>CM031241.1:485603194-486203194 GCA_018340775.1 Taxus wallichiana var. yunnanensis | reverse complement strand
TATCGATATAATTTGGTATAGGGAACCATTCACATGATGACCTAGGGTATATGGGCATAATCATTCGACCTAAGTAAATTGAATGTTCCAAGTTACCATAAGTCATTGAGAGTCACTTCAAATGCCAAATCATATCCTTATCCCGATCTAGTGAGAAACTAAGTTCAAGTCTAAGTTTGAGTAGATCTAGATGAACCAATGTTGATGGGTGTTGCAACATGTCAATTGCAACACTGTATATCCTCGTTCATCATGAAGGTACATTTTGTAGTTGGCATGTGCCAACATCTGACAGAACTACTTCATCATGATTTACACACCTCAAGAGGTCATATCCACTTAATTACCTTTGGATTAAGATTCAAATCACAACAACCTTGCATAACCCTAATCCCAACAATCCTTAAGTTTTCCATCTTTAATTGAGTTGATTAAGTAATAAGAAACCTCATTACCTATGATTTCTTTTATGTTCATTAACTTTTTCTTAACGTGCAATTAATCGAAAAAAAACAACATCTATCATAAGGTTTAATTAATGTGTCTCAACCATTCAAGGAATGTATAAGAACCAAAATAGGTTTTTTATAAGATACTTCATAAATATGAAGTATAAATGGTTATCAAACTCATATATCATTCATTTATTTTGTATTCTTTAGAGAGGAGGAGAACCTTCCTCATTATGGTTAAGTATTAGGATTTATTACACCCATATCCAATTCACACATCCTGATATTATAACTATATGTTCATAACATCATAATCAACCATACAAGATTAGGTAAAGAACATCAATACATGCAACTTAGTAAGTTACATTCAAGTAAGGGAAATTGTACTAATTCCCATTTATCCAACCTATTCAATAACAATAGAAATAAGGACCCAAATAGGTATAAATGTCAACATCAAAGATAGGATTACAAATTTTGTTCATATTATGAACAAGAGAATTGACATAATCAATTTAGTAACTTCAGTCTTTACAATTCATCATGATAAGTACACATTTTACAAGACTATGCATTACTGACATATTTCATGTCAATAACATCAAGATCATTTAAGAATACAACTTTTCTTCCTTCAATACATCTCAATAATAAATCAGAATTCTCTATAAATGGTCTAGACTTTTAAGCAACCAATACATCATAAAATTTATTGCCTTCCTTGATCACATATGAATTCCATCTGTAAAATTGCTAAGCGGGCAGTTCATTGAACTAAGCATGATAAGTACTAAACATTAAAATGAAATGCTTTCAACTAACTATTTCATTAAACCAACTTTGCTTTAATTAAAAGTGAGCTCAAGCGAAAAATAAATCATAAGTAACAACAACCATAAAAGAAAAAATAATTAATCACATTCAAGGAAATATCATGGGGTAATCAACAATCTAAAACATGATATTAGATTAATAATGTTCCATCCAATGCACTTATCCATATCAAATAAAATACCATCTAATAATTTCCATCACAATTCATCCGAATTTGAAAGACAAGAATTTACTTATCTCAAGTTAACCAAAATAAAGTTACCTTCAGAAGTAGGAACCTTCTAATTCAGTTTATGGAATTTCATAAAAAGGACACTACAATCGAGCTCATTCCAACTTCAAAAAGGATTTAGGATGTATCATTTAATAATATAAGTAAATAAGAGTCTCACACATCAAATGTGACATCCTAATCCCAAATCCAAGACATAGCCTAATTTCTCAAGTTAGGCCATACATTAACATTAGGATAGTATTTACTCAATGCACAACATTTCACATTAGTCTTCTATCAAAATATTAAAAACCTTAACACAAGTCAAGTGAATAAGCAAGTAGCAATGACGACTACTCAAGGTATTAAAGAAAGTAGTGCAACTGATCCAATTAAATATAAGACAAGATTTACCCAAAAGAAGAAGAACGAATGTGATAAAACAGTTTAGAACTTCCTTTACAATTTGGTTAACCCGAATCCCCATGCACAACTTCAGAAAAGATACCACAACACATATTCTCCTATAATTCCATAGGAGAAGTGATAAGACTTCCTCAGAGACTAAAAGAGAATGATTCAAATGTCATGATCAGAAGGGAACTCCTACATTCTATCACATAGGAAGGTCACAAGGAACAATGCAGACCCAATCACTACATCCCCAAACTCTAAAAAAATAAAACACATATAAGAAGAGATTAAAAAAAATATGTGACTGTTGTGGTTGAAAAAGATTTAAGCAAGGTTTTTATTCATGAAAATCCAATGATGTGATATTATTACCATATCAAAAAGTAGATGTAATGAAACAAGTTTCTAAAATCCATACGGGTAAATACAGTCTCTAATAGTCACTCATGAATGACAAAGTTTCAGTCAAAGATCCAGAGATCCAATTCCTTTAATATGAAAGTAAAACAAATAGCGAGACAAAATCTCAATCGAATCCTCACAGAGGTGAGAGAAATACATCTTATGAAAGGATAGAGAAGGTTCCATCATAATTCGATTCCAAAGAAGGTACAACCCAAGATCGACATAGCTTAGCTACAGGTGCACAAACTATCAACAAAATTATTCCCTCCAATCTTACTCAAAGATCAAATAAATGGAAGAGTCCAGAAACCCCTTATTCAGAATTGATTTAGTTAGTTAAAATCAAGAAACGACAACCACAAGTCCAAATAACATCCTAAAGTTCATGATATCCCAATTAGGAGGGTTTAAAAAGTTTACTCAAGCAAGATACTCAAGAGATTAACCCAGTTTAGGGACAATTATACTAAACCAACAACATCTACTTCAATAGGGAAGTAGACAGCATGAACAAAATAAAGAAAGTTCAAATAGAGCTACAAGAATAACCCAACATTGACTCCAACAAAGCCAACTCTCACAATGTCCCCAACCAATAGACCTCACCTATGTAACCTTTAGTTCAGTACTCAAGAACTTAAGAAAACATAGTATAAATATAATATCAAAAGAAAGACTTCAAACATAGGTATCCCCAACAAGATAGCCTCAAAATCAAAGTGTCCAAAAAACAACTATCACATAGCTTCCATAAAAAAAAAATATGAATGAATCAATTTAGACAAAAATTTTTAAAGTAGTAATAAAACATTTACTCTTGTTTCCATATAAGAATAACCCACAAAAATAGAGATTCCAAACACCCAATAACTGCCCAGCTTCCATCGAATACCGAATCCAAAGAACTGATAGAGTATACAGTGAGTTCAAGAAGAAGGCATGCATTTACTATTTCTCTAAACAAATTCAAGCTCACACAACTCAGAATCCAAGCATGCATATTCATACAATTCCAACAGAGTAACATAACTTCCACAAAACCAAGAAGCAACAACAAGGGTATTCATTTACCTTCTAACAACCCAAACTACAACTTGGTTCAAACTTGAAGACACATATCATTTCCATAAACCCATTTTTGAATAGATAAGAAAGATTCACACATGCACTTCATTACTCAAATCACCACAAGATTTAAGGTGGGATTCAACATCAAATAAATAGGAAAAAAACTCAATGAATTCCTTTCCAAGAAGATTCCTCAATCAGAGAATACAAAAAATATTCAAGCAAGGAAACCAAATAACCATCACAGAAATAAAACCCATTTATCTCACGAGAGTAAAGTTCTTTTAATAAAGATACTTAGAGGAAAGCAAAGAACTTAATGGATAGAGCCTATCATGCCTGATAGTGCTTCTGTCGATTCAAAGAATATTTCCATCCGAGTCTTCACAACTCCTTCTCCAAACGAAGCCAACAACCAAAAAATTCCTTCTCAAATGCCTCTTATACTCACATTGAATCGAAAATAGACCAAGGGAGTCAAAAATAAAACAAACTCAAAATATAATTGATGGTTTGAAGAACTAGATAGCTCCATGGAGAGCAAAAATTAGAATGCATGAAAGACCAAACAAATCCCAAAAAATCCATTCGAATGGTTTCCAATGTGGTTTGTTTTCCAAAAATGATGAAAATAAATGTCATTAATTTCCAGTCTCCCACCTAAATCTCCATGCCACCGCCATCTAAATTTGGTGAGTCTTAATTCAAAGAGAACATGCATTGTTTAAATTTAGAGATGGTGCCAACTAGGATCACCTCCAGGTTTTCATGCCTCTGTCAACCGACAAGATACATAATGTTTTAAATTCTAAAATAAAATAAAATAAAATACTTAGGAACCATCACCATGCCTTCAACTTTCCATACAACCCATTAGGTCCCCTTCTATCCTTGCATTAGCTTAGAATAGATATCATTAGCTTAGGGTATGACCTTAGGTTAGTTTAGAAAATATTTAGCTTAGGTTATCTTAATATTGCCTTAGGTAAATTTGCCACCTTAGGATAGGCCATTCTTCATACCAATATAGCATTAGGTAATAGGTTAGAAATAAACCTATAGTTATCTTAGGTTATTTCCAATCCCCAACTTTGTAAAACATACCACTTAGGTTAGGATGCAACAAGATTAGTGTAAACATAGACATAAGGTAGGTCTAGTTTACCTTAGGCTATAATCTCGTTAGGATAGATCTT
Organism: Taxus wallichiana var. yunnanensis; assembly: GCA_018340775.1. NCBI lineage: Eukaryota > Viridiplantae > Streptophyta > Pinopsida > Cupressales > Taxaceae > Taxus > Taxus wallichiana. The sequence goes on along the minus strand of CM031241.1, from coordinate 486,198,608 downwards.
AAAGATATAGGACTTAGGTTATTAACCTGAATAGTCCTGAAGTAGACCTCCATCCTCTTTATGCCATTCAGCGCCCTAGATAAATTAACAAGATCCAAGAACACTACTTACATCGAATGCAAAGCAAGAACTTCCAATAAGATAAAAGAATTTGTAAAAATACAAGATTTCAGCCCTTTATTTCCTTCAACCTTGAATGTTAGTTTACCATATAGATCATGTAATAATAATTAAAACATACCTTAGATTAATGAAATTAATCAAGGTTTCATTATTAGAAAGAGATAATTTTCAAACTATCATTACCTCTCACAACCTTTCTTATCTCAACCAAAATAGGATTCCTTGCAAGCAACAACATTTCAGAAAAATGAATCCAAGAACAGAAATAAATTATCCATGGCAAGCATGATTTCAAACAGTCAAAAGAATACACCTCCTTAGGAAAAATCACATGTTAACTCTTGCAATGAAAAAGAGGAAAATTTAACAGATTTACTCACAGTGTTTACAATTGCATACGATATAAAGACCAAATTTTCTTAAATTCAATTCAAGTTGAATAACCCATATAGGAGAAGTATATGAAATGAAATTAAATCTCATTTCCCCCACAACAAGGGTATCAAAAATTCTAGATAGATTCCATGTTAGGTTCTCTGAAGTGATAAATATATAACTCCCAGTTAGGTCATCTGTGAAAGATCGCAATTTGTAGAATGATATAACTCCCATGTTAGGTCACTTGGGAGAAATGATGGAATGTGTGATTGAAAATTTGTTGATTTGATTGAAATAAATTGAGACATTTTTCACTTTATTTCCTAAGATTAGGTCATTAAGAGGAATAATATTGACATGAGTAATTGAATATCCAACAAAATTATGCTGTTTCCCCTAGATTAGGTCATTAGGGGGAAAGAATTTGATGTGATTCAAAGAAATTTGTATTTGAATGGTGAATAGATTGAATTGTTTGTTCATTTGAAAATAATTAGAATAAGGATTATTATAGTGATATATGAAGATTGTTGATTGATTGTATAGAAACTGGAGATGGTTTGTGAGGTGATCCTTATTGTATGCCCCCTTTTTGGAAAAAGGGTGAACGAACTTGATGACATGTACTTTGAGTTGAAAGTATATATGCAATGAAAAATAGTTTGTAAATAATATATAGGAGATTGTTGTAAGTTGGTGAAAATGTGTGAGATTAGAATAAAATGTCATGAAATGTACTTAATGTGATAGTAGGGGGATTTTTGAAGTGAATTCCACAAGCGGGGATGAAAATAGAGTAACAAAGCTCAAGATATGAGAGAAACCATGTGTCGTGTATTAGTGTGAAAGTGATCGCAGATAGTAACTATAGTGTAGGAAACATTGAAAGTTACTATATATAGTAAGGGTAAAAAGTGAATAGTAACTTCATTTGAACCATGAGTGAGTTGTAAATCGAGATCCGGACTTATAAAGATGCTAAAAATTAGCACAATGAGGAAGAATAGATTCAAGCTAGTGGCAGAGGCTATGACTACAAAGAAAAATGATGAGTGGTATGTATTAAAGTTTTTGGATATGTTAATGAAAATATGTCTTTTTAATTTTTATGCCAATTTCATATTTTTGAATTTCTAGGTGTTTCAGGACCTATTCGGTAATGGCTTGGGTGCATGTGTCCTTGGGACACTAGCATCGAGTTATGGGAACTACGGTCCTACCCCTAGGTGCTAGATCATTGCGCTTAGGAGTTGTAGTCCCGGAGAGTTGATTTCCGTGTCTTGCTAAATTTTGGTTTTATGATAAATATATTTTTTATTTGTGATTTTTTTGGACCTATGTGAGGTGTTGATGTCAATATTTAGTTTGTATTGGTTTTGTATAGTGAGATATCCAATCAAGGGAGTTATATGGAAACAAAAATTTGAGTACTTTGTGTATGCTAGGGTTATCAGATGAGGAGTGGGATGTTCTAGATCACTGTGTTATGTGACAGATGGTGTGCGATACATACACATTTTAGTTTCCCATAGGTGAGATGATTGTGACTCTGGATGATGTATATTGCATATTGTGATTGTTAGTAGTAGGTGAGAGGGCATAGGTTATGGAAATAGATGATGATATGAGGAATATGTGGCCTTTTAGGAGGTATTTTATAGGGACACACATTTGGAAAGAGACCCATATCAGTTGAGATGCCATTTTGAGATTTGGGGTCCCATGATTACAAAGTTTATCATAGTGGTGAGAACATCATTAATGATAGTAGAGGGTTATGGTGTGTTCCTCTTGTATAAGATGCATGATATATGTAAGAGTATTGAGGAACATGGCATGAGGTATGCTTGGTTGAGATGTGTATTATCTCATTTTTATAGGGACTTATATAGGTTTACGCATGGTGAGCATGGGGGTGGCCTATGGTCTACCACATTATTACACGTATGGGCATATGAACATATCGGGATATTAAGACCACTTGGTAGGCCACATGCATAGTGAGTGAGAATAAATATTTATTGCAAAAATGGGTAGATGTTCATAGTAGGAGTAAGGAAAATTTTAAGGGTCCCTCCAAAAAAATCCTTAGAAAATATTTGGTGAATATTAGTAAATCCACTTTCACTTGTATGGCAAATTACAGGAAAATTTGTTTCACGTGTGAGGAAATTTTCTAAATATTTTTTAAAGTGACAAGATCAGTATACATAACGTAACCGTCTGGTAGCATTATCTATGCTACTGATTGGTGGAAATATCTATGCTACCGCTTAGTGGCATTAAGTATGCTTCTGACCCGCAACATAAATAATGTTGTCACCAGAAAAATAATATATGCTACCCATTATTAGCATAAGAATGCTACTAGCCGTAGCATAGATAATGCCACCGATCGGTAGTATAGATAATACTATTGGTTGTTAGCATAAATATGCTAACGAGCTACTAACCGGTAGAATTATCAATGCTATCATTTTGTCTCATTCATTATGCTACAAGTCATTAGCATTTTTATTCTACCGCCGTGGCATCCTATTTTCTACCACCAGGTGGCACATTAAATTTTTCAGTGGTTGACTTTCACTCCTATAAATACATAAAATTGCCACCATTTTCACACCATAGAATAAAGAAGTGAGAGCATTGGAGCTATGAATATACGAGGAAAAACACAAGAAGAAACTTGAATGCTAAAGGACATTAGACATACAAAAAGCAAAAATCAAGAATGCCAAGCACAACTACAAAAAGGAAATTTATAACAGTTTGAACTAATGCCACGAAGAAAGAAGTGTTCTTCCAGAGAGCTTAAGAGCCCATTTGCTTCAACAACTAATATGAAGAATTTTTGTATAAGAGCCTAATTTTTTCACAACTATACAAATTTCTTGAGGATCCTAATACATACTCCCAATGGATCGAAGCAACCAATTTCATAGGGCTACTATATATGCCCCAATTTAAAACAGAGCATATATCACTTAACAATATTCTACTCAGCTATGACACATCCACTTTCACATTTCATTATACAATCCCATCTCATGCAGAGTCCTTTGGAATGTCACCAGATGATATTGAGCATCTCACAGGACTACCAAAAAAATGTGGATCCTGTTTCGATAAAGGTTGTTTTAATGGATGAAGAATGCAAGTATCTGGAGTCAAATTTTTAGTTTTCTATTGATGTAGTTGTTGCTACTTCTACTTGTAAGTTTATTTTCTATTTTACAATATTACATTTTCAAAATTTTGATATAACAAAGTTTTTAAGTTTAATGTTTAGTTACAAAATGTTTCTCTTTATTTTATTGATAATTACAAAAACTTTTCAAAAACCCTTCAAAAAATGGATTCAACTCAAGGATTTTAATCACCCATTTCTGTAGGTCGTTTTAGTTCTTCCAGGCTAGAATAATTTTACAAGGTCGATATATGGATATTCCTTGGTGGGCTTTAGCATATATCGTTCAGTACCTTAAATGGGCAGCAATTTGATTGGTGTAGCTACTTATCCTCTAGGATAAGAGCTAATTTGGAAAATATTTATTTGAATGAGAATGTTGCCATCGGTTCCTATCTTGTATTCTTTCTTTATATTATGATTCTCTATATAATTTACATGACACCCCTCCTCCAATAATAATGCATTCAAAGCTAACATTTTTGAGAGAAAACACTTAAGTTCTCAAGATTATCTTGTCTCCTAGTGGTTTTCTTCTCAACACAATTGACTAAATCCCACAGCTTTCTATCCATAAGGACGGATTTAATTCAAATTCTCATAATATTGTAATTATTTCCATTTAAAAGCTATGAATTAGCAATGGAAGACTAGAAGAATTAACCATTTTAATGAAATTGTAGTAAATTTTGAAAAACTGAGTGTTAGGTGAGTTTTCAAAAGTTACAGAGATCCACGGTATAAAGGAACAATACATGGACTAAAACTTAAAATAAACCTAATTTTTAACTTAACAAAAACCAAGGTTCATTTTAAGATACCTCTGGGAAATCAAGGTGGAATATGCCGATCATGATATCCTTAGAACCACTTTTGTGAAATAGGTGAATTTTATAGGGTTTGTGTACAATTTTTACTTCACGTAAGATTTCATTTTCAAGTCATGCATGGTGTGACAAAAAATTTTAGTCACACGATATCAATTTTTATATCATGCAAAAACAAGTTTCATTTCATGCGACAATAAGGTTGTTGTAAATGACATCAAACTTGTTGTTATGTGACAACAACCTTGTTGTCACACGTCAGCAAGGTTGTTGTCTGAGCACGACAATAATTTTTTTTCAAGTTACGCAAATGACATTTTGTGCATTTACATTCTCCTCATTGTGTGTCAACAACACATTATTGTAACACATCAATAACCTCCTATTTTTGTCAATAAATTCCTTTCGTTCATTAAAAACCTCCTATCATGCATCAAAAACTTATTGTCATGTGTCAACAACCTTCTAACGTGAGTCAACAACCTGCCCTATAAGTCCATGGTACTTAACATGTCAGTACCTTAGTAAACTAGTTGTAAGTTACTAGTACACTACCCAATGATTTACCTAGGTTTATATAGGAGTACGTTTCAATGGTAGGTGAAGTGACCCTTAAAAAAATTTACACTAGAAATTTTAGATGAATAGGACAAAACCTATATCGAAAAATTTTCCATTTCAAATTTTCCTAAAATGGAATTATTAGTGCAAAATCACAGCACCCCCGAATGGCTTGGGTGTGAAGTGGGTCATTCGGTGTGATTACACAACATGGGACCATCTCTCAAGTTGTGGGACTTGTAAAACCTAAGATGGACCTCATGAGAAAGTCAATTCTTACTTCCTAATCTACCTACCACAAGCTACTCTAGTGCAGGTGGACCTAACTATCCTAATCTAACCTTTCCAAGAGGAGAGAGAGAAAGAGAGGGTGAAAGAGCCTACACTAAGTGGTGATACACTAGATAAGGAAGTGTGAGATATTCTATTGAGGGAGAATGAACAGGGAAAAGAGGAACTTGAGAGAGATCAGACATAAGTGACATAGACTCGGATCTAGATCCACCATAGAAACTCCAATAAAGCACAACGTCCTATACCTACAAATGTGAAATACATGCATAGGGAGAAAACATGAGATAGAGAGGCACATAAAAACAAAAGAACATTGTTAAGGGTTGAAAGATGCCATAAAACAAAGTTTTATTTCTCTGTAAGGTACACAGAGTATTACATGTGGTGCTCGAGGTAAAAATGTGTTCTCTAGGTGTCGAGAAGGCATTCAACTCAAATAGAGTTGGGAAACAAATTTTACTGAGTTTCCTACTCCTGAATGTTCCTCCCTTTCTCAAAATGAGAATTGTTACAATATATAGAAAGGATAAGAGAGAGAAGAGGGAAAAAATCAAATCCTACTCCAATCACCAAGAGGTATGCATTAAATCCTATTTAAATCTAAACCACCGAATATCAATAACTCTTGCAAATCCACCCACAATATGTCACTTTTGGTTCCCAACTAATTGAATAGAATTAGATCCAGTGGTTGAGGAAATCGATTCTACGTTTATGGCCTAGGAGACGTTTTCCCATTTTCACCTATTATATCATACTAGAAATGATGTTTTAGGCTTCTAATGCGAGAGGGCATCGAGAAATTTCGAGAAATTCTTCTCTCCCAAATCTAGTTCTCGATTCAAAAGATATGGCCATTTGAATATTAGGGTCATGGGGAAATATTTAAAGAGTTTATCCCTATAGGGCCCATGTGGCGGCCTCTTGCACCTTGGAGATTTCATTCCTACCCTCTCTCTTGAAATAGTACCAGATTGACATGTAGCGGCCTCCACAAGATTCTTTGGGCTCCTTTGTATTTTCCATGTGTCCCTCTTCTTGGTGGTTCAAAGGTCTAACCTTGGACACATGGAGGCTTGGTGCTCATTTGAAAACTTGGCCCAAATTTTACTTGTGAAAGAGCACCATGTTAACACTTGGCTCCTTCTGCTGGCCTGCCTCTTCTTTGACTATTCAACCTCGACTTATCCCTTTTTGATTTTGGGACACGTGGAAGGCCTATGCTCATTTGAGAACTACCCCTAGATTTTACTTTGAAGGAGCATCGTTAAGACACGTGGCACCTTCTGCCGAGTCTTCTACACTTAGTATTTTTTTGAGGTCTTCCTGTTCACCTTTTGAATTCTATTGACTCTTCCCCCTGCTTTGGACCTGGGACACATGGGGGCATGGCACTTGTTTGAATCTACCTCTTGGGATTTAATCCTTGGAGATGTGTCACTTTGACACTTGGTAGCATCCATTGTCTTCTCCATACTTAGCCAATTTTGGGCCCGTTTTGAGTCGTTTGAGAGCCCAACAACTTTAAACCTTCGTATCTCTTTTCCTTGAGCCTTTGGCTTCTTTGACATTGCTCAGCCTCCTTCCTTGACCCTGCTATTCCATTTTAGAGCCTACCCGAGTCTGTTTGCTAGATTTGAAGCACGAATTTGCTTGACAGAGTCGTTTCTTTAATTCCTTCCTGTGCAGGGTTGAATTTGACTCTTTTGGGCCTTTGGTTTCCTTTGCATCATTTAGCCTCATTTTTCCCCTATGTTCCTTGAATCAAACTCACCTGTCCCCTTGTTTTTCATTATAGAATGTGAGCTCGTGGGTCTGAATCGTTTCCTTTAGATTTTCTTTATGTGTGGGGCTTGTTTTGACCAAATTTGTCGGGGGTGAATTTGGGATAACAAGAATTTTCTCCAATTACAAATATTTGCCACTAAAAACATCCCTCATAAAAACACCCAAAAATAATTTTCCAGCACATAGAAGGAGGATTACATAACACAAATAAATAGTTGTGAGAGGCCGCAAGGCACTAATAAAAATATGTGGCCTCTTGGGAATAAATTGACATGTTGCAAAGACATTGAACAAATGTTCCATGAAAAAGATAGCTCAAAACCTCAAAACATGGAAAACATGTTACGAAGGTCTATAACACACCACATAAGGAGAAACATGCTTCAAAGAATAATTTAATCCATGGTAGTCTATATTTTAGTGGGTTTTTCAAATGTTTAGATATTTGTAGATAGGAAGAAATGAAACAAGCCATGAAAGAAAGAGAATAGGGTTCCATGAGACAAACAAGTGTTATGTAAAACAAGGAATGTCTTGAGAAAAGAAATCCACATAACAAGGAAATGCAATCCATGGAAGACTAAGGAAATCAGCACAACACTTAAGAATTCATAAGACTAAGAAATGTCACACAATTCAAAAAGGTTGCATAAGACTTATGACCCCACAAAATACATAAACAAATTTGCAGAAAGTCAAAAATGCACATAAGATGTGGAGATTCTACAAAATATTGAAAATGACTAAAAAAATAAAAATCATTCAAATAAGTCACATAATGACTATTAAATTTGTGAAAATTTAATCAACCACCTTTATAATGGATTACAAACCACCTCATACATTCTCTCATATTATTTTCACCATTTTCATCATGTATTTGTAATCTTCTTGCTCATATAGCTCACATTCATATGTCACACTCTATAATTGATCTCTAATGAGATCACCTTGTTATACACAAGGTGGGTGGTCATGATCCACTCTTAAATTTGACTCACTTTGGGATTTATCATGCTTATATTTTAAATATTAGCTATAAACCAAAAACATACATTTTTGGTGGGTTTCTTAATACAAGTTTCCCTCTTAATATTATAAACCCAAAATAATTATGCAAATTTATATTCTCATGCAAGTGATTGAAATATTCCTTCATGCTAAAATATAGGTATTGAAAATATGTGAATCTCTTTAAGAAATATCCTAAAATATCTTCAAATGGTAACCATGGGAAATAAAACTTGTATAACATTTAGAGGTTGTGTTGAACTACATTTTTTTACATTTCCTATGTTTGAATTACTAATGAAGAGGCCTCAAACCACACATTGTTCTCCACCCGGAGGTGTCATATCTGTATAAATCTATCTGTCTTTAGAACTTGTTCACTTGATAATTCTTTCTAATGGATTTCATTTCTTCCTTTGAATTTTATTTTGGTTGCCTTTGGCTTGGGACACTTGACTCTAGAACCTATTTTGGAGTGTTTTAGAGTTAATACGAATACTCCTAATATGTAATTTTCTATAGGGAAATATAGGGTAGCTTTAAGTTCCTTTTCGTGACTTAAACTTCATATTCCTACGTAACTACCAATGAATGAGTGAGAGCATTTCACTTGCTTATATATGATCTAGTAGGTTTAATGTCACATCAAGGCCAACATGTAGGAAAATAAGTTACCCATAAAAATCATCAAATTGAGAAAACCACCCTTTGTCATCTTGGGATAAAACCACTAGTTTATAATAAAACCATTTGGAAATTTGGTCATTGTTTAGTGTTTTCATCATAAATAGAGTGAAATGTAATAAAGTTTGGATTAAAAAATTGGGAGTAATAGAATAATGTGTATTGATGCAAGAGTTTCTCTTAGAGGATGATAAATGCAATGAAGATATATAGTCTTATAATAACCTACCCAAAATAGTGGTTATTGTTGTCACTTAGATCATACACCCATTGAATTGTTAGATGATCCAGTGCAACATGGGAACATCACCAAGGTATGGGACCTTGAATCCTTGGGATGAATCTCCAAGAAAGATCAACTTCATACTAAACTAGATACATCTAATATAAGATTAGATTGTGAAATATAAAGTGATTTAAAAATAATTAAATTATCCAATTATTTTGAGAAAAAAGTAGATGGATAACTGAAAATACATGAAAACAAGGTGATACACACATAATTTAATGAAAAATTAGATCAACTTCATAAGCACATAATAATTTTACAAAATAGTATATGACATGCACAACTTCTTTATTTTCTTCAACAAGAAGCTTTTTGAATATAAAACATAGAAATAACATAAGGGATTTTATTTATTCCACAACTAAGACAAGTAAGTTTCACCAATCACAACTTCCAATTTAACTAAAGAAATATAATTAGTGTGAAGGAAAGGTATAAAATCACATACAAGGAAATAATAAAATTCAAAAGTTTTGAATGAGCTACTGAAATACACAACACATTAAATGAACGAAGAAAAGTATTATTTCTATATATTATACTAAGACTAAATCCTATATTTGAAAACTCAAAATGGTCAAACCTCATTACGCAATGGTCCAAAAGTCTCGTATTTCATAATGCATTCCTCTATTTATATATTAATTAGGTTGAGAAATTATATATACTCCCATCACTCGTTACATGCTAAAAATAGAATGCATTTACAGTTGAGAAATAGTCTCCCACAAAAATAACCAAGTGATTGTGTAGATTTGACTAAGTCAAACCTGCAACTTAAATTTTTTTGTGGCTTATAGATTATGTGACAATGGCAACTAAGTCTAGCTAGAGCTAGTGTCCACCCTTTTCCCGATCTATATCAATTTCATTTTCTTCTTCTCCAACCGATTTGTGCACTCGTAATCAAGAAATCCTTTTATGATTTTTTGGACATCTTTATCATTAGGTCCGCATGCATAACAGTTTAGGACCTCGGAAGATTCATGTACTCTATAATTTTCCATGTAACTTCTTGGTCTGACTTATGAATTTCTTGAGCTAGATCAATAAATTCTAGTATAATACCAACTTATGAATATACTTGAGACCAAAATACCTTGTTAACTCGATATCTTCATTAAGTATGATTTTCAATTGGGAAATAATTTATTCCATTGGAATTCCATCAACATTCTCATCAAAAACCTACTATGGATGATCTCAAAATTATTCATGATGTTATTGAGGCCATTAACTACCTAGATTCTTTTCTCATTCAACTTAGATATAGCTTCCTACAACATTCGGACATGAAAATCCATGGCTTCATTATATTTGAACAATTTTGAGGAATCATCAATGATCCCTTCTCTCAAAAGTAGATCAGACTCAATGATCTAAATATCCTTCCAATTTTCAAGTGTGAGCTCCAAATTGTCACATTCTTCTATGAGAATACTATCCATTTTGGTGACAATGTCCTTTTCAAATTCAATCTCATTATATAGATCGACAACATCATTTATTACCTATTCTCCTTCCTGAATTTGGATTTCGATCATAGCCCCAATTGATAGACCTTTTTTCTGATTTTCTTGACCATGGAGAAAGAAGTATCATCAAAAATTTTAAGCACAACAACATTATTTGTATGAACAGGTTGTGTGATCTTATGTAGGATGGCTATTAACTGTTCTACTTTTCCTTTGAGCTCATCCTTTGTGAATTTTTCCTCGTAAAATTTATCTAGAAGGTTTCCAAGAGTAACCTATACATCCTATTTTGTGCCTTCATGAGTATCCTTATAAATGGAATTTTTAAAATTTAATAGTCTTCGTAGTTATATTTTCCTTTGATTTCTTGGTGGTTTTTGAAAAGGTTGACAAACAACCTCAGTGTGAACCCCTGTTCATATGAAATTAACACATGTTCATTGTACGAACCCTTAGACAAAAATGGACCCATAACCACCAAAAAAGGAACCCATTTTCCAAGTATGAGCCCCTACTCATCCTCTTCAAGAAACATGACACTATTTTTTCCTTTGTGCTTTCATCTTTCCACAATATCTTCACATCAGGAAAGTACATAGGAATATTCTCACTTTATTATAACAAGAACATACTATAAAATTAATAATAATAGGTACATTACACGTGAAAAACACACCAAAACAAAATGCCACAACCTCATTTTGAGGCCATGTCACTTGTGGCTAGCAAGAGAATGTTGCTTGTCCTCCATCCTCTATCCTCTAGTTAGTCTACTACTAGCTCGGATGGATATAAATTTGAGGATCATTTGAAATGACCCTCTCAATTTTCAACTCGAACATCATGTATAAGCAAAAATGCATCTAGCTAACAATGAGGCAAAAAAATTTAATATTTTTTTTTATTTTTACAATATTTTGACTCCTCACTTTTTGGTAATGAAATGGATGTGACAACAATAGAATTATGATTTTAAAGAGTGACTTAGAATAAACATGTAAAGATGATGATAATATAAACTTTGACTATGACTCTTTACACAATGATAACAAAAACCTAAAATCACCTATTTGACTTTTATAATGATATGACTTTTTTACAACAATTCAAAATTTGAAAAATGACACTTTTAACATTGACACTATGACTCAAACAACAAGTGACAATTTATGATGAATCCTTATTTATTGATGACACATGTTGTGTACCAAACACTTCAAACAAACCTTTAAACATACATACACACACACACACACACACACACACACACACACACACACACACACATATATATATATACATATATATATATATATATAACGAGACTTTATTTTAAATGCAAGTGGATGAGAACATAGGGTAGACATGGGAAGAAGTCAAAGAATACTATTAGAACATGAATCCTTTTTCGACACATTGAACCTCAAAAGGTAGACTCCATCCAATCAATCAAATAATGCACCATCGTAGGAAGAGACTTGGCAACACATAGGAATATAAATATAACACATGCGTAAATTGGTAACTTGGAGGCTTTAAGAGTCACCTAAACACATTGTAGATCTCAAGGAACCATGGAGACATGGGCTGGTTGGGAAAGTATGCATAGATAAAAACTATAATCGCAACTTCAACATGCAATAATATGAATTTATGCTTATTGAATAAAAATTTGTGGGGCGCTTGAGGTCCAAGTGTAAACACCTATAACTTAACCCGAGAAATTTAAATGCTTAAATTGTGCTCACTATCCTTTCTCCTCGTAAATTGATGACATATAATCAATAATGCTCATTTTCTTTGATATCATCGTTAATAAATTACATTACATTAGTTAATTAACTCTTATGTCCAATAACGATGCCAATTAACGACCCTTTGTTAATTAGCTCCCTTTCTCTCTAGATTTATTAATTATTTCTAATTAATTAAGCTCCCTTTCTATCTACATTAATTAATTATTTCCAATTAATTAAGCTTCCCTTTCTATCTACATTAATTAATTATTTCTAATTAATTAATACGCCTTTCTATATAGATTAATGAAGTATTCTTAATTAATTAATTCTCTCTTCTATTTTATCAATAAATCATCATTTATTTGATTAAAATCCTTTCATAACATAAATAATACTAATTATTCCTCTAAAAACCTTCTATAATCTTGCACACCTATTAATTAATCACTTTGGTTAATTAATAATTCCTCAAATCCCGTGAGTCACTAAAGGACAAAAAAACTCTCCTAAGGTTGACTCAACCCTTTCTAAACCTTCCTTATCCACAACTAACCCAACCTCTATTATCCCACATGTAAAGGGATGTAGAGATTCTTCTATCCATTGGGCTATATAAGGAGCCCTCCTCCTACCTTTCTATTTATACCTTCACACCTAAATGAGCATAGAGCATACACTATAGCGATTTTATCATCTTTGAGCATTCTTGAATTAGAAGAGCTAGCCTTGTCCATTTCTTACATTCATTCACCCAAGTTTTTCAAGTCATATGGAGATATGTCAAGTGGTCTTGTATCCATAATTTGACAAGACTCCACTCTTAAAACCTCGATATTTCAAGAACATAATAAACTCTTTTGATTGCTAGAGATATACATAGGTTCAATCTCATCTCATTTAGCATTCAATAAGAGATAGAAGTTAATTTGTTTAGCATATTAGCTTGAAATGTTCATTACATGTTTAATGTATAAATGTTTATAGGTTAGCTTTGCTTAAGGTCTTAACATGATGATGCATATGTTTAGTTTAGCATTGTATTGAAGTTATTAGGTGTAAGTTTCAATTCTACTTACATAGATAACTATTTCATGCATACATTTGGCACTGCCGGTGGGATGGGTCCTTAGTCCCTTAACATTGTAGTTCATGTTTTTTTGTTATGTCAATATTTGGCCAACCCTTGATATGTACATGTGTGAAATAATGTTAAATTTCTTATGATTTTACTAACTTTCCATGTGTTGAGTCTTGTTTAGGGGTTTAATTTTGATGGGTTGTTGTCAATTTTAAGCTAACATACTAAAATTTTTACATTTTTGAATTTTTTTATGATAAAATGATGTATTTTTGATGTCACCTAGGAAAGGGAGCACACACATCACTCTGTTCATGTAGACATAACTCTCACTATGTTTTTTTACACAAAGTGGAGCGCATACACAAAACGTTGAGTGCATGCACCCTAAAGGTAGCGTATGCACCCTAAAGGTAGCGCAAACACCCTAAAGGTAGTGCATTTACCCTTCTTCTAGCACACACACACTATCATAACTTTTGTACCTTTTTTTTACTTCCCGGGCACACATGCTTACATGGTGTATTTGAACATACTTTGTGTTAATTTTACTTGATTAAAGTTAATGAATGTTGCATTTTTGTTTAGGAGGCTAAGATCATGTATGCTCTTCCCTAGCACCTTTTAGGTGATCTTGGGAATCAAAAAAAATCATGCACCTCATCTATTCTTTAGAAAACATCTCATTTAAATTTTATTTTTGTGCTAAGGAAATGAATGTCAAGTTGGTTAAAATGAACAAATGGTATGTTCTTTCATTAATATATACATAGTTGGGCCTTTTGTCGTGTATGCTCTTCTCTTGCATCCTTGGATGATCTTGAGAATCAGAAATGACATCTTGTCCCCTTTCTTGATTGTGGAGAACTACTAACATCTTCGCAGAGAACCCAAAGAGATGCTTGCGAAAGAAAGGAATCTAAACAAATTTCTAACATGTTTCTCGCAGGTTTCCAAATAGAGTTCAACTAAACCACATTAAGATAAACAAGATAAAAAACACACCACAAACATCACACTATATTTGCAGGTTCAGATAAGGGTATGCACCCTGTCCACTTAAAACTAGGACATAACCCCTTTGGCATAAGCCTTAAGCTACAACAATGGGGGTGGTTCTGTTAGGAAATATATCTTAGTGCTCCATTCGCATGTATGGGTGAATAATAATCACATGTGTAATTATTATCATGGTAAATTAGTGAAAGTACATTTACTATGTAAATGTAAATATTAAATGTAAAATGTGGTTACTATGCGGTAAGTTAGTAAGTAAGAATAATAAATAATTAGTGTTGTTTTATTATTATATTGGTGAGAGGTTGAAACCATACGGGTGTATGGTTGTATATGCAGACAAATGTTGTTGTGAGGATTGTTATTATACATCTCCTATATAATGGAGTGTAATGAAATAGTGAATCAATAAAAAATGAGTGTGAGAATAATATAGTGTTGCTGATTTTAATTATTTTCTGTGTAGCTATTTCATGTATTATGTGTATTAGATCAGAGTAATTTTCACATTTGGTACCAGAGCAGGTTAAATCTGTCTCAAAGAAGATCTTGTAACGTTTGTTTTACGATCTGGGTTTCTCCACAATTTTGCACATGGAATGATATGATATACAGAAGCTACAAAGAAATTTCAGCTGAACCTAGTTTTTCGTTTGGGAGAAACGTGTAATTTACTATACAACACATTGATCACTGTTGTTTTTTGAAGAAATCAGAGAATCAAAGGTAATTCAAATCTACATTCAATTTTTTTTGGATATTTAGATAAATTTAATGGGATGAACTTCCATACATGGAGATTAAAAATCTAGATGCGAGTTAATGAATAAAAACCTATGGAGAAACAAGAGAGATGGAAAAGAAAAAACACCTATAGATGTAAGCAAAATTGTAGAATGGGAAACTAGAGATGACAAAGCCAAACCAATAATTGGACTTGGTCTTTCAGATTCTGAATTACATCATGTAGATTTAGAAAAATCTTCTACAGAAATATGGGATTTACTAAACAAAACTTTTGGGGCTAAAGCGAATAATGAAAAATTCTCTTTAAAGTTGCAATTATTCAAATTGAAAATGAATGAAGAAGTCACAATGTCAAGTCATATAAATGAATTGAGATCTCTTCTTAGACAACTAGCAGAAGTTAAAGCTCATGTTGATGATGAAGATGCAAAAGCCATATTATTAAATAATTTTCCATCCAAGTACAATAATGTTGTCTTTACTCTAGGGAAAATGTCTTCTCAGTCATTAGAGGGCATGATTTCAGCTCTCCTAGTTGAAGAGAAAAGAACTAAAGAAGATATAGAAGAGGAAATTGCTTTGTATGTTAAAAAGAAATAAAAAAAATTCTCAAAAAAAAAGGATGAAATTGAATGTTTCTATTGCAAGAAAAAGGGTCATACTAAGTATTTTTGTAGAGATCGAGCTAAAGACTTGCTCAATGGAAATCTTAAAAATGAAGCAAATATAGTCACTAAAGAAGGCTTAGACAATGAAGATGAACAAATAATAGATGAAATTGACTATAATTATGAATAATTTCTATACTAAGTGAAGTTCTTGGAGGAAGGAGGCACAGGAGGTTGAGGTCATTTATTGACTTCTCGTCGACCACCAATGATAAGTCAAGTATCAGCTATGGTGATTATTTTTTTATACAGTGTGTTCCTGTTGTTTCTTTATGTGTCTGGCAGAGTGTTTGGTTGTAGTGTTCCTATTGTGGTTTGCAGAATAAAGGAAATTTCACATTGAGGGGGGAACATGATCTCAATGTTCCATTTCTAGTTTTCTACATTTATGGTATTTTCTATATGTGAGCAGCTATATTTCCTATGTTTTTCCATGCAGTGAAATGTGATGAGAGATGATAATTGTATTTGACACATCATGATGTGGTTGTAGGTAAACCACTTGAAAACCTTCATTTTTGGTTTGTGGTACACCACTTGTAAAACCACCATTTTCGGTTGTTGGTAAACCCTATGCAAAACCATCACCCTTTTGGTTTGTGGTAAACCAGTTGTAAAACCATCATTTTTGGTTTATGGTCAACCCTATGAAAAACCATCTATTAGGTTTATGATCACCCTATAAAAGTAAGTGCAATTATAAAGGCAAGTTTTCCCATGTTCACACTAACGGGGGGAATGTTAGGAAATATATATTATTTCTCCATTTGTATGTATGGGTGAATAATAATTACATGTGTAATTATTATTATGGTAAATTAGTGAAAGTACATTTACTATGTAAATGTCAATTATAAATGTAAAATGTGGTTATTATGTGGTAAGTTAGTAAGTTAGAATAATAAAACAATTAGTGTTGTTTTATTATTATATTGGTGAGAGGTTGAAACCATACGGGTGTATGGTTGTATATGCAAACAAAGGTTGTTGTGAGGATTGTTATTATACATATCCTATATAATGGAGTGTAATGAAATAGTGAATCAATAAAAATGAGTGTGAAAATAATATAGTGTTGTTGATTTTAATTATTGTCTGTGTAGCTATTTCATGTATTATGTGATTTAGATTAGAGTAATTTTCATAGGCTATAGGAACCATAAAGTAGTCCATGCAAGAGGGAACCTTGTGGACAAAATGGGAAGTGCTCCACACAACCTACTTGACTAGTATTACCATTTTTGAGATTTAGCATCAAAGTTATCCGTATCACGACCCCAGTGAGAGTAAACGATGGACACATTTATTGCCCAATGTGCTTGAAGGGGGTAAAGTAAAGCCGAGATACTCTAAAAATTAGTTAGTGCAAATTTTCTTGGCAAATCGAGCTTGCTCTTAGATAACTTGTGACACCTAGTTGAGCAAACCACCTAGGAAATCCATTCAGTATTTGGAGCCAACTTGACCAAATCATTTTTGTAAAGAGCCATCATTCATCACGAAATGTGTGAAGTGTTACTTTTTCTTAGTTTTTCACTCACCCTAAGGTGAGGTGAAACTATGCTGAAGTGAGGCCAACATTTTTCATCCTCACTTGTACTACTTCCTTCACTTTATTTTGACACTTTGTTCATGAAAAGAGGAGTGACTACCTTTGCATTATCAATTGATTTTTTTTCCACTTTTGTGTCCGTTTACGCTCATCCATGTTTGTGGTTGGGTTGTTAAATGTCTAACGTGTGTGGAAATGTTTTCATATCAATGGTAGCCTTTTTTATCTTGATACCCAAGTCAAGATCATGAATTGTAGTTAGGATTGTTTCATCACTTATTTATCCTTTGAACAGTTATCTTGCTTGTATCTTATTGTCATAATTTTGATATGTATGTCTTGTTTCTTGCAAACTTGACCTAAGTGTCTAGAATGTAACCTTATGCTACGTGCATCATAACAATTCCTTGGTATACTCTAGCCTTAGTTTTCCTTCAAAAATTACCTTGATTTTGAAATTTTTTTGTTACCTTTGTGTGTGTCATAATAATATTATTTTGATACTAATACCTTACTTTTTTGTAAAGTTTGATTAACGTATCTTAGTGGTATTGTTACGTCGTTCATGTTTGTAACTTCTACTTTTTAAGATTTAGGTCTTGATTGGATATAAACTCACTTTTAGTATACCTTGTTTGGAAATTGTATCAACCTTTTGTTATTACCTACATCTTGTTCGTTTTGAACTTGGCATAAGTGGTGAATCTTTTTGGTCATATTACGTGTCAAACTATTTATTGATCAGACACTTAAGAATTAATCCATGTGATTGATTGGTTTACTAAATTTTTTTGATTGTGCCTCGTTTTTCACAACGATTTATCCATTTTGGACAATCACATTGATCCATTGATTCTTTATCTTTCATTATTCTTTGTTCATTAATGTGGCTTTGTATGTTGAACCGGCATGATTGTTCCTTTGTTTATCTTCCTTATAAACTCATTTTTAGGACAATCCTTTGGGTATTTGATCCTCTGATCGCTATTTTTTTCTAAGTTCATGATCATTTTTGAAGACATCTTTCAAACCTTGGAAAAAACATTCAAGAAACTTTTGCATGAATCGAACATTGGAAATCTTTCCTTTGTATCCTTTATGTTGCTAAAATTTTGATCAATCCTTTTACATTTATGCCTTCATCCCTTGTTGGATTATCAGTCTTGATTCATCATGATGTATGTTTTCCTTAGCTTCCTTTTGGAAAATCACACAAGCATCCCCATATTTATGAAATTTCTAGTTGGTTTCGTCATATATACTGAAATAAGCATGAAACCTTCTTCAATTTGAAGAAGTTTGATCATATAATATAGTTCTAAACCTTTGAACCAAACACACACCAAAATGATTGATTATCACAAGGTCCCTTATACATATGAAAATAAGAAAATCAAAGTTTCAAAATTCACATCAAAAGAAACCGATCATAGCCAAAACCTATTTGGTTCTTCACGCTAGAGAACCATAGTTGGTGGTATGGTTTGGAAACTTCTGATCCAAATTATTATTCAGTTTCCCCCACTCTTCTTTTGAGGTTTCCAACCCAAAGATTTCCTCTTGATTATTTTGATGATTCGGATCCAAACTACTAAATATTTTTGTCACGGAAAATTCTCTTCATCATTCATCTAATATGACTCCTACATTGTTGACCTCCCTATCTTCACATAACCCTCTTCATCATACATTTAATATGAATCCTAAGTCGCAGTCCTCCCTTTCTTTATAGGACCCCTTTTATCAGTCACCTTAATGACGTCATCTTCCTTTGAAGATACACACGACTCCAAATCCCTCCAATCAAACACCTAATACAATTATTGAATCACGGTCCTCTCTTTCTTTACAGGACCCTTATTATTATTCATCCCATGTGCTTCTTTAATCATGGTCCTCCCCTTCTTCGCAAGACCTTCTTCATCAATCACCCCATGAAGTCTTCCTTCTTTGAAGATTGATATGACTCAAAGTCCTTATAGTCAAAAATATGAATCGACCCATGCATCGTAATCCAAAGACTTTGAACTTAATCCTACTAGTTTACAAATAATATACCATCATATAGGAAGGTCACACCACCTTCTTCTACACTTGAGACATCTAGCTCCACATATTCTTCATCCCCCATGTCATCTTCTTATATCAATCATCATCAAACATATTCTAATTCTTCCACACCAATTAAACCTCTTTATTCCATTCAACCCCTATTTTCCATTGAAACTCATACCGATTGACCTCTTTCATAATGAAGAAACAACTAGGAATTTATAGGAGCACACGAATATTTTCCTTTAGAAAATTATGAGCAAGGATTCTCTTTAGAATTCAATGCCCACACATTATGAGGAAAAGGTTGATTCCTTTTATCAAGAAACATAGGAAGAGCCTCAAACCATGCATCTTGATCCTCCTCTTATTCTTACATCTTCACATTATTCATTATGTAATGAAACTCCTTGTCTTGCATTGATCCATTGCCTATATTTCTCATCACCCAATCACTCTTTGTATATCATAATTCCTCAATCAAAATATGTTATGGGGTCATGTCAAATAGCCCTTCATCTTCATCCGTGTGGGTCACCTTATATTAGCCCCCTCTTCCATTTGTGGGACATTTTTGAGTACTCCACTATCTTCTATTCTTGGAGCACATCCAACTAGCCCCTTGTCTTCTATGTATGGATCACCCCCAGGGTGTCCATCATCTTCTATTCTTGGGCCACATCCTAGTAGCCCATCATCTTACATCTATGGGTCACGCCCTAGTAGTAGGCTTCTTATTTTATTCTTGGGCCACACCTTAGTAGCCCTTCATCTTCTATCTATGGCTCACCTTCCTATAGCTCATCTTCTTCAATCCTTGGATTGTATCCTTTTCATCCATCACATTATTATTCTACCAAATATTGTGGAAAGCCCACTTCGTCATTCCTCTCATCAATTCTAAAATTCCACCTTCTTCTCTCACTTCTCAAGATCAGACAAGTCAAGCATTAGCTTATAACAAATCTAGACATGTTATTTATAAAGCTAAGATCAAAACTCTGAAGAGCACCAAATCTCTCAACAACTCAAAAAATTATAAAATTCAAGATCAATACCCATTAAGTATGGAGTAAAGTGTAGAAACCTATATATAGGGAACTTAAACTCCCACATATGAAACCCATGTTTCAAAAACATCACAGATCATTTGTTGAGTGTAAACTCATCACTATCATCGAGATCAGGGATAATATTACTCTTGATAAAAAAAACGTACTTAGTCTCCTTTATCAAGTAAGTCACACACATCGTTGTTGGATCCTATCATATAGATTGACATTGTTGGTCCCAACTTCAAAAAATCAACAAAAATCATAAAACAATTTTTAAAAAAACTAAAAATCATAAAATAGTTCAAAAATACAAAAAAATGAGAAAACATTAAAACATTACAAAAAAAAATCAAAGGTACAAAGATCAAACATTGCAATTAGGTATTACATACACATGGATGTTATTTCCTCCCTTTCTTTCATATTCCTCTGCAATTCATCCACCATTTTCATCCCTTCGATGTTATTGTGGTTAGCTTATTCACACACATTTTGTGACATTTATATCTATGGTATTTGTTTGACCTTGGTCTTTCATAACCTTGGTAAATTAAAGAATGACTGACCTCTTAAAGATTCCTATAACTATTCTCATCTAATAAACTTGTTGGGAAGATCTTTTGGACCTATTTGTTAACACTAGCCAATATCATTATTGCGTAATCACCTCCACATCCTTCCATCAAGCCATCAATGGTTCTAACCCCTTATTAAATAAGAGAGCTGACATAAGTTTTCAAAAAGCAAAAGAATCAAAATCAAACAATCAAAAAGAAAGCTAAAAGAAAAAGAAAATTGATATATAACTCTCTCTTGGGGTATTTCCATAATATCTACCTCGGTCTATGGTCACCCGACTAGAACTAGAGTAATGTTGTGATTAAAATCAAATGCATCTCCATTGGGGCTATGAATGCCTAGTTGGCAGCGAGCAATGTACTTCTCTCCTTCCACAATCCATTCACAAATCACCTTTCAAACTAAATAATTCCTACACATTGGCTAGTGTCTTCACTTGTTGTCTATTTACTATTTCCTTCAAAAGGTAATTCATTTCCACATGCACACATAAGATCTCGATGAGTAAACAAGATTAGTATGTTATCAAGTGTTACTTTTTGACCTTGTTCAAACTATTTCTTTAACGCATGTCTTTTCTCATGATTTTTGCCTTGGGCTAATCACTTTTTCATCAAACGCCTTCTAAATATTTTCATAGCATCCTTTGTTCTTTAAAATCATTTATAACATCCATGTGTATCAAATGTCCTCTTTTCCATGTTTGCATGCACTTTTGTCCCCTTTTAATAAGACAATTTTATACTTCCTTTCTCTCATGTGTTTCTTGGCCATCTTACACTAGGGGCATCCTTGCTCCCTCATAATTGAACCTATTTTATAATGGCCTTGATCCCCCTTCAGTGGGTGAATATTTTTCCTTTGAATACTCCCACCTAATCGCTAGGCATTTTCACATATTCACTTTCTTACGCATATGCGTGGCATTCTTCCCTTGTACATCCCATCTATCACCTGGGAATCTATGATTCTTTGTATTCTTATACATAGTTTCACAAAACTTATAGAAAATCATAAAAATGTTCAAATATGTTTTTAAAAAAAAAAAAATAAAAATCATCCTACAAAACATCACTCTTTGGTTCTCAATGTTGTTCTTATACACGACTTGTGGTCTAAACTCTGGGCATAATGAGTTGTTTGGTACTATTTTATAGTGCAAGATTTCTTTTCATAGGACCCAAGTGTCCTCAGTTATTCCCCTTGCATGTATCCTTTCTTGGGTCACCATATTTTAACCCTTATCGTTAATTTGCATAGGTTAGAATCAAAGCTTCATAACAAAAATATTACCTTATGTTTATCTATTAGGTTAGCTTGTTTACTTTCTCATATTGCATTGCATTATGTATGTTATAAGGAGTTAGGCATCATTTTGTTTCTCGTATTGCATTTCATTTTGTATGTTGCATGGAGTTGGTTTTTCATAATTGGACAACTGTTCATAGTATGGATTTTCATGTCATCTTACATTTGTTCTATGCTTATATTTTTAATAAGGACCGATGACATAAATCTTTGCAATATGATGACACTAAATTTGTTTCAATACACTAGACAAAAGATATATCTTTTCTTCACATATTCATTCCTCTTCTACATCACTCTTTATCAACACTATTCTTCTAATTCACCTAGGAATCTTGCTTCTACCCATTATTCTATCCATTTCTCTTACCTTTTTTGATCGTTGATCGCTTTCTTTCATCACCCAATTAACACTCGAGGGGGCATCTCCCAATTCTACTAACTTTTCTTCTACGTCTTCAAAATTTATCTGTTACTATCTTTGAAGTGGCGTCACTTAAGCCACCCCAAAGAGGAGAAAATGCAGACACCTATAATTTAACCCGAGCAATTTAAATTCTTGAATTGCACTAATTATCCTCTCTCCCACAAATTGATGAAATGTCATCAATAATTCTCATTCTCTTTGATATCATCATTAATTAATTACAATACGTTAGTTAATTAACTCTTCTATCTAACAACGACGCCAATTAATGACCTTCATTAATCAACTCCCCTTTCTATCTAGATTAATTAATTATTTCTAATTAATTAAGCTCCCCTTTCTATCTACATTAATTAATTATTTCTAATTAATTAATACCCCTTTCTATCTAGATTAATTAATTATTCTTAATTAATTAATTATCTCTTCTATTTTATCAATAAATCATCATTTATTTGATTAAAATCCTCTCATAACATAAATCATACTAACTATTCCTCTAAAAATCTTCTATAATCTTGCACACCTATTAATTAATCACTTTGGTTAATTAATAAATCCCCTCAAATCCCATGAGTCACTAAAGGACAAAATAAACTCTCCTAAGGTTGACTCAACCCTTTCTAAACCTCCATTATCCACAACTAACCCAACCTATCTATTATCCCACATGTAAAGGTATGTAGATATTCTTTTATCCATTGGGCTATATAAGGAGACCTCCTCGTACCTTTCTATTTACACTTTCACACCTAAATGAGCATAGATCATACACTATAGCCATTTTATCATCTTTGAGCATTCTTCCATTAGAAGAGCTAGCCTTCTCCATTTCTTGTAGTCATCCACCCAATTTTTGAAGTCATATGGAGATATGTCAAGTGGTCGTTTAGCCATAATTTTACAAGACTCCACTCTTAGAAACCTTGGGATTTCAAGCACATAATCAACTCTTTGATTGCTAGAGATCTACATAGGTTCAATATCATCTCATTTAGCATTCAATAAGAGATAGAAGTTAATTTGTTTATCATATTATCTTGAAATGTTCATTTTATGTTTAATGTAGAAATGTTGATAGGTTAGCTTTGCTTAATTTCTTAGCATGATGATGCACAGGTTTAGTTTAGCATTGTATTGAAGCTAGTACGTGTTAGTTTTAATTCTACTTACATAGCTAACTATTTCATGCATACACCAAGCCTTAGAAACCAATCCAATTAAAATTCCAAACTCTACAAAGCTTGGATATGGAGGAAACCATGTGGGAATCTAACATAGATGAGCTCATGGAGATGGCGATGTCGATTCACCGATGAAAACTTCTTTCCCTTTCTGGATTCCAAATCGATATGCAAAGATCTAAATTGTTAAATCTTCCAAGCTTGTCTACCTATGCATATTTCCATCTTATTACATAGTATCAAATATTATTTCTTGTTGTAAATTGGACATATGGAGTTTATTGTTGATGAATGAGATCAATTGCAAAATATGCATTAGGGTAGCCATCTCTAGGATAATTAAGTTAATCATGGAATTGTTTACAACCCTGTAACATATGATGAAAAGGTTGTTAATTAAATAGCGAAAATTAAGTATATTAAATATCAATTAGATGGATGTAATTGTGATTTATTTCATGATAAGCTACTTTACTTTATTATTCAAATTAATATTCATGGAATTTTTGATACTTCATCACTATTATAAATTATAAATATCAAAGTGAAGATAATTTACCTGATTTAGACATATTATATTCTCTCCTAATTCAAGAAGAGAGTGTCATGAAGAACTTTGACACAAAAAAATGACTCTTAGGAATTGTTCTCTGAAATTCAAGTCTTCTAAAAATTTATAACAATGATATAAATAATTAGTCAAACTTTAAATCCAACTTAAAACCTAAGCACAATAGGAATAATCAAGAATTTAAATTAAAGTTTGATGACACTTGTGGTAAATTTGGTCATAAAACAATTGATTTTCATGATAACATGTATCATAACAACAACAAAAAGAATAAGAACAATAAAAATCGAGTCATACTAAAAAAATACTAATAATGCTTTGAGCAATATATATTTCTATATAATACCCTTTCATCCTACAATGAAAATGAATGGATCCTAAATAGTGGTGCATGATGAGGCAAGAATATGTTTGATTAATGTATAATATATGATCTCATCTTACTCTCCTTTTTATTAAGTTTGATTGCATTTTGTGACTTTTATTTGATGTGATATGAGTTAGGATGTAATTTTCTATGTTTTGATTGATTATGATTCTAATGTTAAAAGCTCTAAAATTCCTGATGAAGTGTGTGTTTGAAATTTAGTTTTGTAATAAAGCAGGTCTAATCAGTCGAGGAAATGAAGCAGGTAGTGTTCAGTATGTTTTTGTTAGTATTTTTTCCTAAACAACTTAGTTCTAGAAATGCTTCAAGCTAGTTTTGGAACTCCATCACATAGTCATCATTTAGTCCTTAACTTTTGGACTTAGTTTGAACTCTGCTATTTAGTTCCAGAATTTTTGGACTTAGTTTTGGAACTCCTAGGTATAGCTTTGGAACTCTCGCGGTGTTGATCCTTAACAATTTCCTATGATTCTGGAACTTCTCTGAAGTTCCAAAAACAATGGGAGTTATTTTTCTAACCACATCCGAGAATTTACATCTATAACCCTTTCAATCAAGAAAGGATGAGAATATTTCTAAATATTGATCTAAGGAATCCTACAAATATTTGATCAACCAAAATATGACTCAACATCTATTTTGGGCATGATTCTATTTCATCAGAATCATTGAGACAACTATGATTGTAAAATGTATATAAAAATAGACTGTAGTAGATAGAATATAGGTAGAATATGATAGAGAAATAGATATAGGAAAAAAAAGGACTAAGTACTCGGATCCAATACATTTTGTAATACCAAATGTTTTATCAATAAAATAGCCATTCTTATTTGAGAGAATTCTAAGTTGTTAAAATCCCGATTCTAGGAGGAGCAAGGACCCATTCCCCCAAGGACCAAGATATTCATTTATTTGGTATTTATATTTTCAAAAGAAATAGCTTAGACATGTTAATTTTGTATTGTTTTAATTGTTTTAGTTAAACACTATTGTGTATTTGTTCCTGCAGGTGTTTAGATAGATTATTATATTTCTTGTAATTATTTTTAGGCAATCTAAATTGAGTGTGTTTAATTCCAAAATCAAGTGTGTTTATTTCCAGCAAGCGGCATGTTTCCATTCTACACAATGTGTTTCTTTCTGTCGTAAAGAAAGCTTTCAGTGTGTTTACTTTCAGCAAGTTTTCATAGTATGATTTAAATAAGGTTTTTATTACCAAAAGTCCTTAAGACACTTGAAAAGATCTCCAAGAAAATACAAAATAATTTCAGTCAACTACTAGATTTATAAGATTACTCTTGTTGCATATAGCTTTAAACACATCCTTGGTTTGATATGACATCAACAAGAACTTGATTAAATTAAGGGAATAATGACACCCATCATTTTGGCGCCATTTCAGGGGACACTAGTTGGAACTTTCTAATTAAGTGTTAGCAAGAGAAATAAAACATACATCTAGTAGTTGAAGGATCTTACCTACTATATCATAAAATATATGAGTAGACCAAGAGACTCACATGGTTTATTCCTTTCAAAACATCTTCACAAGAATTCATAACATCCTCTAGTCAAAATAAGGAAATTGATCAAGAATTGAGGCACCATCATCCCTGTCAAACAAGGAACAAATTTCAACCTTTGGAATTCTTAGATCAGTCACCTAAAGGAAGTGGAACTTCTAGGAGAAGACTTATTACTCAAGATCCATTTAGGAAGAGTTTTGATTCTCAATTGAGTATTCAACCTCCTACCCCTGATTTTTCACCTTCCCCAAGGCATACCACTTACCACATTGATTGGGAAGAAAATTTAGAAAATATTTTAAAAATGGAACGAGAAGCTGAAAGAGTACCTAATAGGACCTTTACTTATCCAATCCAATTGGGAGATGATGATACATCAATGAATAATATTTCACCTACACATTTACCCACATTTAGAGGGATGTCATCTGAAGATCCTGACCAATTTCTATTTGAGTTTAAGGTACTATGTCGACCTATGATTATAAGACAAATAATCAAAACTCAAGTTGTTTCCATCCATTTGAAGGATGCTAGAAATGAGGTGGTTCATGGGATTACATCCAAATCTATTAGCACTTGGGCATAAATGGAGACTGCCTTCCTAGACAAATACCAAGACTATTGTATAGGGAGAAATAGGAAGGAAGAATTCTTAAAAATCAAGCAAGAGGAAGATGAAAACATAGAATATTATTTAGACAAATTCCTCTTTGTTAGCAAAATATGTGGATTTGTCTTTCGGAGGAGTTAAGTAAAACCATTTTTCTTAAAGGTTTGGATGATGAATCTAGGAAAGCCTTAACTTAATAGGAGGTGGAGACATTGATCGAGATAAGAATGAATGGAATTAAGGAGATCTATAGAAGCTATTCTAGAACAAGACCTAGAAAAGGAAATCAATAAAAGTTACGAATCCGATATGAACAAACTAATGGATGAATTAGAAAATTTTAAAATAGGAATTTTAGTGCAATTAACCTCTACTATGGATGGATTACAAGCTAAAGAAAATGACAAAACTGAACCATTGGCTATGTATTTTCCTAGATGTAGGAAGAAGCATGCACTAAGAGATTGTCCTTTGGATAAAATAGAAATGTGTCTTATCTGTGAATCTAAAGAACATGATATTGATGTTTGTTATTTACTTCTAGTTATTAAGAGTCAGCTAAAAAAATAAGTACCTCATCTATAACGAAGAATTGAATTTTGTTCGAGAGACAACCCAACCAAAGGTAGTTTATGCCAAGATCGTTCCTAATCCATGGATGATGCCATGGGCTGCTTTCGGTCGAATACCGCAAAATTGGGGACAACCACCTTGGGTACCTCAACCAACTTGGAATACTCAAGATTTGGAAAATCAAACTTGGTATACTCAGGGACATCAACAACCATGGGCTGGTCAAGGAAATCCTTATGCTTGGTCACAACCTAGATGGAACCCTAATAATTATGCTCAAGGAAGAACATATCCAAATCAAAATCAACATGCCATCATGGGATCCCCTGCACAAAATTCACAAATTGAGAATGTAGTCCAAATGTAAATACCAGCACAACTAGTAGAAAATCCAAGAAACAAACAAAAAACTCCTATTTATGGAACAAAACCAGAAAAATCAGTTGATTTACATGCTATGGATTATAAGGATATTCAAACTAGATATGGGAAAATCATTAATAGTCCACCCCTTATAATCACTGAAATGATAGAAGAAAATGAAATTCCTAGTACTATTGTTCCAAAAGAGGATATAGAAAGAAAATAAAAGGAGCCAGATAGCAACACTACTGAGACTCCATTTCCAGAGAGATTCAAAGAAGCTATAGAAATCAAAGAGTCTGAATTGGTATAGGAATTAAGGAAATTGAATATTGAAATACCACTATTACAAGTAATTAAGGACATTCCATAATTGAACAAATTAATCAAAATATTATGTTTGAAAAATCTTGGAAGGAAGAAACAGTACCCCAAGACTATCAAAGTAGATGGGAAACTTGTTGATTTATTAGCAGGAAAAATTTTACTTCCCAAATATGGAGATCCTGAAGTCCTGTTATTTCTATCTCTATAGGAAATAAGGATGTACATAATGTTTTGGTAGATTTGGGAGCGGCTATCAATGTAATGATAGTGGATACTCTGAAAACATTACCATTAATGGTATATAACCTACTAATATCATATTTCAAATGGAAAACCAAAGGTGTGTAGAAAAATGAGAAGGAATTATTGAAGATGTGGCAGTTATGGTGGAGTCATGGGAATATCTAGTTGACTTCCTTATATTGTAGCTAGAAGGAAAAACATTGGGTAATCCCATTATTTTGGGTTAACCATGGTTAGATATAGTTGATTCTTTGATAGATTGCAGGTCAGGTGATATGACAATATCGAATGGTAAGAACTCTAAACAAATTTCCTTATATCCTACTTTGCACCTTTTACTTGATAATCATGAACAATTGTGGGTTAATTCTCCAAAACCGATAAGAAAAATTTATCTTATTTGGCTATGATCACACTGCAGGGATCATGTAAGAGAAGTAGAAGAAATTATTAATCCACCATTGGATGAGAACTTGTTGTCCTTGAAGTCATCAAAATAGTTAGGAACTTGCGAACTTAGTTTCCCATAACCTACTAGAACTATAGTTCCGGAACCACCACATTTATTTCTAAACCACGACAATAACAATAGTCCTCTTTGATTGAATGATTTCACTCCAGGAATGAGATTTATCATGGGGAGAGGATGAATCAGTAGCTTCAGTTTCAAATACATCAGGAAGTGGTGAAGAATTTCTGGAAAGTAGTAGTGACGAGGAATGTGGCCTGCAAAGAGATAAGTATCATAATTCTCATTACTGTCCTTTTTCTAGTATTCTATCTCAAGGAGATTTTGGAGATGTTTCTACATACCATATGTTGTTACCACATGTATTTCCATTAAATAATTTAATGAAACCCTTCCCACAAATCAATTCATCACATATTGGAACCAAGCATGTTGAAATTCAACTAGGTAAAACTTTAAACATTAATAGTTGGTTGAAGGATGATGAAGAAGATAAATTGTTTGATGTTCTAAAAATCATACTAAAGCTTTTGCTTGGGATTACAAATACATGAAGGGGATTCATCCAAGTATCTACACTCATCACATTTATACTAAAACATTAAACTAGTTAGGCAGCCTCAAAGAAGGATTAACCCAACTTTAAGGGATATAGTCAAACAAGAAATTGAAAAACTATTACAAGTAGGTTTCATCTACCCTATCTCAGATAGTCAGTGGGTATCTCCTCTTGTAATTGTTCCCAAAAAGAATGGAAAATGGAGAATATGTGTTGACTATAGGGAACTAAACAAAGCCACAATGAGAGATTATTTTCCCTTACCATTCATAGATCAAGTCCTAGATAACCTTTCAGGTAAACAATAATTTTCTTTCTTGGATGGATTTAGTGGGTATAATCGATCATATTTACTGCTGAAGACCAAGAAAAAACTACATTTACATGTCCATGGGGAACTTTTTCCTATAGGGTGTTACCATTTGGTGTATGCAATGCTCCTGCAACCTTCCAGAGAGTTGTACTTGCAATCTTTGTTGATCTAACAAATGATTGTGTTGAGGTATATATGGATGACTTCACCGTACATGGAGATACATTTGAAGATTCTTTGAAAAATTTGGACAGTGTTAACAAGAAGTGAACAACACAACTGTCTCTTAGTGATGAAAAATGTTTGATGATGATGGATGAAGGGATTGTATTAGGACATCATATTTCAAGGAGATGAATTCAGGTGGATCAAAACAAAATTAGGATCATTTCATATTTACCTATTCCTCAAACCCCAAAATATTAAATCATTTCTAGGGCATGTTGGGTACTATAGGTGCTTTATAAAAGATTTCAATAAAATTGTTTGCCCCCATGTTTAATTTGCTAACCAAGGACTGTGAATTTCTTTGGGATGAAAAGTGTCAGCATGCTTTTGAAGAAATTAAAGAAAAATTAATCAGTGCCCCAATATTGAGAGGACCTAATTGGGAAAATCCATTTCATATCCAAACAGATGCCTCAAATTATTCCATTGGTGCAGTTTTGGGACAAAAAGATGAGGAAGGAAAGATGTATGCCATTTATTATCTTAGCAAGAATCTTACTCCCACTGAAAAGAATTACACCACCACTGAAAAGGAATTTCTTGTTGTGATTTATGTAATCAATAAATTCAAACATTACATTACAGGGTACAAGATATTTGTACACACAAATCATTCAACAATTAAGTATTTAATGAACAAACCAGTGGTTGGAGGAAGAATAATTAGATGGTTATTACTTTTGCAAGAATTTGATATTACCATTATGGACAATCTAGGTAAATCTAATGTGGTAGCTGATTTTTGTCAAGACTAACCACCACAGGGGAGCAAGATCCAGTCAAGGATAAATTTCCGATATAAACAACTATTTTATCACAACAAGTACACATGGTTTGTTGATATGGAAAATTATCTTACAAAAGGAAGTTCCTCCTTCTTTCACTAAGAAACAAATAAATAATTTAATAAAAACTAGTGCACAATTCAAATGGTTAAATGGAATTCTATTTAAATGTGGTCCTAATTTTGTTTTATGCAGGTGTGTAAGAGAGGATGAAATCTTTGACATCCTCAAGCATGTCATGATGAACCAAGTGGAGGACACTATTCAATGAAAATAACAACTCATAAGATACTTAGCACTGGTTATTATTGGCCATCTCTGTACAAGGATGTGAAGAGATATATCAAGAGGTGTGATCCTTGTCAAAGGATGGGATAACCAACTTTCACCAATGAAATGCCTCTTCAACCTCAAGTTGTGGTTGAACCATTTGAGAGATGGGGATTGGATTTTTTGGTCCCTTTAATCCTCCTTCACAAGGGAAGGAATATATTCTTGTGTGTACTGACTATGTGACAAAATGGGTAGAAGAGTAGGCATTGAAAATGCCACTGAAGAAGTAGTTGCTGATTTCCTTTGGAACAAAATTATGATAAATTTTGAGCACCGAGGAGCATAGTTTTAGATCGGGGACCAATTTCATGTCTAAATGATCCAAGATTTCACAAGGTATTACCAAATCAATCATAGGAAGTCATCTCCTTACCATCCACAGTCAAATGGATAAGCTAAAGTAACAAACAGAGAATTGGAGAACATCCTTACCAAAATAGTTGAAGCTGGGAGAAAAGATTGGGTAAAGAGACTACTGAAAGTATGTGGCTTATAATACAACTTGGAAAACTACAACAGGGTTTTCACCATATGAATTAGTCTATGGGAAAAATACCTTATTTCCTATAGATTTTGAACTTTAGACATTGAGGACAATAGTAAAGGTGGGAATTGAGTTGAATGTAGCTTAGAAAGAAAGAATCCTTCAACTCAATGAGTTGGATGAATTAAGGATGGAATCACTTCAGCAGAACAGAGATAATTCAAGAGAAAAGGAAGCAATGACATGACATTCATATCAAGAAAAGGAAATTCAAAGTAGGAGACTGGGCATTGCTATTCATTCTAAGTACCAATAATTTAAGGGCAAATTGAGAACCGATTGTTGGGACCCTATCGATTGAGCAGATATTTAAAATGGTTCTATTTAGTTACTTCCCATTGATGGCAGCAATGAAACACTCTTGGTCAATGGACATAGGCTAAAACTCTATAAGAAGCCTCCCACTAAGGATAAATTCTTGAGAAAGATTGAAGTAGACAAAGAATTTGATCATATGGAAGAATCCAGTTCTTCCAAAATGATCAAATAACTAGATGATAGATCCAGAATAAAGGGAAGAAGATGAAAACTAGAAAATGACATTTTCTTCCCCACAAAAAATAAAAAAATAAAAAAATAATAAAAATAAATAAAAATAAAATAAAAAAATTCTCTCAAAGGTCAATTGAAAACTAGCAAATGGTGGTTGACCTCTTCTTTTTGGATTAGTTCAAATAAAAGGGAATTCTTTTGAATTCCAGTTGTCTTATCTAATCATGTTTTGTTCCACTTGTAGGAATGACGAGTCATCATAGAAAAAGGATTACATCATCAAGGATGGTAATTATATCTTTTAACTTATTTAGGGTTAATTAAATGTTTGCATGTGTGATTTGACTTAATTTAAAAGTAGGTATGATGAGTCATCTATTTATACATTATGATTACAAGTGTGTAATCATGAAGATGATTTGGATGGAATAAGTGGTGGCATGGTTATCATTAGTAATCATTATTGTAAAATCAAGTGAAATAAGTTGAGATATTTTGAGGAAGGAGCATCGAATTAAGTTTTTGTTTAGTAGCAAGAAGAACAGAATTAAGAAGTTCCAGAAATAATAAATGAGGTTCCACACTAAGAACAAAGGTTTTAGAAAAAGTCATTAGTTACATAGCTAAGAAGAAGACCTAAGAAATTCACACAAAATCAAATAACTCAGCTGATATGGGGATTAAGAAGAAATCGAACTAGAGGACAATTCCCACTACTGCAGATGAAGAAGTGTCATCTATCTTTGAGCATGCAAGATGGCTAGAGTTCCTAAAGAAATTTTCAAGGCATAATGACGAATTGGTAAGAGAATTCATATAAACCTAGAACAATCCAGATAATGGTGAGAAATATCTTTATTCCTTTTTTAAATATTAAGTAATGTTTCTAATACAGTAGTGCTCATTTTCATATCTCATAATATATTAATTCACACTATTCATCAAATCATCTCTATATTACAAATATATATAGAGTACATTTTCCTATAATATAGAAACCTATATAACTTCTCCAAATATTATTGATGAGTTGTTTTGGATAAAAAATCTCAACATACTCCTAGAATAGTGTTATTTTTATCACGTAACAATACACACTAAAATAATATTATAAATAACTCAAATATGAGTTGTTATTACAACTTCAATTAATTTAGCCAATGTAAATATTATATTTCCTAAAATTTCCCCCTTAATGTTTACATGGTACAACATATCTCGTTCACTGATTGTAGCCTGCCACCTCTGTGTGCTCATGATCAACTCTTCAAATGTACAGATTGGGCTTGCACAAAACTCGAACATGTGCCAACACACATTTCTTCCACTGATGGTTTTCTCCGGCTTCTACCAACAACCTTACAAATTGGTTTTGTAGGTGTACCAAAAACCTTACAAAATTGGTTTTTACAGGTTTACCAAAACCTTACACAATTGGTTTTACAGGTTTACCAAAAACCTTTCAATTGGTTTTCCTGGTTTACCAAAAACCTTCACATCATGATTGCTACAATACTTTTTGATCAATATTATACAATGTCTCTACAATAGGGAATCATGTAGGAAATACTGCTTTCAAAACTGAACAATAAAACATAATGGAAATGGAACAATGAGACCATGTTCCCCCCCTCAATGTGAACATTTCACTTATTCAATCCAAAACAAGAACTCTGAAATCATACTACACACAACAAACTACAATTCTGAAATGAAAGAAAACTCACACACACACTGTCACCACAACTTCATGCGGCCCATCGTTGGTGACTGACAAGAGGTCACTGAATGACCTCCATCCTCCTGTGCCTCCATCCTCCATCTAAAAATCATCTAATAGAGAAAATATTCATCACTTTGATGTGCGGTATTTTCTTCCTCTTCATTTTCTCCTTCTTCATCAACAATCATGGCATTATCTTGTAGTTTCCCATCGAGTAAGTCTTGTGCTCTTTTTCTACAATTGTTAGATATATGACCAGGTTGTTTACAATAGTAGCATGTAAATTTTTTCTTCGGTCCTTTAGAGGTTGAATTGTATTTGGGCATTTTTCTTACCAAAAAATTTTTGTTTTTGCCAAACATTGCAAAATCCGCTCTAACAAGCATAATTCTTTTTCTTCATCTAACAAAGAAGAAATAAGTTCTTCTAGACTTGGATTTATTTTTCTTAATGTAAAGACCATATTAGAATAACATGAAGGCATGCTATTAAGTAATACTGCTTTAGCATCATCATCAGGTACATCTACTTTTATACCAACAAGTTGATTACAGATAGAATGAAACTTACTGATATGCTCCACCATGTCTCACCTTCTTCCATCTTGAGGCTGAACAATCTTTGCTTCAAAGATATCACCGTTTCCCATTTGTGATCCAAACAACTTGTTTAATGTCACCCAGATTGTATGAGAGGAATTTTTTAAGTCTATATGATGTAGATAAGCATCTGATAGACCCAATCTGATAATCATTGTAGCCTTTCGATCTCTGTTGTCCCATTTTACTGCTTCATTTGCATTTGTTGGTTTTTTTTTCTTTTTCCATCAACAATATCCCATAAGTCTTTGTTGATTAGGAATAATTGAGTCCGCACTTGCCAGGTATGAAAATATTTTCCTTCAAATTTTTCAATGTGACTCAACTTATTCATTATGAATTTTCACACAATTCAGACGTCAGATTCTACCGAGAATGCATCCATGCAAAAACTTGTAAAAATTAATTAAAGATTACTTTTTAATACAATAGAATGATGAAACTTACCACAGATACTATAATTAAAGAGCCTTAACAATTTTTCATAAACTACAACATGCTTTTCTTTAAGAGTAATGTCAAGAGCCATAATTGACTTGACCTCTATAACACGTTACGCTTTGAAAATACCTTTGAATATTGGAAACCACTCATGTGTCCGGTCGAGAAGAATTTAGACACACCACCACTTACATAACGGAAAGACAGAGAATGAATTTCTAAATCAATATTCCCAACCACATTAAATTTCATTGAATACTAAGACTGGATATGCGTTTTACCGATAAGTCTACACATTGGGATTTGAATGATGGAAGCCCACAAATTGACTACAACAAGTATCCTCCAAACTTTTCTTTTTCTCATCCAATATGCATTCCTACTTTGACTATCCATACAACATGTCAAATCTACATGGAAATGTCAAGCTTAATTATGTGCTTCAATCACTTCCATTTTTGAATATTAAGATCTTGTAAATAGATTTGGATCAAACTTTTCTTCACAGGAGAAATGCATAAATGTTGAACAATGTAGGACATGAATCTCGATGCAAGGAACCAATTCAAAACCATGCAATCACCAGAAAAAAAAGTGTCTACACAAGAGAATATTAACACCAATGATGAACTTCGTGATTCGTGTATAACTAGATTTAAAAGATGACCTTAACTATGCAGCTTGGATCAACAAATGATCAAATCCAAGACAACAACGAGTCTATATTTGACTAATCTTCTTCCAAATGGATTCAAAACTCAATATGCTGAAAGTGATTTAAAATGCGGCAGTCTAATCTGTTATCTATAGACTCAATAAGATGCAAATAACTCAAATCCAATGAATATTCTCAAGCCGGATATATATGCAAGGAGAACATCTTATTGGTATGGCTTTACTACTGGTAAAACAAAAAAACGACTTGCATGTACAGGAGCAATAAGCGAAGCACTTCCTCTCCCAATTGTTTCAAACTTCCATCTAAATTTGAAATTTGCTCCGATACCAAATAAAAGAGCAGCTACATATTTGCACAGAATAATATATTAATTCAATAATGATCTCATCATTAATCATCTCGGGATCATTACAAATATATATAGAAATATAGGGAGTACATTTTCCTATTATCTAGGAAACCTCCTATAACTTCTTCAAATATTATTGATGAGTTGTTAATACAACTCTCAACATACTCCTAGAATAGTGTTATTATTACTCACGTAATAATACACACTAAACAATAAATTATTAAATAACTTCATAATATGAGTTGTTAATTACAAATGTAATTAATTTAGCCAATGTAAATATTATATTTCCTAACAAATTCTAAAGTGCCAATTGTGCATGCCCCACAACCTACCAAGGGGACTTTTTCGTCCAAGAACTTGTTTAAGTCTTATGCATAAGAAGAGATACTCGAACCCCAAAGACATCTATAATACAAAGAAAATCATAAAGGGGTCCGATACACCTATAATACAAATTTCCCAAACCCTTTAATAAGGTAGTGTTTTGGGTAGTGAAATATTTAACTGTGATGGTCAATTTGGGTCTATGGGAAAATAAGTCTTAAAATGCTCATATATCTGAAGTATGAGCCACAAAACCCGAGTACATAATAAACATCCAGGGTTTTCTTTTTTTTATTCTATCCATACCATAGCTCGAGATATTCTTGGGGTGTTGGGACAATCGGCATCATGGTCTAATTCATTTAATATGCTAGCACCATTTTCTATCAAAGAAGAATGGAGAAGAAATTTGGGACAAGTTTCTTGGCAAGTTAAATAAAAACCCTAATATTATCAAAAGGACAATTCCAACCCTATTCTCTCCTTCACTAATATAGAAATTGATGCCCCTATAGAATAACAAAGGGAAATAAAAGAGAAAAATATACCAAAAAGAAGGTCTCATGAGGAAGATCAAAACAACGAGCCTTCGTGCACTTATGAAGGAAATTCCTTCTTCTACATGGTTTAGCTTCAGGGAAGCCAATATCCTGTCTCCAATGATATAGCTCACCCACATAAGAACAAGAAATAATAGTAAGAATAAGCTCTAGAAATAAATCCACATTGGGCATGTTGAACTTCCCCAGAGAAGAAAAATTCATAAGAGGTCAAGGGGAACCCCAGAGGAAAGGAGTGAGTAGGAAAGGATGGAAGAAGAAGTTGCTAACATTTTAGGTAGCATGGCCATGACTCCTCCTGAGCCAAGTCAAGCTGAAATGGACAGAGGAGAGGAGAGATTTGAAGAGTAGGATTTTTAGGAATAGGTTGAACCATCAATAGTGCCACATGAAGAAGAAGAGTTAACATCTTGGAGAAGAAAAGGAAAATTTCCTTTGATAGAGGAAGAATGCCCAACTCCTCAAGTAATTTTAGAGGAAGAAGAAAGACAACAAGTTAAACAGATCTGTTTCTTGTCTAGAGCAGAGCTCATTATCAGAGAAAAGGATGAGGAATTGGATTTCCTCAAACTTAAATTAGAACAAAGGGAAATGCTCATTGATGAGCTAACAACTCAGCTTGCAGCCAAGACTGAGGAATTATCAGCAACCAAGAAGTAACTGATAGAAAAAGAGGAATAATTTCAGACTTCTAGAAAATAGAGTGTTGTGTCCACAAATTTCTGCAGACAACTCGATTTGACCTTTTTACCACTCAAATAATATGGGA
This sequence comes from Taxus wallichiana var. yunnanensis, assembly GCA_018340775.1. Lineage (NCBI taxonomy): Eukaryota > Viridiplantae > Streptophyta > Pinopsida > Cupressales > Taxaceae > Taxus > Taxus wallichiana. Next base: position 486,160,805 of record CM031241.1, on the reverse strand, counting down.
TGACATTTGCAGGAACTCAGAGAATACAAAACATCAAATAAATAATTAAAGACCAAGATGGAAGAAGAGATGAAGGAAAGAAAAGAATGAGAAGAAAATTTTTACAAGGAGGAAGGAAATAAATATAAATGTCTTACAAAAATTCATATGGTCTCATTATTATGAGTGAGAAATTACTTTCTTGCAGGAGGTCCTCACCGCATATAGTGTGTTTTTAGAAGAGTAGTTCATTCACTGGAAACTATCAATGATTGCATGTGGATTCCACATGAACTAAAAGATGAATCTGAATTCATGGCAGCTTACTCTCTATCCACCTTAGCGAGAAAAATTTCTTGTGTGAATTTTATCTTTGTAATTTTATGCTAGAAAAAAACACATGATTTATGATCAACTTGTATGTGGGGGAGATCCAACTCAATGCATTTGTCTCTATTTTGCAAAACCAGATTGCATGGAAGGAAAGGGAATTGGAATTTTTATTGAAAGCCAGCTCAACAGGCCTCTATATGAGAGCTCACTATGGTAAACCTTCTGCCTTCCTCATACATTTTAGAACTCATGCCTTTGATATGAGATTCAAGACACATTACCTTGTCATTCTATAAAAGAGTATTGATGCCTTCACCTCCTATGAGGAGGAAAAATTTGAAGATATTTATGAAGGATGCTCAAAGAGGTGGGAACTCCTTACTATTTCCTTGAAAATAAGGGAAGTAATTTCCCCTACAAATCTGATCTAGAGTTTAGAAAGGGAAAAAGCATTATGCACAATAATTCCCCAAGTCAAAAACCTATGGGTAAATATGGATGGGAATGTGAACAAGGCCCCTCTACTTCTCACCCCCATGTCTCCTTGGAAAAATAGAGAACCTCAAGACCCTGCTGAATTTGAAAAGTGGGAGAGGAAAATAGAAGAAGGAGCTGGGTACAATACATCTGAGCTTAAGCATTGGGAAATCTAGTTTCAGCCATTTGATCTAGAGAAATCAAATGGAATGCAGAACATATGACCCCACTTTTGAAGAATGAGTTTGTAAAGGGACTTATAAAACAAGTAAGTTTGGGGGAAATGATGAGGCCAAAATATGTCTAATTAATGTATAATATATGATCTCATCTTACTCTCCTTTTTATTAAGTTTGATTGCATTTTGTGACTTTTATTTGATCTGATATGAGTTAGGATGTAATTTTCTATCTTTTGATTGATTTTGATTCTAATGTTAAAAGCTCTAAAATTCTTGACGAAGTGTGTGTTTGAAATTCAGTTTTGTAATAAAGCAGGTCTAATCAGTCGAGGAAATGAAGTAGGTGGTGTTCAATATGTTTTTGATAGCATCTGTTCCTACATAGCTTAGTTCCAAAACTTCCAAGCTAGTTCAGAACTCCATCACATAGTCATCATTTAGTTCCGAACTTTCAGACTTAGTTTCAAAACTCTAGTATTTAGTTCTAGAATTTTCGGACTTAGTTCTGGAAATCCTAGGTATAGCTTTGAAACTCTCACGGTGTTGATCCTTAACAATTTCCTATGGTTCTAGAACTTCTCTGAAGTTCCAGAACTGATGGGAGTTATCTTTCTAACCACATCTAGAGAATTTACATCTATAACCCTTTCAATCAGGAAAGGATGAGAAGATTTCTGAACGTAGATCTAGGGAGATTTATCCTACAACTATCTAATCAACCGTAATCCAACTCAGCATCTATTCTGGGCATGATTTGATTTGATCAAAATCATTGAGACAACTGTGATTGTAAAATGTATATATAACTCTGCACTGGTGGATAGATATAGAGATAGAATATAGTAGACAAAGAAATAGATATAGAATAGAAAAAGACTAAGTACTCAGATCTAGTACGTTTTGTAATACCGAATGTTTTATCAATAAAATAGCCATTCTTATTTGAGAGAATTCTGAGTTGTTAAAATCCTAATTCGAGGAGGAGCAAGGGCCGACTCCCCCGAAGGACCGTGATATTTATTTATTTGGTATTTATATTTCTTCTAAAAATAGCTTAGATCTATTAATTCTATATTGTTTTAATTCTTTCAGCTTAAACTCTTTTGTGTATTTGTTCTTTTAGGTGTTTATATAGATTCTTATATTTCTTGCAATTATTTTTAGGCATTCTAAATTGAGTTTGTTTAATTCCAAAATCAACTATGTTTACTTTCAAAAGCAAGTGTGTTTATTTCCAACAACAGCATGTTTCCATTCTACACAAAAGGTGTGTTTACTTTCAACAAGTTTTCATAGTATGATTTAAGTAAGGTTTTTATTACCAAAAAGTCCTTAAGACACTCGAAAAGATCCCCTAGAAAATACAAAAATAACTTTAGTCAACTACTAGATTTATAAGATTACTCTTGTTGCATATAACTTTAGACACATCCTTGATTTGATATGACATCAACAAGAAGTTCATTAAATGAAGGGAATAACGACACCCATCGGTAAGATCTAACTACTAGCCTTAATCCTTACGTGCATCTAGACACATGACATATATGCATGATATTCTTCATAATGTAGTTGAATGTCATTACAAAATTTACCTATGAGATAACTCTCCCTGTCAAGTATGAATGTTGTGGCAATGTTAAGTTAGAAAATGGAATCATTAGAATTTTTTTATTTTTTTGTAACATAAATAAGAATCTTTTATCTTGTTCACAATTAACTAAAGCTAATTATAAAGTTGTATTATTACATTATAAATAGTATGTTAAAAATGGCCTTGGTAAACTAATTATTACCAATTTACAAAAGAATGGATTTCACTTTTTTTGATGGTTTTGTTGAATTTTGTCTTTCCATTTGTTCTTATAATGTTTTTCAATTATTATTTTATTATATTAGGTAATAAAGCATATTTTTAAGGGATTAGGAACCCTATACAATCGAACAATTATCATCAAGGCCCAAAAGAGAAACATCATGGAATAAGGCCCAACAGCCCAGGGAGAAATAACTACACAAGAAAAAACCTAGAACCAAGAAAACACTAGAGAGAAGAAAGGGAACCTAAAAGGAGGCTAATCAAAGCTACTTGGCTCTCTACCCAAAGATCCCTCGACTACCATGGTCTTTCCTTTATGATATCTAAGGCTCATCTTGAGAGGTGAATTTCCATTTTTTCCTTTCTTCTTGTTGTTCACAACCTTCCAACCGTCCCTCCCATTAGGATCTACATTCTCATCCGGGTGGACGGAAAGAAAAATTTCAAGAACCTCCTTATTTTTCAAAATTTTCATCTATAAAAAGCTTAGGGATAGCAACAAGGAATCCCCCTTTCCTATAATGTTTTTTGAATCAAAGTCTAGTTTAGTGGGAGAGGAACCACCTCACCCTTCATCTCCTCCTTCTTCTTGTCCTTTTTCTTTCTTTCTTCTCTTCCCGATTCTCTGTATGACTAGATATAAAATTATTGCTATCACTTTTCTCATGAGCATATGCCACCAAATTATAAATATTAAAATCCTTCAACCATGAGACTTGACCCTTAATATTTTTCTTCATGATGTGGTAATCGATTGAAGGTTCCCAAGGGTAAAACATGTTCTTTGTCTACAAGGAGAACTTCATAATCCAAATTTTGTGTCCATATTGAATCCATTACTTTAAGCTCCATGGTGGTTAGAAAATCAACATTCAAATCCATATCCATCAAATACGAGTGAATGTGGTATGATCAAAAGATTCAGATTGAAGGATCTTTAGCTAATAATTTACCAAAAGCATCCCCTATAGCCTTAAGTAATATTCACTCCATAATTTTAAAGGAAAATAGGGAAGCCTTATCCACATAGGTCTGATAGTAAAATTTTCAGTTACAAGATTAAAGTGAGGGAACCAGGGCTTCATGAGAAGAGGATGTGACTATAAATCCCAAATTCTCCCAATAATCACATCCCTATTAGCAAAGCTTTAAAAACTACTATGAAAATACCACGAGAAGAGGGGTAGATGTTGACTTTACCTTCGATAATGGGGTGTCATTATTCATATATCCATTTGTGTAAGGCAGGACGACAAGGACAACAACTTATGAACTCAGTAAATAAATCCTTGGTTCTAGTAGAACTCCATTAATTTAAACCTCATCCCCAAAAGAAACAATAGGTTTTGTTATGGCATAAGCTAAGGGTTTAGCAGAACTCTCCCTTCAAAACTCACAACCTCCGTAAAAGAATAAGCATCACCCGTGTATTGACCCTACACTTTCCCACCAAGACACCCATGTCTAGGGAGGATTTTTGTCTGATATCGGGCCTCTCATTGTTTTGAAAGAACAACAGAGGAAAAAGAAAAAAGGGATCCCCAACCCCAAACCCACCTATAGGTCATTTCTACACCAAGAAAATGTTCCCCTAAGTTGTAAAACCACCACCGAGCACTACCCTTACCATAACATAGTCTCAACCCTATGTACATGAGGTCGATTTCATGCCCACAGAGGGAATACACAACCAACCATCCTCTACCACCACCACAAGTAGGAAGCAAAGGTCATCATATTGGGTACTAGGGTTAGGAAAATGTCATGTCATTCACAACATTATCATTCAAAATGTTGTTCAATTATGACATGAAAGGATTTAGCATATAAAATTTAAGAGTCTATATGACATGTCCCACTTTAACCTTGTTGTAGGTTTTCCTAAGATAAAATTAGATCATGAATCTTGTGAAATTTTCTTGCGTGGTAACAAATATGTACAACCATTTCACAAACACCATGAGTCTAATTCATCTTTCTTTCCCCGATTTAATTTATAGTGATGTTAGAGTTCCTTTGGAATTACCTTCTCTTGGTTGTGCTATATATATGTTTTTAGTTTTATTGATGATTTCTCAAGAATGAGTTGAATTTATTATGTTAATCAAAAGTCTAATGTCTTATCTAAGTTTCAAGAGTTTAAAGACCTTGTTGAAAACATAGATAATATAAAAATTAAAAGAATCAAAATTGAAAATGGAGGTGAGTGTGTTAATAATAAGTTTGATTGTTTTTGTGTATCTAATCAAACTCACAAGGAACTAACAATTCCTATTCTCCTTAGAAAAATGGAATAGCTGAAAGAAATAATAGAACAATCATAGAAATGAATAGGACCATGATCCATTCTTTAAAGGTTCCTAAATTTCTTTAGGTTCCTAACACTATTCTTATAAATAAAATTCGATTGTTGCTATCAACACCTCATCAAGTATGGACTAAGAAAAAACATGATATATCTTATTTAAATATATCTAGTACCCTTCTTCTCTTCTTATTCCTAAAGTTAAAAGACACTAATTTTTAGAAACTAATCATCCTTCTATCGATATGATGGATATAGAAATTGAGGGGGAGTCCTCTCAATCCCTATCTCAATCTAAGATTCCAAAATGAACAAAAATTCTAACTTCAAACTCTTTGCCTAATGATTTTAGAAAGATGACCCATAGTCATCATTATTATCATGTCTTATCAACTATTTATGAGGCTAAAAATATATATTTCAAAGAATCTATCCTAGATGATAGATGTCTTGCAGCTTATGTAAGATGAATAGAATGCTCTAATCGATAATTAAACTTATGAGTTAGTCCTCTTCATCCGAAAATAAACATTATAGGCTCTAGATGGTTGTATAAAAAGAAATATACCTCTATTGGTAAGATTGATAAATTAAAGGATAGAGTAGTTGTTAAAGATTTTACTCAAAACCTAGTTTGGATTATGTCGAAACTTTTTCTCCTATTTCCAAAATGTGCATTGTTAGAATTCTACTAGCTTTAGCTCCTCAAAATGGTTGAGATTCACCAAATGGATGTTAAAAATAAATTTTTAAATGGTGACTTGAAAGAAGAAATTTATATGAATCAACCTAATGGTTTCAAAAATGTGACAAAGAATTATATATTTATAAACATAGGAAATATTTTATACTCTTAAAAAAGCTCTTGGAGATTGGTATGTTAAGATAAATAGTTTATTTCATAATCTTAATTTTTCTAAATATTTTGTTGATAATGATTTATTTTTCAATTATAAAAACAATCATGTTATCATTATTGTCTTATATGTTGATGAACTCTTGATTACTAGTCGTGATAAGAATCGATTACGAGAACCAAAGATAAATAAAGACAAAATCAAAAATCTATTGTTGCATCACAAACACAATATAAGTCTAACCTTCTGAAAATATTCAATATGAGTGATTGTAATCTGTCTCTACTCCTATGCAAGTTGGTGTTAAATTAGATCCAAATTTTTTTTTGTGATAATTTAATCCTATTTTATATAGATATCTTATTAGTAGTTTGATTTATTTAACTATCACTAGGCATGATATATTATATGTAGCTGCAATTTTTTTCTAGATTCATCCAAGATCCTTATGTGGATCATTGGAAAATGACAAAAATATTTTAAGGTGTATAAAAGGTACAATCAATTATGACTTGTTTAATTATTCTTGTGATAATGCAATTGTATTTGGTTATTTTGATTATGAACATGTTGGTGATATTGTGGATAGAAAATACACTTCGGATATGTGTTCAAGTTTGGTATAGGTGCAATAACTTGGAGCATTAAGAAGAAACTACTAATATATATATCTTATACTCAAACATAGTATAAAAGTGTTTTGGAAACAATAAAAGAAGTCATGTATCTCAAAATAATATTGGAAGAACTATGAATGGGAGTTAAAGGAAGCAATTTATTTCTATGTGATAACCACAACTATATTGATCTTGCAAACAATCCTATCCAACATCAAAGAACAAAGCATATTGAGATCCATATGCTTCATAGGTCTCAATGGTGATATAGATATCAAGTTTTGTTCCATCAAGAGAAACTTACAGATATTTTTACTAATCCCTCAAGTGATTCAAAATTTAGTAAACTCCATGTTATGTTGGGCATTTCAGATATTATATCTTATGATCATGTGGATGACATTAATCTCCATCTCTGAATCAGCAAGTCATATGTTGTGTAGCTCTTATGATCATGTGAATGATGTTGATCTTCACCTCTGAATCATATGAGTTTTGGCCTTTTAGAGCTTCCCTTGAGGGGGAAATAAGAAATGAGCATGTTGCATGTTTTTTACTTGTGTAATGCCATCTCTTAATGGATTGATTGTGTCAAAATGGATACTCTCGAGACTATTTCTATGTTGTTTAAGTAAATTTTCATGTATGTGAAGTTTACTTATAATCTACAAATGAAGCATTAGATATAATGAGGCTATTAACTCCATAGTAATATGTAAAAATTCATCCTTAATATATTTATCTTTAGAATTTGTAATGTTCCTTTGTATTGTGGTTTTTATAGAATCCACGGAACACTACTTTGAACCATGGTAAAACAATGTTTCATGTCTTCTCTAAAACCCCAATGCATTTATAATTGTTCGTTGCTTGTATAAGTCCATAGGACAATGAGGTAGTATACCGTAGAGTTAAAAACCTTAGGAGACATGACCGTAGTCCACCCTAGAACCGTAAAACCTACGAAACAAGTGTTTTTTGATGTTATCCTAAATCACATGTTGATTTATGGATTGTAATTCCTTTTGTACCAAAATGTGACTTGGCATGAGGAACAAACTTTGACATGTGAAAGTAATTTTACATGTTTCCCTACTTAACATTAAGGGGGAGTGTTGGGTTTATAATATTAAGTGGGAAACTACTTATTTAAGAAACCTGCTAAAGACTATATGTTTTTATTTTATAGCTTATATTTAAAATATAAGCATGATAGATCCCAAAGTGGGTCAACTTTAAGAGTGGATCATGACCACCCACCTTGTATATAACAAGGTGATATTATTATAGATCAGTTACATAGATTGTAACATATGAATGTGAGCTATATGAGTAAGAAAATTATAGATACATGATGCAAATGGTGAAAAACACATGAGCAAATGTATGAGGTGGTTTGTAATCCCTTCTTAAAGGTGTAACTCCAAGTGAATATATGGAAATAGTGGGATTTCTTAGTGAAATTAAATTCTCAATAAAGATAAGTGATTATCAATGGGTTTTTTACTTCAAATATTTTTCCACTTATATCTTGTTGCACTATATTCATTTACTTTCACATTATGTTCTTTATATATTATAATCTGCAATATAAACATCTTAATCTATACTTTAAGTACTACTTTCTAAACTAATAATATTTGGTAATGTATGTTTTGCATCTATAATTTGTAAGATTATTTATCTCTTAAATTTCATAAGAAATTATGCATATCTCAATATGGAAACACTATTTAAAAAGTATGGAATCATCAAATGGTTTTGTACATAAGTGATGTTTTCACCAGTTCTCATTGTGTATTTCTATAAATTGAAAAAATATCAACATAGTATTTCTAATCATTTCATATTTCTATCACATCCAAATCATCTCCCTAAGTATTTGTATATTTAATTACATCTATCATCTTGTGTATTCTTTCATTTAACATGTGCTCTTGTTAATCTATCTTGCAAATTACTATATGCATATATTTTAGTTTATGTGTTTAGTTTATAAAATAAATATACATCTTGGATCTAACCATAATATAAAATTAAAATAAGTAAAAGGAATTAAACACCCCCTTTTTCATCATATTATATATATTTATTTTTAGGTTGAATCAAATACATCAATTCTTTCTATTGACCTTCTTGGAGTGAGTGAAGTAGAGGATCTCCAGATTCCCCTAATAGCTTAAGGTGGATGAATTTCTATATGTGAGTATTATAATGGTTTCCTTCTCAATCAACCAAAACATACCTATCATATAAAATAGGATGATTTTTTTATTTGTAAATATGTCCATTAGAAGTGCAAGGGATAGGTTTACGAAAGGTGGAAAGGTCCAACATTTGATAGATATGTTTTAGTAGGTGTAATGAATTTGAAGATCTCTAAAATAATGAATATTTGTCATATAGTGTGATTAGGACATGGGATAAAGAAAGTGGGTTTCTTAATTGATCATTTGTATATGAGATCTAAACATACAACCATAACTAGGGGAATGCTAGATAAAATATATTTCTAGATATAAATATAAGTTCCAAATATCATAAAGTTAGGGGAATGATAGATAAAACATATTTCTACATCTTAGAGCTAGGGTAGTAAGTTGTAATAATATTTTTATATTAAGGAGATGAATGGTGAATATAACTCACCACTTTAGGCTTATCACCCTCTTTGAATATGTAGTGTCCCGTTTAAAGCAGAACCAAAATAAAAGAATAAATAAATAAATAAATAAAAATGAGGAAGTGTGTTTGGTGGAATGTGGGGATGGAGTGTGGTCACGACACGTGTCCTAAAATTTTCTCGACCTATTCTAATAATGCATAATTAATGAAATCATTATTTTTGGTATCCAAAGTAGCAACCAGGGTTGAACCCTCATTAACATTGAAAAATATTGCAGTAATTGGATGGTTACAATGAGTGTAGCCTCCACGAATAATTTTAAAAAAATATATAAAATAAACATGATGTTATGTTGGACTATGTAGAATTGGTGGGCAAGTGGATGGGAGAAAGCGTGCAAAGTAGGAGAAGTTAGAGAAGCATGCAGATTTTTAGGCATATCTCACCCCTTGAAATCAATACAAGCACTTTTTTTAGATCCATAAGCATTTTTCCATGCTGAAACCCAAGGTGACACCAGAAATTTAGTAGTGTTTGGAAAGTTGTAGTGATGGGAATATGCATAGACATGGGTTTCCCATGAGACAGTCGGGTTGTTTAACCAATGAAATAAGCATGTCTCTAGCTTGATGAGTTCCAGTTGCCTCGCACTCCTAACCCGTGCCATAATGTGAGAACCAAAACAAGGTAGGGACATCTAACAAGGAACCATGATAGAATAATTTTGTCGATGTTGTAGCTGAAATTCCTTGGTATATAAGCATGTAAAATGTGTAAGTCTACATTTGGGATGTGAAATGTTAGACTAAATGCATGAAATGTGGGCTCATAGAATGCAATGATGACATGATATATAAGAGATGGGTTTCTTAAAAGTATTTAAATGTTTTAAGAAAATGCAATTAGTAGCACTATTTGTGCTCTATGTAGCATCCATGTGCATACCATCTACATATTCATCTGAATACCTGCAGTGATAAAAAAACTAGCTGTAGTTATTTGTAATGGAGGGTTATTTATTTGTTGATTTCCATGCATTTGGGTTATTGTGATTATGTGGCTCAAACTCTTGCTACAGGTGTTAACATTGGCTTGTCTACACTCTGTTATGTCACGCACCTCTTTCTTCAAAGGATCTTGAGCACAAGAAAGCATCTCTCCTTTAATCTAAGGAAAAGACATGTTTTGGGGGTGTTGTAATGAGGATCTGAGGGCTTGTAAGCTGCAAACAAGATATTTGGGATATGGTTTCAAGTCTTGTTGGGGATGTTTCACTACCAAAGATGGGTTATGTGTTTAGGTTTGACTGCCAAAGGTTGAATAGGAAGGGTTGATTCCACACTCGAAAAGGGGCTTACTTGATGCAATTTAAACTGCACTCAAAGATCTACTCCTGAGGGAAAAATATCAAATTTGGTTTTTTATTCTTCCTTGATTCACCTCTTTGGTGAGATGTGTTGGAGCCTTGTAGAATGCGAACGAAACCACCTGGATCACCTCTTGCACTACGACACTAGTATTTCCAAGCATGGTTCATCTCTCCTTATCTTTCATAATTATCATACTTTAGTTTTTATTTTGCAATGAAATATAATTTTAAAAGCTTGGGATTATCATAGATTTAATTGTTTTATATTAACTTGTTGCAAAACAATAAAATGTCGTATTGTTACTCATGTAATTAAAATAACCATTTTGTAGTAAACCATGAACTTCAACCCTCATTTTGAGGTGATTTAGAAAAATCCCTAACCAAACTAGATCACTACAATATTGTTTTATTACAAGTTGAAGTTGAATTCTCGGTAAATATGTTGACCATGTCCTTGTTTAAATAGATAAATTACAATTTCCGAGAGACTCGCAAGCTGCAACCTTCATAACTCCATAAAGGGGATGTTAAGCTTCCATCCTATACCTTGTCATTTAAGGAGTCAATTTAATCTTTTAATTGACCTCGAATGATTGTATGTGATATTTTTGATGCCCTTCTAGGAGCCTTTTTACATCATTTTACAAGTGTAGGAAGATATTAAATTTAAAAATTTAGGTTTCATTTTGGCTCGTCGATTGATCCATAATAAATGAAATGTATATCTTCCTTCACAAACCTCTAGTATTTTTACTAGACAATTCCCTGAAACCTTCAGTTTGAGGAAAAACACTTTTATTGATAATTTGGCAATGGTATTTTGTAGGTCTCTAGTCGCAGTTTGACTAGTTCAAACTAGACCAATTATGACCTATTGGTTCTAGAAAACATGTTGTCGTTTGATAACCGTTTGCTAATTCTCAGTCCTGTCAACTTTGTGAATTCTCCATATATAGAGGAAATTTTAGGAAGTTTCTCATTTCACGTTCATCTAATGAACATCAATTTTGGGCATGGTGTTTTTGAACCCTCGAAATAACATTTATTCATTTACAACTAGGTCAATTATGACTGATGGCCCCGGAAAACTAACTGCCAATCGTAAACCATTCGCTAGCTCCAAATTATTTCAGTTTCTATGAACTCTTGGTATATAAGTGGAAACATAGAAATTTAACCATGGTGTGTTTTCTCATCGAAAGACAACGTTTGAAATTGGTTTCTTAGCCTCCGAACTTGATTTTGAATGTTTTTGTAGCTAGCAGGAAAATGTAAAAAGAAAGTTGTGGGACCCTCGTTGGGTTATCAAACCCCTGTGGAAACTTGTTGACTCTTGTAAATAACTATTTGAAACTCTATCTTGTGGCTTGTTGTGTGAAATCTAATCCTTGGAAAAATAGTGTTTCTCTCTCTTTCCTATCTCCTTCTCTCTCCTTGGATTTAGAAATGAAGTGAAAGGAAATGTAATGAATACATGTCTCTAAACCTTTTCTTTCGAATGCAAATTGTAATTACTATTATATGTGAATGGGAAACTGAAAAATGTTAATTATGTTAGATTAGGGTGGATGTCATGCCAGCGATTTATCGTTGATTTCATGCTCACATGGTTTTGCAGGATGCAAGAAAGATGGTGAAAAGGTGATGTGTAATTCATTATTTTTTATTGTAATTTATATAGGTCATTGTAAAATGAATATATGTATAATGTAGTCTCTTGTTACAGAAAGGTTATATTTGAAATTTGTTAATATGTATGAGATGCTAGTTTTAGGGATATCTTAGGAAATGTGCATTTAATCACAGGTTCAATTTGATTCATAGTTGTGTATGGTAAAAGGTTTGATATATATATATATATATATATATATATATATAGTAAATGAATTTGAAGTTAATATATTGTAGTGCATTTTCAGTGTTCAATAAATGATTAATTAATTAGTGTGTTGTATTCTTACCTTGTAAATGTAATTGTTAGAGAGTAGGTATTTACTTAGCTCATGTTCACCTATGTAATTTATTTACCTTTATTGTATTTATCCTCACCCACTTATTGTAGGTACTATTTTCCTTTACAAGAATGAAAATTTGATATACCAAAAAGAAAATTTGTAGTGATGTTAGAAACATATAATGCATCTTGGATACTTCCACCATCAAGTTGTATATCACCTTTTCCTTTAACAAAAAGAAAGGAAGAATCTCCAACCTCAATTTTGGAAGTAGAACTCAAACCTAGATAAACAAAAGACTCCTTGGAAGAATTCATGTGATGAGAAGCACCAAAATCTATAACCCAACTATCTGCAAGTGGTGACTGAGATCTCCCAACAACATTAAGTGATTTTCCATGCTAATTAGAAGGAGGTGGCATGGAGATAGAAATTTTTATTTCTTGAATTGCATCCTAAGGATTGCATTCGCTTATAACACCTATGTTATTCATGATTACTACCCCACAAATTGAGCATGAACGGCTAGAATTATTCTTGGATTTAGAAGAATCCTTGGTTTTGAGTTGTTTTCTTTGGGTTTAAAAGAATTTTGAGATGGAGAAGGTGTGGATTTGGTTTTAATATTTGGTTTTCCCTTTTCCTTAGGATTAGATGCAACTAATGCCTTTTGAGAGGTGGAAAACTCAAGGTGAGACAATTTGGATACTTCCTAGTAAGCCTTTCACAAAATGTTTCTAAGTTATGCATTTTGAATGTGTCACCTAAGACATCCATGCTAGAGAAAATGTAGAAGAAAAAATTTGGAATGGTCCTCTCAACTTGGATAAAATCAAGTAAACACACTCTTCATCTTTCTTATCTCTTCCACTCCCCTTCAAATGTGTCAAAAATGCTTGAACTTGGTAAGATAGTCTATAATTTTGGAAAATCTTCGGATTAAGAGAGGTGATCTCAATTTCAAGTTACATGGCTCTCATATGATCCACCTTACCAAATAAATCCTCCAATTTCTCCCATATTTTGAAAGGAGAGTCATACTTTTCAAAATGAAACAAAAGACTATCACTTACATAAGTTCCTATCAAACCCATACACTCATCAAATTTGCATTGGTACTAAAATAAAAAAGAATATGTTCTCCCATCCTAGCACTACTCTAGGGATGACACACTTAACTGGCTAGTATCTAATACCAAAATATTTTTCGTCACACTAAAAGCTTGAATTGGTAGTGGAGAGGATCTCATTGTGTTAACTAGCTACTACACCAACACACCCCCACACGATGGAGCCAGATGTAACCATGTGAGCCTTGAGCTCACCATGTATTCACCAAATAAGGCCCAATGAAATTAGGAGGCAATGACACTGGGACTTCTAGGAGGTCACCCATCCCATTACTACTCCAGTGTTAGCGCACTTAACCATTTGGTATCGAGCTAGGCAGTTAAGTGTACCATCCCTAGAGTAGTGTTGGGATGAAGTGACCTCCCAAGAAATTCCCTATGTCATTGCCTCTTAATGCTGTTTGGGATTGATTGGGTGTATACCCAACTCCATCGTGCGGGAGGGTGTTAGTGTAGCAATGATTAACACGATGATATCCCTCTCCACCATAAGTTAGATATTTTGGTGTGATGGCAAGTCATGCAACTATGATACCATAAAAGGAACAATAACTAGATCATACCAAGCCAAGAACACAGATGCTAATCAAACACCATGATCAATAAGATGAAAAAAATCACCGAATAACTTTACATTAAACCTTTACAAACAAATGAGCAACAATATCATAATTTATTATGGAACTCAATGAAATACAATGAGAATGGGAAATGCTTATATAGGTAAGCAATAACAATCTAAGAACCAGTCAAGGTCATAGATCAAGCCATAAATCATGGAAAGAAATAGTCATCAAAGAACTAGTTAATTCCATAGATTTATGAGAGAACTAGACATCAAGGATTTAGTCAATACCATAGATCAAGGAAAGAACTATACCTAACAACTAGATAATATCCCCTAATATCTAAATAAATAAAAGGAAATATCCACACACATAAGTGGGTGAGAATAAATATAATAAAGGTAAATAAAGTACCTAGGTGAACATCTACTAAGGTAAATGCCTACTCTAACATGCCCCCTCAAGTGAAGCTAAGGGAAAAAATAGAAGTGGCATGTCCATAGTATGAGTCTCGACAACTAGGCATGATGAGGTATGCATGTACAATATATCCATAAAGAAATCTCAAACCAAAAGAAGGAAATAATCCTACTATAAGGAAAGAGAAAAAAAAGAAGAAGGAAGAAAGAAGAAGGAAGATATTCAATCGAAACACTCAACCCTAGTATAAGATCTGTGTGTAACATGTCTTCATGTGTGATCCTTTTTAACATAGAAGAAATTGAAAACCATAAAATGAACTTAAAATTTGCACTTGATGGAACCTCCTAGTTTAGGTAAATAAGAGCCCAAGAATGGATTTATCGTCTTAGTCAGTATGTTTAGTGACATCGTCATAAACCCGGCATATAGGAATGACATAGTCAAAATTTATATAGACTAAGTAGAACTAAATCTTCCTTCGTATCCTAGTGGATTACCTTGTCTTCCAAGATAGATTTAGAATTAAATTTCTTCATCAAATGAATTGTTTTTGGGATCCATATGACATCATGGAGCTAGTGAAATAGTTGTACTATCACTTAAAATCTTGTTAATTATTTCTTTAGATCCTCTTAGCTAAATGTCTTATCTTTGGCTAGTGATAATATAGTGCCTTGATCTTTTATAGAGGGTTTATAGGGTGAATATGTTTTGAACCTTAATCTAATCTATAATAGGGCATAAAGCCTTGAGTGAAAATTGGAATTAAACTAAACCTTAGTTGATTAGGAGGTTAACTTGTGGGTATAAAATTATAAGTAACTCTTTGCAAATGAAATTGATTTGAAATATGTTGACTTTAGAACCCCAGAAACCAGAATATTGTCCCCTAATACCTTGTTATGCCCTTTTAGAAATTAAGAATAAATGAAATTTCACTTGTGAAATCATGAAATGCGAAACATGGGATCTTACCTTGAACACAAATCACTTGTGATTCATGTGTATTTTATAATGCTTCTAATCATGTACTTATTCAAAATAGTAAACAAGTAATTTCGTAACTCTTCATGTTATAAAGTGACACCAAAAAGAGACCTAAGAAACAATGTAAATGAAATGAGGAACAAAAGTATATGTGATAATGGTTTAGGATCAAATTTTCATGTGAAGTCCTTATGGTTGATTTAAGCTTGAATTTTGTTAAGAATGGTTATAAATTGTTCTTGGTGGGACTAGGTATTTGAGCCAATATAGAGTCCACTAAAAATAAAATAAAATAAAATTATGTCATGTAAATGCTTAATTGAATCAAAATAAATTTGGAACTAAAACAACCATAGTACAAGAACAAATGTGCTTCTAATGGAAGGAAGTTTATAGGAAAATGGAAAACTAGAATCTTCACCCCCTTTGATGTGTATTATTTTCCCTCGACAACTTCGGGTTGGTTCCCTTGAATAATGAGGGTAAAATTAAATGTCAACTAAACATATTTTGTGAAACAAACCTTTAACATAAGAGAAAGAGAATTAGGAACTTTGTATGTAATTGGAAATATGGACTTTAATCATGTAAGTTATGGAGATTTTCATAAGGGATAAAGTGAAAACTTAAATTGTCGAACAATAAGTGAATGTGAAATTAATTTAAGAACTTGGAGGTGGGAAAAGGAAAAAATCATCCTTGTATAAAAATGTTCTTGGAATGTTAATCATAACTAAGATGTAATCATGGAAATGATGTGGTGTGGGTTTTCAATCCTTGGGTCCCTTTCTTGTGGTTGGGTCATTACTAGTATTCGTTCTTTTGGGAAAGTGTGGCATCGACATGTATATGGTGTTTTCATGTGTCTATGTGAGTCGATGAATTATGTAAGCGTCTGATGTGTTGTTGAGTTTCTCTTCTTGGAACCCTTGTGGTGTTGTGAAGTGAGAAATATTAGTCAAAAAAATTATCCTGGTAATTTTACTGTTGTTTGTGTGTGTAAAATGTGGCGTGATATTTGGTATCAAAGTGGAGGTTCATGCTCTTGAACCTCTATCACAAATTGGAGTTGTGATAGTGTTGCATGATGGTGGTGGATGTTGGAAGAATAATGTAATATAAGTGTGATGTGAAGTATGTCGCAATTGTGATATTGTTAACGCACATATCACTTAGTGTGTATTTTGTTATCATGTTCATGTGCTTATGGTGAGAGTATGCTCTCTCCTTTTAATAGATTCTATGAATATTTCACGTGTCATGTACCAAATTATTGTGTGTGAAAAATACGGTTTTTGTGGATTGCGAGTGTTGGAGAATTATGGCGTTATGTGATTTGAAGGTGTATTGATGTTTTTCATGACAAAACTAGATTAAAAGTGAATTGGATTGTATTGTGATGTCCTCATCATGTTGTGATGAATCACGTGTGTCACCATGTTGTAATTGTAATTTGCTATATATGTTATGTTATATTGTGTTCATCATACATATGATTTGTGTCATATATTATGGTTTATGTCATGATTTAGGGTCATTTGGTGAGTATATGATCCCTATTGTATAGTGATTGCACTTTGGGTGTAGAATGTGGTAATGTGATGTATTGTAACCCATGAAAGTAATGATTGTTATATACCCTATGTATATACCATGTGTAAGATGCTATGGTTAATGTGTGTGAATCACCATTATGTTAGTGATGTAGTTATATGTTATATTATGGACCCTACACTAATCGACCCCAAGATATATCGTAAAATGTGTATATTTAGAGTGAGGAAATGTGTATCATTGACCAGTCACTTGAGCTAAGTATGAGATAGGAAGTGGAAACTTACATAGGCTGAAAATCCACTTTTGTTCATTTGGTATGTGTGGCACTTGCTCAATGGGTGTCATGCATATTATGTTTCACGCACACCTTAGGCTCAGTAAATGGTGACTTGTACTCCTTTCTCTCTCCTGATATGGTTATCGTATGGATTCAACCTATGCGATTTTGACTATGTTGATCCTTGTGGGAGTATGGAGGGATGATTCAGGAAGAGATGATGACAGTTAAATTATTTGATATACTCATTTCTGGTTACATATATGTTTTTACGAGCTGAGGCTCAATGTACGAGTGCCAAAAACTCGATGAGTACCCCTTTGGTGGCGGTATGAGGCCACATAGTGATTATAATGTGCTATTTTTCAATACGTATTTTAGTCGTAAATTGATCATTATTTGTTTTCTTACTAGAACCAATAGTTTTCTTGATTGACATGTTCTTATATTTTGGGTATTTATTTGGTTGTTGCACTAACATTTGGATTTTGCACTAACCATGGCTAATTAGCCATTTTTTTCTTACATTTAATTTTTCTTTACATGTTTAAAATTTTTGTAGCTTTCCCAAGGCTTTTGATTTTTCCACTTGGCATTTAAATGGTTTGTTATGCTTAGTTCTAATGTCATAATGTTTTAGAATAGGTTCATGGGATTCACCATGGTGTGGTGGAACCTATGGTCCTCTTTGTTCTATGGGGTTATGCCTTAAGGAGTTCAAAAAATTGTGTAGTTTTTGAACTACAGGCCACTACACCACTTGGGTGGGGGTGATGGGGCTCTATGTGCCTAGGGCCATAGGGTGACCCGACCTCATTAAAGGGAGAAAGGAGATGGGCCTCTATGGTTGAGTGACTCGATATTATTGATGGGGATCTATGGTTGAGTTACCCAATATTCTTTATGGCACTCTATGGTTGAGTGACCTGATATTCTTGATGGGGCTCTATGGTTGAGTTACCCAATATTCTTTATGGCACTCTATGGTTGAGTGACTTGATATTCTTGATGGGGCTCTATGGTTGAGGACTTGATTTGGTTTTGCACTATGATTCTTTTTATTTGAGAGGTATATGGAGTTTTTGGTGATGCTTTCGAAGGTATATGGAGTTGTTTTTTTGATGCTTTGGGAGATATATGGAGATTATTTCGTGATGTCTTGTGATGTGTGGAGTTGGTATAATGAGTTATGTGTACTCTTGTGAGTCTTGTTAGACATTGTTATGTTTGAGGATTGACATTCCCATTGGTATGGACTATTGGATATTGACTTGGAACTATGTTGCTACAGTCATGGTTTTGGGTCATGTGATAACCGTTATATATGTATCAACATGATGATTCCTTTGTTAGTCACATGTGTGTGTTGGATTTATGCCTATGACATAATTATTGGAAATTATCTGTTATGTGGACTACTTGTTTGTCATTCTATGGTGGAATTAAAGGTTTTGATGTGTTATAGTCATGAAAATATGTAGTAATATATCTCATGAGTCATTTGTGTTGTGCTCAGTTTTGTGTGACACCTTGAGGCTAATTACTCTTGGCACCCACAAACACAAGATCATTGAAATTCTAAACAATGAATGCGAAGAGTTTGAGAATTAATAAATATTGTAAAAAAAGACTAATTGAGTAGTAAAGTAAAAGATAACTAACTACCAATCTTCACAGAACATTAAAATCTAAGATATTACCAAAAATAGTTTACTTCCTTGTGGTCACATTGTACATATAAGTTTTTATTAAATGAAATTTGTCATTATTGACTTGTTTTATTTCATACCATGTGAGCTTTAGCATTGTGTCACATAGAGGACGATGCTCTTTAAAGGGGAGGAAATGTAGGGTACCATTTAAAATAGAACCAAAATAAAATAATAATCAAATAAAAATGAGGAAGTGTGTTTGGTGGAATGTGGGGGCTGGAGTGTGGTCAAGACACATGCGTCCTAAAAATTTGCCGACTTGTTCTTCCCATGCATAATTAATGAAATCACTTTTTTTGGTATCCAAAGTAGCGACCAGGCTGGAACCCTCATTAACATTGAAAAAACTTGCAGTAATTGGATGGTTGAAATGAGTGTAGCCTCCACGAATAATTTTAAAGAAAAAGATAAAATAAACATGATGTTATGTGGAACTGTGCAGAATTGGTGGGCAAGTGGATGGGAGATGGCTTGCAGTAGGAGCAGTCAGAGCAGCATGCAAATTTTCAGGCCTATCACACCCCTTGCAAATCAATACAAGCACTTTATTTTAGATCCATAAGCATTTTTCCATGCTTTGGAAACCCAAGGCGACACTACAAATTTAGTAGTGTTTGGAAATTTGTAGTGATGGTAATATGTATAGACGTGGGTTTCCTCATCGACAATCATGTTGTTTAACCGATGAAATAAGATGTCTCTAGCTTGATGAGTTCCTAGTTTCCTTGAACTCCTAGCATTGCCATAATGTGAGCACTAGAACAAGGTAGAGATGTCTAACAAGGCACAAGGATAGAAGAATTTTGTCAGATGTTGTAGTTGGAAACGCCCTGGTATATAGGCATGCAAAATGTGGAAGCCTGCATTTGGCATGTGAACTGTTAGACTAAATGCATGAAATGTGGGCTCATAGACTGCAATGATGACATGATATGCAAGAAATGGGTCTGTTAAAAGGCTTTAAATGTTTCAAGAAAATGCCAATTAGAGTGATGCTTGTGCTCTCTAGAGCATCCACGTGCATATCATCTGCATATTCATCTGAATACCTACAGTGATAAAAACAATAGCTACAATTATTTGTAATGGAGGGTTATTTATTTGTTGATTTCCATGCACTTGGGTTATTGATTATATGGCTCAAACTTTTGCTACAGGTGTTGACATTGGCTTGTCTGCACTCTATTATGTCAAGCACCTCTTTCTTCAAAGGATCTTGAGCACAAGAAAGCATCTCTCCTTTAATCTAAGGTAGAGACATGTTTTGGGGGTGTTGTAATGAGGATATGAGGGCTTGTAAGCTACAAACATGATATTTGGGATATGGTTTCAAGTCTTGTTGGGGATTTTTCACTACCGAAGATGGGTTATGTGTTTAGGTTTGTCTTCCAAAGGTTGAATAGAAGGGTTGATTCCAAACTCGAAAGGGGGCTTACTTGATGCAATTTAAACTAAACTCAAATATTTACTCCTGAGGGAAAAATATCAAATTTGGTTTTGTATTCTTCCTCAATTCACCTCTTTGGCGAGATGTGTTGGAGCCTTGTAGTATGCAAATGAAACCACCTATATCACCTCTTGCACTATGGACACTAGTATTTCCATGCATGGTTCATCTCTCCTTATCTTTCATAATTCTCGTACTTCATTTTTTATTTTGCAACGAAATATAATTTTAAAATATTGGGATCATCATAGATTTAATTGTTTTATATTAACTTGTTGCAAAACAATAAAATGTCGTATCATTACTCATGCAATTAAAATAACATTTTGTAGTAAACCATGAACTTCAACCCTCATTTTGAGGTGATTTAGAAAACTCCTTGACCAAACTAGATCACTACAGTATTGTTTTATTGATAAGTTGAAGTTGACTTCCTAGTAAATATGTTGACCATCTCCTGGTTTAAATAGATAAATTGCGACTTCTAGAGACTCGCAAGGTAACCTTTGTAACTCCAGAAAGGGGATGTTAAGCTTCCATCATGTACCTTTTCATGTGAGGAGTCACTTTAATCCTTGAATTGACCTCGAATGATCATATGTGATATTTTTGACGCCCTTCTAGGAGCCTTGTTACATCATTTTACAGCTGTAGGAAGCTATTAAATTTAAAAATTTGGGTTTCATTTTGGCTCGTCGTTTGATCCCTGAACAATGAAATTCCTATCTACCTTTACAAACCTCTATTTTTTTACTAGAAAATTCCCTGGAACCTTTAGTTTGAGGAAAACACTTTTCTTGATAATTTTGCAATGGTATTTTGTAGGCCTCTGGTCACAGTTTGACTAGGTCAAACTAGACCAATTATGACCGGTGGCTCTAGAAAACATGTTTCTGTTTGATAATTGTTTGTTAATTCTCAGTCCTGTTAACTCTAGTGAATTCTCCATATATAGAGGAACTTGTAGGAATTTTTTGTTTCACATTCATCTAGCGAACATTAGTTTTTGCGTGGTGTTTTTGAACCCTCGAGCTAACTTTTATTCATTTACAACTAGGTCAATTATGACCGATGGCCCCAAAAACTAGCCATGAATCGTAAACCATTCACCAGCTCCAAATTCTGTCAGTTGTTATGAAATCTTGGTATATAAGTGGACATGTAGAAATTTAATCGTGGTGTGTTTGCTCATCAAAAGACAACGTTTGAAAGTGGGTTCTTAGGCTCCGAACCTCGATTTGAACATTTCGTAGCTTTAGCAGAAATCATAAAAATAAAGTCATGCGGACACTCTTCGAGTTATTAAACCCCTATGAAAACTTGTTAACTCTTGTAAATAATTGTTTGTGTAATGCCCACTTCCCTTTGAAACCTTTTGTTAATTATTATGACACTATTGCTTGACTATATTTATGGACATTATTATAGCATTGAGTTAGATGTTTGAGATCATATATTGTTGTTGATTTTGATTCATATATGATGCATGGGGAAAATTGGAGACATTTTATACTAATGTTTGTTAGGATTATGTTAGTGTTAACATTATTTTTATTTAGTTTATCATTATATTATGAGTTGTTTAAAAACAACTCATAATTATAATTGTCATTATTTGGTTTGTAATAACGAGTTGTTAAAACAACTCATGGGTTATTTCCTACATTATAGAGAACAACCTCTCCTACATATTTGTGAAGATTCCGTTGAAATCAGTTGAATAGAAAATAGTATTATTATTGTGCAAATCTTGCTATACCATTTCATTTGGTACCAGAGCGACTATGGATCCATGATATATTATACAGGGAAAATCTTTTGCTATTCACGTTTTCCCTGGTTAATGAGAGATTTTTTGTGAGCATTCTAGATATAGTTCAGGTAGTTTGTAAATGTTATTGTATTGTGCATCTATGTGAATGTGGATAGCCTATGCTCGTTTTTGGTCAGATTTATTCTCACATGCCAAATCTGTGTGCCATCCATCTACTAGGCTCGTGTTGATCGGGTATATGTTGCCTGCATTAATTCTGTGTAGTTTTTGAGCAGGTTCTGACAAATTTCAGGGAGTTTTTTAGCAGACTTCGTACATGTTTAGATTCCCACGATTTGTAGCCGAAGTCATTTTTAATTCATCCCTATTGAAACAGGGATTTGCAGATGCCTTTCACATTTCTTTATGCAGACTTTAAAAAGTTCAGTTTTTAAGATTTTTAAAGCCGCCCAAACTGAGATTTGTAGAGATCTGGCTGCGGGTGCATACATGAATTACATTGATCGATCTGATCCACACAAGTTGCGGGTGTAGAGATCTGTAGAGATCTACGTTGGAAGTTTTTTTAATACAAGTGCGTTGTATATTTGGATCGTTTTGAATCTGTATCGTTGGTTGTTGATGACTGCATGCCCAACGCACCTGTTTGTATTGTTGTTTGTCGATGACCTGTATTTTAGGTTAGTTCTCAGGCATGCTTAACGCACCCAGTCTGATTTTTGGATACCTCAACGATGACTGTCAAGTCTTATACACGTTGAGCTCGAGTTTAAATAAAAAAACGTTGAGACGCAAGGTAAGTTTGTCTAGTCAATGATAAGTGAAGTTCATACTGCAGTATAACAACAAATGGTGTAGCATTTGTTAAATGGCTCGATGAAGAGGTATCTTCCTTGATTGATGAAAGAGTAGTATTGTAACATTCTGTCTGATTTGGTTTATGTAGACAAAAAAGAATAGTCATTATTGTCTATTTGTTTGTAAAAAGGCGCAATATCGGTAGAAACCGACGTCTTGTCATTTGAGTCAAAATTGTAAAATGAGCTTCATTAACAAATCCACTAAGTAAGTAGCATCTCACTGGAGGACGGAGGCAACGAAGGATGGAGGGCGATCAGCGCCTCTCGTTAGTCACCAACGACGGGGTCGCATTAAAATTTGGTGGCAATATTTTATATTATTTCAGTTGTGTGGTGTGCAGAATAAAATGATGTGTGGTTTTCTTCCCCTGTTTTGATTCAAATGAGGAAGATATGCATTTTGGGTGCTGAGAACAGTTGTATAGGAGGGCAAATTGATCGGAGAGATCCTCACGATCGCAGAGATTCTTTGACTATCGTTTCTAACATCGATCGTCGGTGAAATCTATCGTTCACTGGAAGTGAAAGCGAGAACTGTTGAGTTCACGTATGTAGGTGAATCGGTGGAAGTGTGATCATCTGGTATGGGGTTCACTGTGGTGAAGCAGATTGGTCATGTGCAACAAGATCCAGATAGCAAGATCCAAGCCAGCAGTATGCAGACCTAAAAGTATGCAGAGGCATACGATTCTGGTTCCAGTTCTATGGTGAATTTTTTCCGTGTTCACATTAAGGGGGTGATATCAGTAAATAATGTTCACACTAAGGGGGTGAATGTTAGGATTATGTTAGTGTTAACATTATTTGTATTTAGTTTATCATTATATTATGAGTTGTTTAAAAACAACTCATAATTATAATTGTCATTATTTGGTTTGTAATAACGAGTTGTTAAAACAACTCATGGGTTGTTTCCTACATTATAGGAACAACCTCTCCTACATATTTGTGAAGATTCCGTTGAAATCAGATTGAATAGAAGATAGTATTATTATTGTGCAAATCTGTCTATACCATTTCAATGTTGTCATGATGTTGACATGGTTATGTGTGTGTGTGTGTGTGTTGTTGGACACGTGTTATTTCGTCATATTAAGTAGACCTAGAAAATTGAAATAATCTTGTGATCTTATGATTATGGATGAAATTGTAAATGATGTCATTACTTGCTTGATGATGTTTTGATTTGTATATATATGACGTTGGATTTATATTGTATATTTATTTTTGATGATTTGATACGGCCACAAGGCCGAAGGAGGTATTTTTGTTTTGTAGGTAAAACATGTCACAACAAACATCGGAGGATCGAGAACAACCAAATTTGGAATTCTAGATGAATTCAACAAGGGTCACCATGGCAACATGTATTTATTTGTATGTTTGTTTGGTTTTTTGTTAGGGGTTCCCATGGGGGGGATCACCTTTAAATGTGACCAAGGGGTTATGTGTATTCTTTTATTTAGTTCTTTTGTTAAATTTTAGTATGTGTTTAATTAGTGATGTATTTTCCCCTTGTTATTTATTTATTTGTGTCTAGATTAATGAGTAATCATGTTGTTAAATTAATTAAATTGGGTCAAAAGAATGCATTTATTAGAGCTGATGGCTCTTGGTTTATGTGTTGTAAGTAATGTGTAAGTAACTTGGAGTGTGAAACACTCCACCTTCCTTTTGAAATTCAGATCTGTCCTTTGGGGCTGATTTTGGAGGCTTGTAGGACAAGTTAAACTTGTCTCACACCTATTAAATCATTACACCAACCCCGCCTATGAGTTGGGGAGTCCAAATTAGGCCTCATTATCTATGTTGGGAAGGAAATTTGTAATTTTTTATTGTACCTTTTTGCATGAAATTAATTTTGGTCCTTGGGGTGTGGGTTTGGATTGTGTGTGTGTGTAAGTAAAAAGCTCATTTATTCACCCACCTTTTTAATTACGCTTTGAGATGAAGTTGACTTGTGAGGTGGAGTTGAGGATGAGTGATGTGGTATCCTACATGGAGCCACCTCATCCTTCTCTCTATATTTTCTATTTATTCAAATTCTTTTGATTTTTGGGGGTTACTTCATAGGGGTTACTTCACTAGGTTTTGGTGCACTTACAATTGAGAGAGCTAGAGATTTCTTAATGATTGTGGATCACTGGAGATTTTAGACGGGTTTTTGAAAAGATTTTTCTTGAACTTTTGGATCAAGCTCTATTATAGAAAGGTAGGAGCTAGACTATTATAAAATAGGTTTTCTTGTTGTATTGTGCTTTTGTGAATGTTTTTGAATGTTTGATATTTTTTTGTCAAGGTTGGGTATATTTCCTAGGTGTGGTGTAGGAGAAGACTATGGAGATATTTGTGGGAAGGCATAAGAGTAGTGGGAACGCATAAGAGTTATTTGTGGAGGGAGTTTGGGTTTGGGTTCCACCTTGTAAAAGAAATAGCTTGCATTTCTTTACTCGTTATGGGATTCCATAAGAGTGTGGGGAGGCATAAAAGAATGTAATGGGTACTTTGGGAGGCATAATAATATGTAGGGGTTTGAAATGGTATATATCAGACACCCTAATTTCACATGTGTCTTAAATCAATTAATTCCCCTTCCTCATTTCCCAAAAAATATACTTCAAATTAATCAAATATAATTTGATTAATTATCTATTTCAAAATCCAAAAATAACCCAATCTTCACCACATATCATTATTCTCCATGTTTTCCTACTATTGAATTAAAAATTCAAATTAAAATACTCACCTAATCTTGCCCACATTTTCAAACCACTCACCTAATCTTGCCCACAATTTCAAACCACTCACTTAATCTTGCTCACATTTTCAAACCATGATTACTTAAATTACTCTAAGTTAATCACTCCCCAGTACTATTAATACAACATTACCCCTCCCCTCTAAGGACATGAAGAATAAGCTTCAATTCCATATCTAAGTTCTTGCATCCTTTGAGCAAAGAACATCCTTCTACCTCATCCTAATGCCAAAATATCCTCATAATCATTTTTCCCATCTCGGTGCAAAGTAAGAGGATCATTGCACAGTGAAGGCCTTTCTCTGTCTTAAAGAAAAGCACCTACATATCACACAATTAGGGTTAAATCCAAGTTTCCTAGCCCATTTTGAGGTTTGCTATGGAATGCGAAAGAGGAGGTAATATTTTTGTGTTTTACTTCCTCGTTAGTAGTGTATTTTTCCTAGCTTACATTCTAGCACCTGAGCCACTTTTGATATATTACCATTAATTTCTCAATTAGTGGTTTTATCTACTCTTTGTTTATTATTGTTTGTTATTATTTCCTTTTCTGTTCCTTATAGTCTTCTTTGGTTAACCTTCATGCTATGGGTAGAATTTTTGTTGTGTGGTGTCTTGTGGTGTATTTACAGGTTATAGCAACAAGGAAACTATGACGCTCGTCCTGTCTTTGATCTCTTCGGTGCTTGGTGTTTAGTTCCCAGCTTATAATTTTACTATTCACTCGTAATCTGTAGAAACACATGAACTAGTAATTTGTTTATCATCTTATTGTCATGGGAAAATCAATCCAGAAAATGCATTTATTTATTTACTTTTGCTAAAATAACTACTTCGTAGAAGTTAATCATATTTTCTTTCTTTCATTTTAGTGAATCATTTTGTGATCTAACTCTTTCTTTCTCGTTTATTGTTATTTTTAACCTTGTTGTAAAAATTTTAGTTTCTCAGTGAAGTACGAAAGTCGAAAAAAAAAACCAGCTCCCGAGGCATTTTTCTCACGTTCAAAATTTTCCCCTTCATAGTGTTATCGTAGCCTATCTTCTGAAGCCATAAATTTTGCTCCCTGGACTTAATGACTTCATTTTTTTAACTAAAGGTATTGAAAAAATATATGCAATGGAAAAATAATTTTTTTGATTTAGACTTACGAAATGTTTTTGGTTTCATTTCTTCTAACACATGTCTTTTTAAAAAAATAAAAAATTGTAGTTTTTAAAAAATTAATGTTAATTTTTTTAACGCAACAACCTCACGCATATGATCTTTCCTCACACTTTAAAAGTGATCTTGTAAATTATAAATGTGAGGCCACCGGCCTCCGTAAACCTTTTTCTTTTTTTGCCTTACATTTCAATTTTCCATGACAACACTTCTAGTAACGTTTTAACACTCTTCTTTCGTCATTTTTATTTTTGTGAAAATAATCATTATCGCTATTTTGCAATCATGATTAATTGCAATAATTATTAACATTTAAAAAAATTAAAAAAAAATCTATTCCAATTGTATTTGCGTATGCTCTTTTCTTGTGCCTTTGAATGATCTGAAATTAAAAAATGGTCGCAATTTTTTAGTTTCTTGTTCTAACATTAGAGGATCCTCTAGCTTTATTTTCTAATTGTTATTTCAATCATTATTTTCCTTTGTCATATTATTAATATTTTTTGGTCGTTGGTTGTGTATGCTCTTTTCTTGCGCCTTCGAGCAATCTAGAAAATAAAAATAGCCATGATCACTTTTCTAACATTTTGTTTGTAGGATAACTACTAATTTATTTTCTATAGGACCACATCACTGGAATATTGTCAAAAAAAAAAAAACAAAAATCCCACAAAAATACCACCATTCAAAGAAAATTGTTGAAACAAAAAAAAATAGTACGCTCAGGTACACAATTATTTTCTGCTAGTGATTTATTTCAAGTTGGAAAGAACCTTGCATTTAATCACTTTATCATTTTGTTTTTACACATAGATGAGGTGGATTTCATCACCACCAAAGCTACACTAGTGACATGGACTTGACTACCACACACCAACAACATTTACATTTGCATTGCACTTTGAGACCTAGTCTCATCACAACGTTTCGGTATTTACCTCACCCCTGCTCTTCACTTACAGTAATGTTGTCATATCATGCGCATGCGAGTCATGCCTAAATAGCTATAACAACAAATCTTGGGCATCACATCAGAAATCTTCGGGAGTTATAAGGACACCATACACATTCATCCCTACATCACCTTCCACCTTTTCTCAAAACCTGTTCTGGACATGGTGATTCACTCAGAAACAAGAAAGTAAGAATTGGTGAGTCTCCTCTAGTGCTCTAAGGGTTCCACTGTACCAATTCTATCCCCGCATGCACTAGGTATATCAGACTAGGGTATATCGGAGGATGTATATTTTTGGAGAAAGAAGATTCTACATCCATCAGTCCACATCATACTTGTATGATTGCATGAAATAATGATCATTCCCGAAGAATTTACCTCCGAGCCAAAACAATTAGATCCACATGATTGCTTGATATTTGAAAACAAAATAGTTTAGCATTGTTTTATTATAAAACTTGGTTGATATCAATGTGTTCATTGAAAAGTTCAAACCCTAGTTGTGCTCCATAAAAATATAAGTTCTCGACCAATACAATACCAAGAAAAAACATCTAAACAATCCAACAATGCAAACCAAAACATCACACCAATTTCATTAGCTCGCTTAAGCCAACATTACATTTACCATAGCTTGTCTTTAGCTATATCCAACTAATATTGAGTGACTAGCATTCACTCCCCATATCATCAATTGTCAAAACATCCTTCATAGCTTGTTTCCAGCTATATCAAACTAATATTGGGTGACTTGTTTGAGTTCACTCATTATTTTCTCCACCATCGCGTTTATTCAAATCACATCCAACACAAATCCTTTCATAACTCCGTTTGAGTTTTATCACAACCATATTACGATTAACCTATTTGGGTTACTCCTCCCATCAACAATCCAGAGCTTCTTCAATCCAAATCAACACAACATGCAATTAATTCCCTAACAACTCGTCTTGAGTTACATCATCATCATATTGAGATAACTTATTTGAGTTACTCTCATTATCATCATCGTCATCATGAGCTAAATCCAAAGTAATCAAATTCTCATTTAATCACACCTACTCAAAGTTCCTACCCGCTTTTCAGATTAATTAGACACATTTCATCATGGTATTCACTCATAGTCACAATCATGAAAATGATGATGAAGAAGTCGCACAACTAGAACTCACCAATGAAGAAGAAGAACAATACAAAAATGAATATCTCATTATGCATCCTAGCTATGGGGACAAAACTACCCCGACTTCAGGGACAAAAATTTAAACAAACTTATCGAAAATGGTGAATCTATTTATCAAAATGAAATACCAAACAATCCAAATGGTTCTTCGACCGAGTTATTCACTAAAATCGAAGACTTAACAAAGAAACTTGAGGAAGCAACGACTACAACTGAAATATTAAAAGACCCGAATCTAGATTCCAATACTCATGAATTTTTTTATAAACCTTCCCCACTTCTTCATTCACACAAGAATGGAAATATATGAAAGAAACCATTCAGAAATACAAAAACAATCAAAAAATTCAACTTTAAAGAATTGTGTCCTTATCCATTTGATACGAGATTTCGCACTTACCATTTCCGTCATCCTTCAAATCCTAAAGTTTGATTAATACAAAAGTAAAGGTGACCCTCGTGAACATGTTAAGGAATTTTACATGAAATGTCAAGAAGTTTCCTATCGAGACACATACCTTTTATGATTATTCCCCCAAAGTTTAGGAGGACAGGCTTTAGACTGGTTTTTCCATCTGCCCAAAGGGTTGGTCACGACATTTGCAGACTTATCAGAGAAATTTGTCAAACATTTTTCCTATAACTTAGACTCAAAAATAACCATGCTTGATATTTGCAACACTAGGAAAAGGCCAAACAAAAAATTTGCCTCCTTTTTACAATGATGGCAAGGAATTGTAAGTCGATTTCCCTGATAAGTGCCCGAGAGACAACTAGTTAGCATTTTTGTTCCTAATCTCAATGCCAAATTAAAATTTCACATGCAAATGCATTGTTTGAATATTTTTGAAGAAGTCATCGAAAAGTGCACACAAATAAAAATACCTCATTTCTAAGGGTTTACTTAAAGCACCCTTCGGGACCAACCCGATAGAGACACCCCTCTAATCAGAAAATATAAATTCTTTAACCGGAATTGAAATATAATCAATGATGGTGTTACTAATTCCCACCATTTTTGAAATGTCCAAAACCATCCCATCAACACCTTAAAATCCAAACAACCAATCATTATCCCTAGAAAGGAAGTTCCTTCTGGGATCGACGAAGACAGATTTCACTCCTCTCGTAGAAAGTCTATTTAGTGTCTTTCATCATTTGGAAAATGCCAATATAATTAGATATCCCATCACAAACCCTTTGAAGAAGGAAAGCCCAAACCGAATTGGCATAAGGAGAATGAATATTTTCATTACCATCACATAAAAGGGAACTCCACATCGATCGATGCATGCACTCTACCATTATGTCCAAGACACTGATTGAACATGGAGACAAAGAAGTTGAAAATACCTTTGAGACAAAAACACCTAATAAAAAAATTCATATGTTCAAAAATACTTTCCTAACCACGATAAAAATTAAAAAGATAAGGGTCAATCATCAAGTAATGTCGAGTATGACTCACATCTCGACCATAGATTATGACCAAGAATTAGTGGCAACTATAAAGATTAGAACCGATGTGCAGTGTGATCACCACTAGATAGAAAAAATGTGGGTCCCTACAACAAAAAAATGCTGCCACTTCATCCCCGCATCACCTCCTAATCCACCATCTAATTCCACCACAAATTCCTCTCATACACTCTACACCATCATTCAATATTGTCAAACAATTAGAGAAGACTGTAGCACAAATTTCCATCATGGAACTAATTAATTCTTCTCCCACACTACAACGCATCCTTATGAAAACATTGAATAACGCTCGTGTCCTTGAGGAAATAAATTCACAAAAATTCCAGGCTTTAATCACACATCTTACAATCCCCAATCCTATTTTATCTTTTGGTCCTGCTGACCTGCTTAATCCCAACATCGCTAATAATCATTCTTTATATGTCGAGGGTTATGTAACTCATCGTAAGATCAAGCGTGTCTTAATCGACAATGGATCCACATTGAATATTTGTTCCATGAAACTTTTACGTTGTCTAGGTTACACTAAAAATGATTTACAAAACAATATCATAACCATTCATGGGTATGATAATAGTGAAAGAAAGTCTGAAGGCACAATCACGTTGCCTCTCCAAGTTGGACCCATCACCTTAGACATAGTTTTTCATGTGGTGGATGTAGAAGTTGCATATAACATTCTCGTCGGCCGACCATGGATTCATGCCATGAAAGCCATCCCATCAACATTCCACCAATGTATTAAGTTTCCTCATTTGGACAAGGAATTTACATTATGTGTAGATCCCCAACCTTTTGAGTATTCTAGATTCCTTGAAGGACAAGATTGACATGATCACTATTGTTCATCAACGATAAACATGGTCCACCTCATATATTCCCTAGTGAAACACACATTGATCTTGATACACTCCCTAACAATGATCTGAAACCATCATCTCCTAACCAAAACACATTTTCCAATCCATTATCTTCCGCTAGTCAACCATCTTCCACCAGTCCTCCTCCCACTAATCAATCATCTTCTTCCACTAATCAAGCTTCTTCTTCCAACAATAGTTATTCTTCCACCACACCATCTTCTTCCTCACCTAGCCAACCTTCTTCATCCAACCACACCTCTTCCATTAAGATACCTCCTCTTGTGAATAACCAAACTTCATCCTTCAATCCACCCCCTTCTTCTTATAACCCATTCTCTTCATCTTTTAAAACTACCAAACTGACTTCCCACCACATGAGGTACCTATTGGTCCCCCATCCCACACATTTAAAATCATTGACACGGGATGTGGTGAATATCAATTTCAAAAGATGGAAGACTCCTGTTATATCAAAAAATCCCCACATAGCTACAACAAACCTAGCGCTCCACATCCGAGAACCCATATGATGCAGCCTAGAATTTTTAGTTAACACCTAGTCACGTTAGCACATCACTCAACCTAGGCTAAGTTCTCACCTAAAGTGCGCAAAGGTATCGGGTCCATCTTAAGAGTTACAGTGAGCAGAATGGTGGTATGATAAAGTAGTAAACATATATTTTAGGAACTAATCCATCTATTCATCATTATACTTAACCAGATCTATAAGTGCTTAAAGGTAAATCATCATGAAAATAATAACATGCATTAATAAAACACATCAAACATTATTTTTCACCAATTTCCTTTATCTATTAATCATACCAACAATATAGAAACTTCATACAATACTGCATATGTGCGTATGGATCTCATTATAACTATCCATTCGTATGTACTCATGTTTTCCCATTCTTAAAAGCATATGTTTACATCTCGTATCTCTATATGTGTCTATATATTTTATAAGTAAATCATTACATATATATATAGGGTGGGAACTCACCCTTCACCACTTAACTCTACTGAAAATAGGCCGCATGTTAATAATGTAGCCATGCACCTTCTTACAATTATAACCATACATGCAAGTATGTTATCTCGTAGATTGTTGATAGTTAATAAAAGTGATGGATCTATTCTTAACTTATGCCCATGCAAGAGTGAGTTGACATGTCCTTCAAAAATATCCATGAAGAGTGGCATGCAAGTCTCGGCATTACTTTGTGTGCTCCGCATGCCAATCTCTAAGAATAGACCTGATCCCCAAAATTGGCTAAGTCCTTGAGAGTCTGACTCTACACCTCCACGTGTGACACCTTCCTATACCTTCATGCTTTTTCTCCTATGCTATTCTTCCGCATGGACTCTGTGTGTAAGTTCAACTAAGTGTTTTCTCTTATCAACATTACCCCACACTAATCTCATTGTCACCCTAATAATGGCGATGCCCAAAACTTATACAAAGAATGGATAAATAAAGAATAGTTGAATAAAGAATTTTGAATAAGAATCTCGAATAAGAATTTTGAAGAAGATATACACAGCTAACAAAACTGTTTAAGCCTTAGGCCCCTTTGTCTCATCCTGAAGCAGCAACTCTAGATATTCTTCTTTGATATCTGCTTCCAAGTTCTCCCACACGCAAGCGCCGACTCCTGCTTGCCTCGGCATGTCTCGCAATGATGGACCTTAGCTCTTCCGTGGAGAGTTTTCCTTACTCATTTTTTATCACAAGATTACGCTTGACATAGAGGTTTGCACCCCCTCCAATACATCCATTTTCTAATAAATGAGCTTCCCAAGCTCCTCCAACCTCTCCTTATGTGGTGCCTATGCCACAACTAGTGCCTCACACTTTTGCTTTACCAGGACTAAGCATTCAACGTGGCCTAGGGAAGCATCCTTCATCACCTCAGGACCTCATTCTCCTCCTCCTATGTTTTCACTGCGATCAACGCATCTGGGGCTATGCATATTGTTAGCGCATGATCGGCCTTCTTCAGCTTCATCATGGGTGGCTTGCAGTAGGCCTTCATAAGTAGCAATCTTCCTGGCTACTGTAGCCTGTTCCTTTTCTATATTTTCCTGGATTCCTTGGGCCGTGAGGATACACACGCTTTTCTATCTTTTCTAACACTACTATTATTATTGTCTTTAAATAATGCAAAGTAGAAGGAAATTCTTTTGGTACCTAGGATTCCAGATGTGGGCGTACCTTTAGAACATCATCTCCAATTTCCTCTAGCCATACTGACAAAATTGTCATATTTTCTTTTGATTAAGTCCTTTTCCTATACTAGGCACGCTATCTCCACATCCTTGGCTTTTAATTTCTCTGTTAGTGCATTGATGGTAGCAGATTTATCTATGTTTCTTCTTACTACTTCATAGGATACTTTTACTAGAGTATTGCTCACCTACTCATCTGACATCATTGTTGGTTCGATTGTCATATGGCGCATTTCAGGTGCCTTCTTCAACCGCCTTGACACACACGATTCTTCACCGACATCAAAGTCGGGCTCGTCCATGTGCGTGTGCATAGACCATGAAAATGCTTCCTTGTGTGCAGAGTCACCTTGTCCTCATCCATGAGTGCCCATCCAAATAAATCCTTCTGCTCGATGGTGCTTTGGAACTGAGCGTGAATGATCAGCTTTGGGTCTTCTACATATCCCATGGTATGTTCCTTAGCGTCCTCCCCGTTCGATGGGATCGGGTCCTCTTGGAATGGCTACATCAAGGTTGGGAATACCAAATGTATCCCCACCCTTGTCCTGTGTAGCCTCTGATTGAACCCATTTTTCTCCTTCCATCTTCTCCTCCTCATGTTGAGGCTCTTCTTCACTTGGAGATGAAGGATCCTTCTCCTTAGATCCTTCTGTTTCCTCGCTTAGCTTGAGTTTTCTTCATTTCTTCTCCTCTGGGTCCTTCACCTATGGGTTTCCCGCTACATCCTTGTGTGCTTAAACACCTTTTTAAATCTTTATGTGCCCTACTCCTCCCCTATAACTCCTTCTCCCTAGGGATTTATCACGCACTCCCCTTCTTCCGCCGATGGTTGCTTCCTCCTTTGAACCAAGCTACCACTATCTTCATGTTCTTCATCCTCTTCCTCATCATCTTACGTGGGTGCAGAGGGCCTAGGTGCCAAATGTTTTCCATAGTATTTATTCCCTTCGGTGGCCTTGGAAGCACGAATTCATTCTCCATGTACTTGTTATTCTCCATTTTAGGCTTCAGTTGGAGGTATATTAGCGTAGCCCCGATATCCGAAATGGCCACTATCTCTGGCTTAATGCTTAAGATTTCTGAGATGTTATTCTCATTATAAGCATTCCTCCCTAGATATCCATAAGTATTCCTCAAGGTGTGATACTCATAGTCCACCTTATCCACATTAAACACCAACCTCCATGTGTTGGTGAACCGATGAACTGTATCTTGGAAGTATAGTGCGGGAAATGCATATGGCAGCTTGCACTAGGGGCTCCACAACCCATCTATCATTGGAAAGCATGAAATATAGAAGTACTGGTAAACTAAACATTGTACCTATTTTCCTAGGACAAAATGCAAGTCCTTGGGTATGCGGCATTCTTCTCCAAATGTCGTGCATAGCCTATCATACCACATCTCAACGCGCTCCTTCACTTCCTCCATCATCGACCCTTGTAAAGATACTTGTTGAATCACTTAGCTGAAACTTATGATTCATGGGGTATTCCCATATGTTCTCTTTTTTGGGCCGTCTGTATCCAAATCTCCATGAAGACCAGACTTAGCAGGACGTAGCCAAAACTTATCTTACTCCCTTTATGTGCTTCCTCTACTATCTCGCTCTGCAATGAAATCGGTGATGTTATAAGTGGTTCCTTCTGACATGTGCTTTGCCACATGCAGCCACATAGAATTAACTTGTGACCAACATTCTTGGTCATTCAATTTTGTGGTTAGATGTGCTGCTACCTGTACTACTAGACAATTTTTCAATTTGTCAATGTCCATCCCACGCGGTCCTTTCTGATAGCCTAGTGCCTTCTGTGTCTCCAAAATGGTGCTTTTGTCAGCTAAGTCGGTCTTAATGTCTTTTCCTGTTGCCCGTAATCTAGTAATTGTGGCAATAAGGATGGGTGTCAATCTTACCCTCCGTCCTGCAAAGTAGAAGAAGTCCTCATGGACTCAACTCATCAGCCATCTATACAAGGGTGCATACTTTCCAAAGTATGGAAGCTCATAAATTTGGTAGACACCATTTCCTTTGAGTAGCTTTTCCCTGGAATCATCATATATCGGCATGCCATCCTCGCAGCCTGTTCGTTCGAGAAGTGAGAAGGTCATCTAATTTCTTCTAGTTTTCATTGGTCTGATGATTGTATTCACTTATCTTACTCTGTCTTATGTGGGTATTCCACTCTTGCCCCCAATAACTTCCTCATAGTACTTTGCATTTCAAGAAATTGATCTCCGTGGGCCATCTCCTCCTCTTCTTCCACCACCACCTTCTTCTTTTCTTTTACTCGGTGTTGCTTTCTTCTTTGGTGTCATTCTTCTTTCAGGGTTTTGTTTTGTAGATCAGTTGCTGTGTGTTTTGAGTAATTTTCCTCAAACCCTAACCCGATTCTTCTGTGCCCTAATTTGTAATCACGAACTTGCGCACCCTAGCTTTGTTTTATTACTCTACTTCGTCAAACCCTTTTCCTAGGGGATCCAAGCCCTTCTAATAAACAAATCTCTTCTCTCGCACCTGGTTCGCTTGCTTTGTACCTTGAATCAGTTAGCTTTATGCTCTTCACATGTAGGCTCTTTGTCAAATTCTCGTAGTCGCAAGGGTAAAAATGAAATCACATCCCATCCTTATATAGATTTCTACTTTTCACTGCATTAATTGCTCCTCCACCTACCAAATTATCCTCATTTATGACCCATTTTTATCATTTCTCGCGTGGTATATCTTCGCACCAAAGCTATAACCTTCTAGCACGCCTCTTTACCCTTTATCACAGACTTCTCTTCAGCATGCACCCTAGCACTGAGTACCTCATCACTGCACCATCTCTTGGTAATTACCATGGCCACCGCTTACCTCACGTTATACTTTCCTCCATCCATTTATCCTTTCTTATCTTGAGAAGCGCTCTTTTCAGTGTACCCTTAGTAACCTTCTTTCTCAACACCCACAAAGATGACATCTTGACAAAGATATACCCGAGAGTCACCAACAATACACCCCACATAAAAAGGATGTGCAGTCCTCTGCGCATCAACATGCTTCATATTGTAGTTAGCTTCATGCGCACAAGTGCGCTTATTACACAAATAAGAGCTAAAATTGACAAAGCATAATGACAAAGAAAGAAATACATTAATGAAATGAATAAAGGGAAAGCTAATGTATCTAGAAATACGCTTATTACAAACACCAAGAAGACTTATTTATAGTAGGGCTTCACCTACTCGTTAAAGTAATTGGGAAACCTTGTGCCATCAATTTTTTCCAATCGAAAGCACTGACTCAAGTATATGAGTGATAACATATGGCCCCAACCAATGTACCTTGATTTTTCTTGGATGGTACAAAAACTTGGAGTCATACAAAAGTACCATTTGTCCCACTATAAGTTTCTTATCTCTGATGTGATGATCATGCCATGCCTTTTGACATGCTTTCTCCTTCTTCTGACTCCAACATGCGATGGCTCGGTGCTCATCTATGTGAACCATCTTCTCAATCCATTCTTCTAAGGCTTGCTCATTGATGAGACCTCTAAAGCATGCACAATGTGCAAAGAAGGTAGCATAAATTCAATAGGAAGAATGGCTTCCGCGCCAAACACCAATTGAAAAGGTGTGGCTTTGTTCAATATTTTGTATGTTGTTCTATAAGCCCAAAGAACAACAAATACTTTATCATCCCAATATTTCCTTCAAATATCACAAATCTTGGCCAATGTGTGGCTCAAAATCTTGTTAAAAGCCTCGTGTAATTCCATTTTCCCGAGGGTGATAGGGTGTATTTTATGGTGGGAAACCATAAAATCGTCTAAAATAATTATTATTGTATCATTTAAAAAATTTGTGCCCCTATCACTTGTTAAACTTAAAGGACAACCATACCTTCTAAGAACATTATCCCATAAGAACCTTACTACCGTGGCCGCTTATACAAATCCTTTGTAGTGCTACTTCGCCCCATCGTAAGATAATCTATACAAATGATGATATAGCACGATATGCAGAGTCCCTACGCGCTTGGTGAAAATAGGCTCGACAAAGTCAATTTCCCACTTATCAAAGGGTTATGCACTTGTAATTGGTTGTCAGGGGGCATCCCATCCCTTTGTCCTAGTTGATAGAGACGTTGAAAATGGTGACATGTCTTGTAATAATCTTTACAATGTTTCCCACCACAAACCAATAAGGAGGATCTTGCACGTTGTTGCATCACCTACATAGTGGCCACCTGTAATACCACCATGTGCTTCTTCCATTATGTCCTTTCATTCATGCTCCAAGACACAATGGTGTAACACCTCATCTCTTCCTAGCTTGTACAAATCACCACTAATTAACATGAATGGTGCCACACGAATAGCAAGTTGTTTCTTCTCTAAAGCTTTCATGTCGTCTGGCACCATACCAGCTCTTTAGAAAGACAACAATGTCCTCTAATTTTGATGGCTCACATTGTAACCTATACAACATCGCATCATCGTGCATGGTCTCTTCTATTGTTTCGCCTCTTCCCCGATTGAATTCTAGATAGGTGATCTGGTAGAGAATTACTTTTTCCTGGTTCTACCACAACCATAAAGTAAAACTCTTGAAATAAGAGTACCCATCGGCATATGTGCCCCTATAAAATGGGATTTTTCACCAAATATTTTAATGCCATGTGATTTGTATAAAAAAAATGGTGTAGCCAACAAATACTGATGAAATTTGTGCAAGGCATAGATCATGGACAAGGCCTCATGCTCTGTAGTGGTATAATTCTATTCTGCAGGGGTCAACTTCCTACTAGCAAAGCAAATGGGATGATCAATGATACCTTCTCCTAGTTGAGCTAAGATAACACCAATGGCTATGCTAGAGGCATCCACATGAACATGAAAAGGTTTATCCCATGAAGGAAAATGCAAGATAGGCACGGTAGTAAGTTTCTCCTTCAATATCTCAAATGTGCGCTGTTGTGACTCCCCCTAGTAGAATGTACCTTTTCCCTGGAGTAATTCTTCCAAGGGCATGGAAAATTTTACATACCCTTTTATAAACTTCCTATAATACCTTGTATGACCCAAAAATTTATGCACCTTGCACTGACTGGCTAGCACTTTCAAGCCAATGATGACTGCAACTTTAGCTAGATCAACCAACAACCCTTCCTTGCAGATAATATGTCCTAAAAGTGTGCCAAAGGGAGTAGCAAAGATGCACTTCTTGATGTTTAATGAGATACTCAATTGTCGACATCTTTCAAACATTAAGCATGATTGTCACAATGATCCTTAATCAGCCCATAAATGGTCCAATCATCAAGATAGACCTGTAAGAAGTTATGAATAAAATCCTTGAAGGCTTGTACCACTATCCTTGAAAATACAGCAGGTGCATTCTTCAATCCAAAGGGCATCACAGTATAAGCAAAGCTTCCCCATTCAGTAGTGAAGGTGGTCTTCTCTTGATCTTCCGGGCAATCCTAACCTGATGATACCTTGAAAACCCATCTATAAATGAATATATTTTGCACCCAGCCACTCCTAATATTTCCTTTGTGAATGGTGTAGGAAAGGGATCTGTAACACATGCTGCATTCAAATCCCTATAATCAACACAAATTCGAATCCTACCATCCTTTTTGATGCTTATCACCATCGGAATGACCCATTCTGATTCATCCAATGGTCAAATGATCCCGGATTTCAACATCTTTTCAATCTCCTCCTTTACTTTCTCATGCAAATTGGGATTCATCTCGATATGGTCACTTCCTAACAGGTGCGCACCTTCCTTAAGCTTAATCTTCATTTCTCTGAGTGATATATGCATGCCTTTAAGTTCATGGTATCCTCTTGGGAATAAGTCCTCATAGTCTCAAAGTAACTCTATGATCTTTGCTACCTCTAATTCTAACTAGTAATCCCCAATTATCACCTCCTTAGTTTAGCTTCTATGCCTATATTGACCTTTTTGTCTTTATAGGTTCGTGATATGTGCGCACATCTACATCTCGCACTAGATCACACTTCATGTGTTCTATGTGAATGATCCACATCCAAGTGCTCAACTTCCTCCTCATTAATTATGTAAACAATCTTCCCCTTATGTTTTTCTAGAGAAGCGCGGTCAAGTAATATGATATCATATTCTTCATCCGCAAAGTGTGCCCCTATCTCTGTCTCACCAAATAATTCCCGAACAAGTTCTTTTTCGCTTTCCACTTGTCTCCCATAGTTAAGTGCTTGATAAAGCTTAAAGTTGTGTTCACTGGTGGCATAGATGAAAAGAAGTCAAAATTTTGGATCATCCCTACTGTTAAAGTTTGCCAACTACTAGTGTCACGATGTAATTCAACATAGACATACCAAGCACTCACGCAACCTTATAGATCGAATAAACCGATGGACCCAAAGTGAGGGTGGTAATGCTTCCTATCCTACTATCCAGAGTCTCTCACACTTTGTTGGATATGATGTTGAGCAGGTTGATCACCATGATAAGGGATTATTTTTGTAGGTGCATTACTTTTGGAAAACCTAGTTGATAAGGTGGTCCCAATCGTTCCCCATTCTAAGAGATTATCCCTATGAATACCCACCGGTGCATGGATGTTCCAACCAAAGTATATGACAACATATCTTGTCGTTTAAGCTAGTCAACCTAATTTGTTTCCATGACCTATAAAAATCTAGCCAAATCTTCAAATCCAAAGATAGCGGGTACATCGCAACCTATACATCGAATAGAGTGAAAACCCATTTTGCAAGTAATCGCATGCTTAACTTTGTGCCCCACCAGTTCATAAGTGCCATGAGCCCAATTATCACAAGCAATACTAGTAGTATCGCTGATTGATTGAGAATCTTCCCAATGAAGGATTCCTTAGATGGATCATTGACCTATGGGTCCCGAATAGACGTATATATATTCTGCTTCAAATCCTCTTCACTTAAAGGTTCCACATATGGCATGGATTTCCCATCTCAATGGTATTATGAACCTTTCCTCCTTGTTCTCGAATCTCTCGAGCTTCCAAAAATGGACTAACCCTAGTGTTAATACTCCCAACCGCTTTAGCACAAAGTGGCTTCTAATTCTTCATACAAATCGGTGTAAGTCTTATGTGAAAGTGTTACGTGAAATGCGGTAATCAATCCCCAACAAACCATTGTGCATTCTCGACTTGCATGAATGTCATAAGAGAGTTTGAATAGAAGTGTTTTAAAATGTATATCATACTCACGTACACTTTCAGGAAGCAGTGCCTTGCTTTATATCCTTGAGTGCACTTATGCTCTTCTCGATCAAACTCTAGGATGTGGAACTCCTTTAAGAAATCTTCTTTCAATGCTACATAGTCAATACAAGTTTAATTGGGATCAAACGTCCTATACCAGCTGTGTGCGCGCACCTACAATGTAGTAGCAAATTGACTTGCCTTGCGCTCAGAGGCCATAATACCTTTTGTGTGCCACAATATTTCACACATATGAACATGTTCAGCAGCATCCTCAATACCTCTATACTTTGGGAGATGAAGGGACATCTCCATATAAATGTTCTAGGGTTGCTGCGGACCTTAACCCCCGACCCAAAACCTCCTTGGTTTCCTCTTCCTCTAATACCACCCAAACCACCAGTGAAACTAGAACTTCCCATACCACTTGATCCTCCTCCAGAATTTGGAATAGGGCCCGTGGATGCACTCCCCTGTGCCCCAACAGTGGTACTATACTAGACCCCGATAGTCTGGGAAGTAGTCCCTGTTCCAGAGGTGAATCCCACACTAGGCATGCTCATATTCTATGTAGATGATGAGCCTAAAAATGTACCCCCAAAGAATAACAAAGTTGTCTATGCTGCCATTGATGTACTTGTTGTCTGACCTATTTCTATGCTTTCACTTCCTAAATTAAAATTGTTTTTACCTATTGTACTAGATACTAGAAAACCAAGTGCAAGGGCTAGGTCAACAGGTTGGCTTAGATGTGCACCCACGGCCCAGGTCATATCTACTGGCATGCTTCCATGTGAGGCCGAAGAGGGTTCTCTGTCATGCTTTCCTAGATGGGGGAGTTCTTGATGCTCTTTCTCTTCTTCCTCCCCATGAGCCTCAAATCCTTCATGAGCCATCTCTCTCCACAACACCATCCATTCTACAATTTCTTGTTTCTTTCATAATTCCCTCTCGCATGCCTCATCATACTTCAACCACCTCTCTTCCCTTTTCCGTGTTACCACTAGGTCTCCGCCATCTTTAACAAACCCTATTCCTACCCCCACATGTGAGATTCTTTTAGCCTTCCATGGGTTTAGTTTCCAAGTTCAATGTTACCATTAGTATTTTGATAGCCGGTGGAATACCATACAAATACGTCCCTCTAGGATACCATAAGAACTAGAACTCATACCTCTCGGTCACAAATAAGTCAAAATTAAATACTCTAAAATATAGTTGTTTAGGACACCACGAAACCAGGTATCTACCGCATGAGTCCAGCTTAGGTCAGCATCATATAGTGTTTGAAATTCCTCCTGTGTCCAAACAAGTGTGCGATACCTCCAATTCCACTTAGATGCATATGTAGTCAACCATTCGTACAATTCTACTGGAAAGATAACAAAGAAGATTTCATATAAACTGTCATACAAATTCTGCTCTACCCAAGTGCGTGCACTAAATCCGGATCCAAAGATGTCAACCTCCACATGCATATTCTTCCTCAAGTTCATGAATCCATTCTTCAATGCTCACCAAATTTAACTGGTATGTCTTCATCATGAACCATTCTGAAACAAATGAAAAAGAGGTCCCGGCAACGGAACCAATGATGCAACCTAGAATTGTTAGTTAACACCTAGTCGCGCTAGCACATCACTTAGCCTAGGCTGAGCACTCACCTAAAGCGTGTAAAGGTACCGGGTCCCTCTTAAGAGTTACAGTAGTAGAATGGTGGTATGATAAATCAGTAAACATATATTTTAGGAACTAATCCATCTATTCATCATTATATTTAACCATATCTATAAGTGCTTAAAGGTAAATCATCATGAAAATAATAACATCCATTGATAAAACACATCAAACATTGTTTTTCAGCCAATTTCCTTTATCTATTCATTGTACCAACAATACAGAAACTTCATACAATACCAAGCATGCGCACATGGATCTGTTACAACTATCCATTCACATGTACTCGTGTTTTCCCATTCTTCAAAGCATATGTTTCCATCCATATCTCTATATGTGTCTATATATTTTCTAAGTAATTCATTACATATATATAGGGTGGGGAATCCCTTCACCACTTAACTCTACTAGAAATAGGTCACATGTTAACAACAACCATGCACCTTCTTACAATTATAGCCATACATGCAAGTATGCTATCTATAGATTGTTGATAGTTAACTAAAGTGATGGATCTATTCTTAACTTATGCCCATGCAAGAGTGAGTTGACATGTCCTTCAAAAATCTCCATGAAGAGTGGCGCGCAAGTCTCAGCATTGCTTTGTGTGCTTTGCACACGCCAATCTCTAAGAATAGACCTGATCCCCAAAATCGGCTAAGTCCTTGAGAGTCTGACTCTACACCTCCGCACGTGACGCCTTCCTATACCTTTGCACTTTTTCTCCTATGTTATTCTTCCGTGGACTCTATGTGTAAGTTCAACTAAGTGTTTTATCTGATCAACACCATCCCATTTACCAAATAAGATAGTCAGTTTGGAAAAATTTTGGTTATCTTGACAATGAACATATTCCAAGTTCTTCAAGATCTTGGTTATATAATGATGACTTTGCTCCATGTTATGAGTCCCCTTAATTTACCAAAGCTCATAGAATAATGAAAAACATGCAATGGAAGGGTAAAGGACTCGATCCAAATGAACAAGGCCATTTAGACCCGATAAATTACACACAACATCACGGTAAATATGGTCTAGGTTTCAAGGTGTTTGATGTTGCTCCCATAATAATTTCAAGTGAAAATGATGACACCAGCTTCTAATAATGACATTAGGTCTCTATGTAGTCATTTTGAGGACCTTCCTGAAACACATCTTTACTTTGAACATTTATCTATTAATGTCATCTATTTTTATCCTACACATCCGAGTCTCATAGACCATGGCCAATCACATCATGTGGCCATGGACATGTTCCAAAATGATGAAGCCATCAAAGAATTCCTTGGAACTCATGACCAAATCCCTACTTCCAACCATAAAAAGGATTTGAAATCAATCTAAATGAATTGTCCTATTTTGGTGAAGAGATAAAATATTCAGATGCTTCACCCTCAGAAAATTTGGATCAGAAGTGCAAACAGAGGATTTCCCATAGTCAAAATC
Source organism: Taxus wallichiana var. yunnanensis (assembly GCA_018340775.1). Classification (NCBI taxonomy): domain Eukaryota; kingdom Viridiplantae; phylum Streptophyta; class Pinopsida; order Cupressales; family Taxaceae; genus Taxus; species Taxus wallichiana. The sequence goes on along the minus strand of CM031241.1, from coordinate 486,116,563 downwards.
TCACCGCCACCCTATCCAACAAACATGTCAATAAAAAATCCCAACATTACACACCAAAATCTTGTACCAACTCCCCTAAAACACCCGACACCGATGACCTACATCAACCATTAGCATCGTTCTCTCGAAAAGGATACATCTAAAATTCTTGTAGATGAAACAAAAACATAAACATTTGCACCACCGAACAACAAATTTTTTTACAACTTGGCATTAGTCTGTCTCACCAATAATGCATGGAATTCACAACACTCATTGAATTCTAAGATATATTTTGTGGACATATAAGGACATGCCAGGCCTAAACCCATCTCTTATAGTACACTTTCTTGTGGTACATCCAGATGCAAACCTATAAAGTAAAAACTACACAAAATGCATCCCCACGTTTAATTGCTTGTCAAAACCGAACTCAAGAAACTCTTAGAAGCCGACTTTATCAAAGCTATTGATTATTCAACATGGATATCTAACATAGTTCCCATCACCAAGAAAACTCCCGGCATTAGAATATTCACAGCACTTTCATGGCATCAACAAGGATTATCCAAAGATGACTTTCCCTTGCCAAATATAGACATGATTATTGATTCTACAGCAGGCCATGAAATTCTCTCCTTAATGGATGGATTCTCTGGTTACAATCAAATACGTATTGCTAAAGGGGATCAACATAAAATGACATTTACTACACCATGGAGCACCTTTTGTTATAAGGTCATGCCTTTCGCTTGAAAATGCTTTGAGCCACCTATCAATGAGCAATTACTATCATCTTCCATGACATGTTACATGATATCATGGAATATTATGTTGATGATATATTAGCAAAATCCAAAACACGAATAGGGCATCCAAGTGTGTTAAGATGCAATTTTGAGAGATTACGCGAGTATAAGGTTCATCTTAACCCAAATAAGTGTGTGTTTGGAGTAACCTATAGTAAATTATTAGGGTTTTTGTCTCACAAAGAGGCATAAAGTGGATCATATCAAAGTCAAATACATTAAGGAAATGCCTCCTCCTCAAAATCTAAAACAATTACGCAGTCTTTAGGGAAATATACAATCTATTCGGAGTTTCATATCACAATTTAGAAGTGCCACACTTTAATTAGTTACTCAAGAAAGATGCCCAATTTCACCGAAACCACAATTACCAAGACTCTTTTTCTAGAGCTAAAATAATACCTCTCTAGTCCACTTGTTCTTATGTCACCAATTGTCAATAAACCCATGTTGCTTTATACATCTTTCACTAAACACACCATAGGAGCTCTACTAGCACAACATAATGATCAAGTAAAAGAATAAGTTGTATATTACCTTAGTTGAACATTTATTGAGTATGAAGTACGTTATTCTCAAATCAAAAATTATGCTTAGTTTCGCTTTTTCATTCCATAAGTTACGTCATTACTTTCTCAATCACACAACTAAGTTGATTGCCAAAATTGATCCTCTCAAGTATTTGTTGTCTAGACCCATTCTCACGGGAAGAATGTCTAGTTGGGTTGTATTACTTAGTGAATTCGATGTTGAATTTTTTCCACATAAGGAAATTAAAGGACAAGCCCTTGTAGACCAAATTGCCAGGAACCCCTTCCTAGCACACAACCACTTAGTTCTCTTTTCTAATGAAGATATTCTACACATAGACATCGCACAAGCTTGGAATTTATTTTTTGATGGATCTTGTAATCTCCATGGCTCAGGGGCTGTATTTTTATTATCACACCTAATGGACACATTATCCCCAAATCATTTCACTTAGCATTCCCATGTACCAACAATATCACAAAATATGAAGCTCTCATCACATGATTAAAACTGGCTATATCTTGGAATCTTACAAAATTAGTTGTATTTGGTGATTCTTTACTTATCATCAAGCAAGTTACCGATGAATACCAGGTCAAGGATGAAAAAATTATCCCATATAAACACATGGTGGATAGTCTTCGAAGATATTTTTGATTAATTAGCTTTGATCAAATCCCCAAAATTCATAATAAATCTACCGACACTATGGCAACCATTAGATCCCTATTAGAAATAACATCTAGTCAACTCCATGCACATTTCCTCGTCAAACATATCTTAATGTTCTGCCTATGATCTTCTTGAAAACAATATGGTATATGAGATCGTGAGTCTGAATAACCCTTGGTACCATGATCTTTATACCTTCATTCGTGATAAAAATTTTCTGCCAATATGACCCGATGCATAAATGTGTTTTAGCACAATGTGCTTCTTGTTACACCATTTTAGCATAAACTCTTTATAAACAAGGATATGATGGCACCCTGCTCCGATGTCTTAATCAAGAAGAAGCCTCAAGTTTCTTAGCTGAAGTCCATTCTAGAATCTATGGAGCACACATGAATGGTATAGCCTTAGCCAAGAAAATCCTACGAGTTGGATATTATTGGCCCACCATGGAAAGTGACGCATGTCATTTTGTCAAACATTTTCAAGCATGTCAAAAGCATGGAAATATTATCCATGCACCTTCCTAGGCATTATAATCGATAACCACACCATGGCCCTTCTCTCAATGGGGACTTGACCTCATTAGTAAAATCAGACCAACATCATCTCCTGACACAATTTCATCATTAATGCTACGATTATTTCACTAAATGGGTGGAAGATTCCTCTCACTTATGTTACGGTAGTCAAATATCGAAATTCAAATTTAATAATCTCATATGTTGATTTAGTATTCCATCCGCTCTAGTCATAGATAATGGCAAATCATTTAAAAACTAGGATGTAAAAGACCTAGCCAAATGTTTTCGCATCAAACTTAAATGGTCCACTCCATACTACCCTCAGGGTAACGGTCAAGGAAGAAGCCAATAAGACCTTAAAATCCATCATGGAAAAAATTTTCAATACCCATGGATGTAATTGGCATACTCAAATTTACCCCGCTCTTTGGGCTTATCGTACATCTTACCGCATGCCTACCAAAGCCACCCCATTTTCCTTATTATGGTTGTGAAGCCATTTTACCTATTGAGATAGAACTCATGTCCTTGAGGATCTCTCTTAAATATGTAATTAATGAGGATGAATACTAATGATCCACGGCTTCAAGAGCTTGAGATTCTCGATGAAAAATGACTTAATGCTCTCAATCATCTTCAAGTCTATCAAAACTCACTACAACGAAGTTATCATAAAAATGGTAAGACCTAGAGAATTTGAAATTTGTGACCTCATTTTAAAATAAAATCAAAATAATACCACTAAATAATGAGAAAAACAAGGAAATTTTGAGCCTAATTGGTTAGGACCCTATGTAATTACAACTAAATTTAGCTCTGAGCTTATAAATTGGCCACCTTGAAGGTGGTCAAGATCTTGATGAACTATTGAATGTAGTTCACTTTAAAGAAATTTTATCCTTGAGATGTTCACTATTTTGGAAACAATATGTACATTGTTCCTTCTGTCTTTCTTATCTCCAAATTATTTTTTGTTCATTTCCATTGGTAGATATTTTCTTTATTAAAGTCACATCTTCATATTTATCATCATGAGAAAGGTGCTAATATAGATCTTATTAAGTTTGTGAGTATCATACTTCTTATAATATCTTCCACTTTCAGTCACTTTCACCTATAGTCATACCTAGAAGCTTACTGATGGTAATATATTCCCTTCAAAGACATTCTCTCTTTCATAACAAAGCTCTAAACTTCTTTACCTAGTTCATTTGGTCGTCCATCTCAGTCTTTGGTGTTGAACCCTCGTATCCTACTAGTCATGTGGGGATGAGATTGGGGGCAGATGTTCCTTCCCAAATACAAAGAACTATTTTAAAAATCCATCAATTCATTAACTTATGAATAATTCATTTTCACATATTTTGTCCTTTGTAGTCTTTGTGTTGAGCCTACACTTCTTACTAGTAGTGTGAGATTGGGAATGGAGGAAGGTGCCCTTACTCATCTACATCTTTTCTTCGGTGATAAACCCTTGCTTCTTCCAGGTGGCATGGGGCAAAGCGTAGAGGGTCATTCTTAAAAATAAAAAAAAATAAAAATAAAAACATTAAAAAAAAAAAACAAAAAGACAATTCACTCGCCTATATTTTTCCTTCGGTGATGAGCCCTAACTTCTCACTAGTAGCATGGGGCAAAGCATAGGAATTCATTTCAAAAATACAAAATCTTACAGTGCTTGCAATTATAGAATCCTCGAAGAAGTAATTTAGATGCCTAAGTGTAGAGAGAACTATCCCTTCACCTCATATCTTCCCAATCAACAGGCCATGTCATTGTCTAAGTCTAGGATGTGACTCATAGAGTGAAATCCATTCTTGAAAATGGTTCGGTTACATTAAGAAAATTTTTGTCAAAATTTCCAAAAGAGATTATTGTTAGCATTTGTTTCTAAATTCATTATTTATGTCATGTGTCCTTCTTGATTCTCGGTGATGAGCCCACACATCTTACTAGTTGTGTGGAGTTAAGAATGGAGCTAGACTTCTTTTCATCATATCATCACCACCATATCTTGCCACCAATGGAATGAGAATTTTTGTTATTCCATGCATACGTTACCATGAGGAACATGGTACATGTGAACAATATATTGGTTTATCACCTCTCAAAATAAGTTTGCACTCTGGTCCATAAATTGCCAATAACAGTGTAAAAATACCAAAAATTTAAAAACATTTGAAAATCGTCAAAAATCCAAAAATATTCGAAAATCGTTAAAAATACAAAAACATTAAAAATTGTCAAATATCCCAAAACATTCGCAAAAATTTAAAAACAATAAAACACTAAAAAAATCAAAAATAAAATAAATAAAATAAAAATAAATTTGTAAACTTCATAAAATCACAAAAACTCTAAAATAACCAACACAAATCAACCTTTGAACTATTATCCACAACGAATGATCCAATCACTTTATGATCTAATCTCCCTACCACTTCTCCTCACGTGAATCTTCACTTGGGACAAATCCAACTCTCATTGTTTCCTTGTTTGAGGAAATGACCTAGTACTTTACTTTTTCTTCATACCCCTTCTTGGGGACACATTTGATCAATCCTCACCGTGGAACACATTAGGGACATGTTTATTGGTTCTTGTGTTGCATTCTTATTTGAAAAATATTAATTACTTTTTTTGTATCTTGATATATTATAGGGGGCATCTTGATTTTTCAGTATCCTATGTTCTCTCTAATATACTCATGTTATCTAATTACATATCGTCTTTGGGGGCATCATACTTTCTGGATGGCCTCTATCCTATGTTATCTTCCACTTTCATATCATATTGGGGAATCAAACCTTTTTGATGGCCTCTCATCTATGCTACCACACATATTATAGTCTAGTCATCCTGATATTTTATATCACGATGCATCATGTTATGTGCTATATTAAAATTAAGATACTTTTCATCACGTGAGTATCTTCCTACATGATCAACATCTTACTTTTCACCCCATCCATTCACCCGTACTAATAAATTCCCCAATTTGGGAATCCTACTTGATCACTGTTACAGTTTGCAAATCCTACTTGACGATATTTCTCAAGTAGCATTCACTATCCAGCAGCCCTTCCTCCCCCACCATGATCACCATGTATTTGATCCATTCATCCTCACTCCTCATTTTTACTCTTCCACCACTCATCCCCATATTACCCTTCTCACCATTCATGTCCCCTCTCACCCATTTGTATTCTTTCCTTTCACTCTTCTACTTCCCGCTTGACAATCTTACTTAATAACCCCTTCTATATGGAATCCTCGGTGGAGGTTTACCCTCCCCTAAGATCTTCCCGCTATAGAAGCTTCTTCACCACCTCCCCTCTCATCAAACAACAATCACCACCACACACATCTTCCCATTCCACCTCTTCTACTTCTCATTCTCGCATCATTATTCTCACCACATGGGCATCCCAATTAAGGATTCCCCTCACACTCTTTTCCCTCCACTACATATATTCCTTCCTCCATTCAGGTTACACTCCTTTGTTTCCTTTCTTCCTTGTTATCACCTCATCTCATATCCTCTTCTCCGACATACATCACTTACTCTTTTCTCATCCTTCCCCAAAATCTGCTTATGCCTAGTCCTCCCATTTACATGCTCTCGTAGTATGGAAAATTCACTTGAGGGTTCCCCTTCAGTCCATTTTGTCATACCCTATTCCCACTAATTCTATCACCATTCTTCTTCTTCTTCATCTTGCAATCTTACTTAATCATTCCGGCCACATGGCAATCTTACTTAAGACTTCCTCTTAAGGTTTCTTTTCCCTATGACCTTCCCCCACCCATCCTATTTCCTCCATCTTATTTCTCCCACCTCTTTTCACGATCATCTTCTTCAACCTACCATTCCACCCCTATCACCAATATCATTTTGTCTTTCTCCTTGCATATCATCCTGCTCGATTAGGTGATCTTACAAAACCTCTCCAACAACATGATGATCTTCCTTAAGATATTCTCTTAAGCATGATGTGTCATCTTACACTCACCCATCATTCTACATTATCACCATCCATATTTCCTCTTCATTCCCCATCATCACATCTTTTACCACCACTATCACCATCCTCTACTTAGAAATATTACTTAACCACTAACCTAACATGGCGATCTTACTTAAGACTCCCTCTTAACAATGATCTATCTTCATCCATTCACTTTTTTCTCTGGAATTCCCCATTACCGCATCCTTTCACCTCCTTTTCCATTCTCGTACACACCACTTCTAGCTTGCCACTTGTCATCTCTATTTTCGCTCACTTGGAAATCTTACTTAATCACTTCCGTCACATGACACTCTTATGTCGTGGTTCTCCCTACACTTAACTCATCATTGTGCACTTCTCCCTCGCCTCATTCTTTGTTCACTTTTTTGATCGCTTCTTCCACCTCGGTCTCTCCTACTACTCACTTTTTCCTCATACTATTATCCTTTCTCCACATATCCTCTTACAAAATACATCTAATCTCTTCCACCTATAATTACATTCTTTTCCACCATTTTCCCCTTCTTGATCCACCATCCTTCATATCGCTTCTTCCTATTATTTTCATGTCTTGTTTCTTCATCCTCACCTCATTCATCCTCATCACCCACATCCTCTCATCACTTTCACACAGTCCCAACTCATCCCTCCCATTTTATTTACTCTTTCCACTTCATCTTCTCAAATCCCCCACATTTCCACCCACACACGTGTTCACCACTATTGTTAACATTCCTCTATCATTATTTCATCCTTATCTTCTATTCCCGTAGTAATAATAATTGTTAGTGGGTTTTCCTAAAATTATCAATCCTCATCTCGCACGACCTTATTCATTCCCTTAGACCTTCTCGATTTCCTTCATTCCTTCCTCCTCTAAGCCCACCACTCATTACTAGGGGTTTTCCTTAACGTCCATTTGTTGGAATTACCCTTTCCAATCCTCGTTAGCTTTCTCCTTTTCTTCATTTTTCTCTCAACCTTCCTCACCACTCATTATTGGTGGACTTTCCCTAACATCCCCTCATTGGCATTGCCTCTTCTATCCCCCATTCTCTTTTCTCTCCTAGTCTTTCCCCCAATCCCACCATTTCTTGTCACTTCTTACCCATCTCTCCATATTCTCTTCGACCTCTTCAATATCTTTACTATCTTCATCATACATCCTTTTTCTATTTTCTCACATACTAGTATCCTCATTTCATGCATCTCCATATTTTCCAATCAATGTCATTCCTCCCCTCTTTCTTCTCTGAACATTCCTTATATTGTTCCCTTTCCACTTATTACCCCCTTTATGTATTCCCTTCCTTCTACATCATTTTCTTTGTTATCCTCTTCTCTCTCCCACCCCTCGTCTTATTTCCCTTCCCCTGTATCGTCTTCTTCCCCTTTTTCCATCACATTTCCTCCTTACTTCCCCATCGATAACCTAGCTCTTCAGTTGTCCTATCTTTTTTATCATACCACCCTCCACATGCATCTCCATACGGTATGTTCCATATTCTTTTCCTTGGTCTTCTAGCCATGACATGGTTCTTTCAATCTTCACTTTGTATTCACTCTATCTACCTTTCCTCTCACCTAATTTTCACATTTATTTTGACCACTTCTCCTTTTCTCTACCACCCCTACATTTTCGTTCATTTTGTATTTTTTTCTTCTTTCTCTACTCTTTTTCACACTTTCATCACCCCTCATAGTTTTTTTTTTCTCTATTATACTTCTTCTTTCGTCCTCTTTCCATTTTCATCCATTTCACCCCTACTCCGACCTCGTTTTCTCCTTCTTATTTATCCTTTCCCGGTTCTTGATTTTCTCATCTCTATCATTTCTTTCACTTTCATGCATCCCTCTTTATTATCTCTATTACTTCCTTTATTTGACACATTTCTCTATTTCATCCCTTCACCCTCTAGTCTATCATTTTCTTGTTTTCACCTTGTTTTCCTTCATCATTCCCTTCTTCCCCTATCATCCCTATCTCTTATTTCTACCTCTTTCATTCCTTTTTTCCCCTCCCCTACCTCCCTTACTCTTCTCATAATCAACTCCCAATCATATCCATTCCCTTTTCTCTTTCCCACACACCCTCACACTGGCACTCAATGTTGATTGAATCATTTCACTTGCGTTGTGCATTCATTCCAGTCTCTTCCACTCCATTATCATCCCCTTCTCCACCGAATTCATTTCTCTTCTTTTCTAGAGTTCTATCGTATATTCCATTCTCATCAGCCCTCTTGATGGGGAATCACCACATCTATCCATAATCACATCTTCTCATGACATTTTTGTCTTGAGGATAATATGACATCCGTCATTCACCACTTTTTATATTCTCCACAAAAACATTCACTCTACCTTTTTCTTAAGAAAAGTATATTGAATTCTTCCCCATACCATCTACTTTCTTTGAAGGACACTACTTTCATAGTACCCTTCCAAAGAGGGGAAAATGTAGACACCCTAATTTCACATCTTTCCTAAATAAATTAATTCCCCTTCCTCATTTCCCACAAAATACACTTTGAATTAATCAAATATAATTTTATTAATTATCCATTTCAAAATCAAAAATTAACCCAATCCTCACCACATGTAATTATTCTCCATGTTTTTCTACTATTGAATTAACAATTCAAATTCAAATCCTCATCCACTCTTCGTGGTCCCCACTCACCTAAAATCCTCCAATAATGAATTAAAAATATAATTAAAATCCTCACCCATTATTCTTGGCCCCACTCACCTAATCTTTCCCACATTTTCAAACCATGATTACTTAAATTTCTCTAAGTTAATCACTCCCCAAGCTATAAATACACCATTACCCCTCCCCTCTAAGGACACAAAGAATAAACTTGAATGACATATCTAAGTTCTTTCATCCTTTGAGCAAAGAACATCCTTCTACGCCTCGTCCTAATGCCCAAATAGCCTCGTAATCCTTTTTTTTCCATCTCATCTGTGCAAAGTAAGAGGATCATTGTTGCAGGAAGGCCTTGATCTCGTCTTGAAGAAAATCACCTACATATCACACAATCGGGCTCAATCCAAGTTTCCTAGCCCATTCTCGAGATTTTCTACTAACGCAAAAGAGGAGGTAATAGTGTTTGTGTTTTACTTCCTTTTAGTAGTGTATTTTCTAGCTTACATATATATATATCGCAGTTTATCTTAAGGTGGACACCCATAGATCTTTCTCCTTTGTATTTTCATGATGAAGCATGGGTGTTGTTTTTTCTTCTTCCCGTGGTTGCAAATCGCAATATGTTTTTAACTGTATTTTATATGTCAAAATTGTTCTTGTGTTGTGGAATCTGTTTGTTTCCATGAGTTGAAATACATCTCTTATTGCTTTGTCGTTAGGGCTCGGGGATAATGAGGAGGATGAATTCTCCTCTTCATTGGAATTATCGGTTGGGTGGAGAGCGTTGCCTCTTCTCATTTTTTTGTGATCAAAAGATATATGGTGGATCTTCTTTGTTGTTCTAGAGTGAGGATGAAGAAAAACTTTTCGCTTTCTCCTTGGGTCCCTTATTGTGAAAATTTCAAACTTTAGGTGGATGGCATTGTAATATTATTTATGGTGGAAGGTTACACTATTTTGGAAATGGAACCTACATTTGATGTGAGAGATGTATGTTCTGAAATTTTATTTGTATGTGAAAAGGGATGAGAAATATTTATTGTATCGATTGTATTTTGGTGAACAAAAAGAAGTTATAAAGGAAATTATCTTAGTTTAACAAAAATTGATTTACCTTATGAAAAATGGAGTTTCTCCTACTTGGAAATATGTTTCTTGAAATATTATTACAAACTCTCTGTTTGAAGGCTAGAAATGTCTTTGTTAGAATTATTACATTCTCTGTGTTTTTGAAAGCCATGTTTATGAAAAGAAATAGAACTACATTCTGGTTTTGCATGCTTTGATTCAAGGAAAGTAAGAGATTTGTAAAGTTGGAATGAAATGATCTTAAATGTTTAAATTATGGCAAAGGAAATAGATAAATTTCCCATTTGAAATACGTAGATCTCTATTAGACTGTTTCAAACCTGCAAACCAATATCATAAAAAGAGAGCATATAGTTGAGTAATAGTCAAAATAATAATAACAAATGATATTCGGTTAATCTTCTTGAATATTGATTACACATATATAGAAATATACAAAATATAATATTAAAATGAAGTTGTTTCTAAGGATGATAAAAACACATTCCAAAAATGGAGCACTAATAGTTTCCCCCTTAGTGCGAACATGGGAAAACCTTCCTTCTTTTAGCATGCTCATGATCTAGATGGTTTCAAGGACAATGCGATTCACACGGGTCATCTTTAATCGGTAGTTTCAACTAAGGAAAAATAATGCAATTTCAAAGAAAGGAAAATAAATTCATGTATTGTAACCTCAATCATTGACATTTTATCCTACATAGAAAAGGTGACGATCCATTTGAAATCCTCCAAGTGTGACCCTCGTAAAAACATGACAAGAAGAAGCACACAAGGCAATTTGAAGAAGAAATAATGACCATCTCGTGGATCGAATTAATGACCTCCAACCTTTTGTTAAGTTAAAACAAGAAGTCTTGAGCCACTGTCTTCATTTACTTGTTCTTCCACATTTTAATGGTAGGAAAGACATTTTACAAATTTCACCCATTTAAGTTTGTTGAAAATAATTTTTTTTTGGAGAAATTCTTGTTCCAAGGTACAATGCGAAAGAGGAGTTTGAGCCCTCGGCTAAAAATATCTTCTCAATTTCTCAAATCGAGCTTCAGTGTGAAAGTTATGGCCTTTGGGATGATTTTCTTCAGAAGGGGCATTTTTGTCAAATCATTGTAGACCTTCACCCATGGAATAAGCCAAAAATCAACTTTTCCCACATTTCATGAGCACTTTTTTTATCATCTCTCGTTTCCCATTCCCGCCAATTTGGTCGAAGGAAAATCTTCACTTTCCAAGTGAATTTTTCTAGAGGGACTTCCATTGTGAGATTGAGAAAAAAATAAAAATAAAAAATTCTAACAACACTTTTTACAATAGCATTGACCCACAATGACAACTCCTTTTTATTTATTTTGACTCAAAGCTAATTAAACAAACCTATTAAAATATTTTCAATACAATAGACACTTTTACTAAAATAGTGAGGCCCAAAACTATCAGCCCCATAAAAACCTTTACACTCTTTCATTTTTGGGAAAAGGAATACTTCCGTGGGTTCGTGGCCCACACTTTCAAACTTTCCCTTTTAAAAGGAAAAGGACAAAAAAACCCTTTCTAAGTCCATTCACATATGATCTGGCGGGACTATAATGTCTTGATCAATATGCACGTACCAAGAAAATCGTATGCATAGCCTATAAAATGCAGTGTCGTGGACGTGGCTCCACAACTTTAGGAGATTAGTCAGTGCGGAGGCACGGATGGTTTTAGACCTTACATGCACTTTGGGAAAAAGGTTGGATAGTGTCGAAAAAGACGATTCTTAAGTTTCCTCCAAAGGAAATTCGGGAGTCACCACCGAGCCTTGATCGAGGATTTTATTTGCAGAGGAGATCAATGATATCAAACGGCTGAAAATATCCACTAAGGGATCTGAAAAATGGCTTTGCATTGGTAGTTGGTTAATCTTCTTCAATATTGAGGAAATATACTCCCTAAATGGGTTTTTTCACTAACCTTGAGTTGTTTCTACACCTTTAAACAAAAAAATTTACAATTTTTGTAAGTTACTTCCATAATGGCCCGCTCCCAACTTGAAATTTGAGAAAGGAAAATATAATATTAAAATGAAATCGTGGCGTCCTAGATTGTCGATGGAGGAAGGAAATTTCGGAGATTTTATTGAACCTTTTTTATCCCTCCAAGTGTAACAAAATTTGAAGAAGAAATAATGACAAAAATAGTTAAAATCCAAATTTTCTTAAATTTCACCTTTAAGTTTATGATGACCCAACCTTCTGCATGGACTTAAAAATTTACCACATGTCCCTTGTGCTTTTTTAAAAGGAAAATTTCTTCCTTGGGCCCATGCGATTTTTGGCTAAAAGGAATACTTCCACGCTTTGGGAAAAAATTTTCTTCCCTTGGACAAAATTTCTAAGTCCCTCGCGCCACCCCATAGCCTATAAGGGTGTACCACGTGGCTTCTTTCATCGGGAAAATTTACTTCCCTTTGGGAGGTTGGTAAAAATTATTAAGTTTCCCCGTCGACTCTGCCTTCCCACAAGTCACTGTACCTTTTTAGGGAAAATTTTCTTCCTTAGCCAATTTTTCTAAGCCATGGCCCGCTCCCGCTTGAAATCGACCTTGGCATCTATAAAATTTTTTCCCGTTCCAAAAGAGTGAAAATCCAAATTTCCTATGATGCAACCTTCTTGCATGGAATCCATCCTTTTTTGGGAAAATTTATTCCTTGGGCCCAGGGAAAATTTTCTTCCCCAGCCCGCCTTACTTCCCAGAGACTCACTTTTAGGAATATTTTCCTCCTTGGGCTAGGCCATCCTTTCGGGAAAATTTCTTCCCCATGCCTCTAACTCACTTTTAAAAATATAACGAAATATACGTTAGAAGGACTTCTTTATATCATTGGAAAGAGGAAGAATTTTCCTATCTCATGAAATTATTTCCAAGAAATCCTAAGTGTGTTAAATATGTGAAAACTTAGGTTGAAGTGCACGGATGAGTCTGAGAGTGGGTAAGTGGTAAATTACATTTTTAAACTTAAATGTTTAACTCTAGAGCATGGGTTGACCTTTTTGAGGGGTCACGTTAGGGGATAAGAGAATGTCTTTCTAACCCATGTAAATAAGGACCTTGGTTATTGTTTAGACCTCGTAAAATTAAATACCTTGGGAATTTAATTGTTTTGGCCCCTTTGACCCTCTAAAATTAATTAAGGAACATTTAAATATAGTGTTAATTTAATTATTTATTAAATTAACACCTAAGAGAAATTTAACTATATTGGGATTAACTATACTCTTTAATTTTGTAATGTGGATCTAATGTTTGTTACAATGGGAAATTTCATTTATTAAATTATTATGGACTTTGAATATTGTTGTGAAACCTTTTGCTTGAAATATGGTAGTGGACATGCTTTTGAAAGAAAAATAAAATTATTCCATAATTTTTATATCTAAACCTAGGTTGTTCTTTGGTCTCGAGTTGTCATTTGTTAGCTAGGTGTTACACTTGGAATCAAATTCATGTGTTCAATTTTTAGATTGGACCCTTGGGAACACTAGAAAACTTGAGACATGGATGCTAAACCCAATGCAATATTAAACCTAGCACACTTTAAAATCTAGAAAACAACTTTGTTTGAAAATTACATATTCTAGTAAACATGAAAAGAAAAACTGAATAAAACCTAGAATAATGAACTAACTCTCACCTTGGTCTGTGTAGGAGGCGTGGACAAGATGAGGGGTCCTTTCACATAGATCTAGGCTTGTCACCTCTAGATCATATTGTAGCCATCCTACCTCATATTTTAAAGATAGTGTAGGATGTTAATGTCACTTTATGAAGAGGGTCAATAGGAGGATGGTTAGCCAGACATGATAGGGAGCCATCTGTTGAGGCCCATGCATCTCCTCGACCCATTGAGGAGCATAGAGGAGAAAACTCCCATGTGGATTTAGGAAGAACGAGAGTCACTACGAGAGGGACAAGGAGATTAGACTTCTAGAAAAAGGGATAGGTCTCGAGCCCTAGGCTTAGAGATGAGCATGTAGAGAGGCCTAGGGGTTGCTAGACTACAACTATAGACCATATCAGGGAGATCCTGAAGCTACGGCCATCACATTATTCTGGTGACACATGTGGATTTCAAGGAAGAGGCTTGGTTAGTGAGCTTGAGCGGGTGCTTCAATCTCTACCCTTATACTAGCAACACAAAATCTTGTGTTACGATCTATATTCCGAGGGATGGAGCCAATGTATGGTAGAGGACTGAGGAGTAGAAGCTCCACATTGATTTAGAGATGGTTACCTAGGGAGCTCTTTGAGGAGTGGTTCAAGAGTAAGTACTTATCTCGAGGTTCATTCAGTAGAGGATAGATAAGTTTCACGACCTCCGATAGGAATCTTTGATAGTAGCTGAGTATGAGAGTTGATTTTTAGATCTACTCTAGTATGTTGACTACATGCAGGATGAGAAGAATGCACAGATCCACATGTTCATCCGGGCCTGAATCCTAGACATTGAGGTGTGGTCCATATCCATTGTCACGGACATTAGTTGAGGCCATTGAGAAGGCCTATATAAAAAGATACTCGAGGAAAGACACAAAAGGCTAGAGGCACCGAGTGCGGAGCCATCTAGTAAATTTAAGACAACATATCGAGGGGGTCAGCTCCTCCTCCTCATGGTGGATGGGGTTCATCATAGTCATCTTTTAGACCACAAAAAATAGCAGCAAGATGGTCTCACCCACCGTCTGAGCCTCCAAAGAGATTTGATGCACAGAGGGTGCGGAGTATGGGGCCTCCTCCTAGGGTCCTATTAGGACATAGGGTGCCTGAAAAGAGCTCAGTCAGTAGGATCCTATCGTAGAGACCTCAGTATTCCATAGCCGGATCATCGGATCCACAATATCGACCTCTAGAGTAACGGTTGGAGATGCTACTCATAGGAGAGGATTAGACAGTTTTTTTTGGTTGTGGTGTTCTGTAGAAATTTTTGGAGAGAATTCCCACAGAACCCTAGTAACAAGGGTAAGACACAGATCTTAGGGCCTACTGTTGGTGACATGGGGTGCTTTCATCGAATCTACGTAGCAGTTGAGATCCGCCAAGTTGAGCATTAAAGTACCATGATTGAGATGACAGGTAGCATTGGTGGTGTTCCTACCTCCATTCTATTTGATTATGGTTCTTCTAATTCTTTTATTACACCATCTTTGGTAGAGTAATGTAGGCTGGTGGCAGTTAGGTAAGGTCTTAGTTGGGACATTGAGATGGCTTCTGAGCCAAAATCTCTATAGACTCCTTAGTTAAGGAGTGTGTAGTGGATTTGGGACCCTTCACCACTACCTCGAATCTTTGTATCCTTCATTTAGGATTATATGGAGTCATCTTGGGCATGAAATGGTTATCTACACACAAAGCTAGAGTGGATTGTTACCATAATATTATATCATGTGTAGATGATCTAGGAGTTAAGTTAGTGATACTAGGGGTTAGGAGACCCATTTCCATTCACACCATCTCCGCCATACAGCTTAAGCGGTGAGTGCAACAAGGTTGTCAGATGTATGTTGTCATAGTTAGTGATAGATCGGAGGATGAGTCTAGCAGACCATCACTTGATGACAATCCCATCTTGAGAGAGTTTTTGATGTCTTTCCAGGGGAGCTACCAGGGTTACCACCCCCACGTGAGATAGATTTTCACATAGATCTAGTTCTGGGAGCATAGCCTATCTCAAGCACCTTATCGGATGACCACCGTTGAGCTTTGTGATCTCAAGTTACAACTAGAGGTCCTTTTGGAGAAAGGCCTAATCTATCCTAGTGTATCCCCTTAGGGTGCTTCGGTGATTTTTTTAAAGAAGAAGAATGGATCTCTATGGTTGTGTATCGATTTCCACTAACTAAAAAAGTAACGATCAAGAATCATTACTCCCTTCGGCGTATTGATGATTCATTTGATAAGATGAAGGGGGCCATGGTCTTTCTTTAAGATATATCTTAAGTCAGGTTATCATCAATTGAAGATTACGAAGGCACACATTCATAAGACCACCTTCCATATGACATATGGCCACTACGAGTTCATAATGGAGCCTTTTGGTTTGAGGAATGCCCCTGCAATGTTTATGAGTTTGATGAATGGGGTGTTCAAGAATTTATTAGATCACTTCATGCTCAAATTTCTTGATGAAATTTTGATTTACTCACGTATGTGTGAGGAGAATGAGGGGCACCTTCATCAAGTTCTTCAATTTATTCATGAGCAACAACTTTACGTGAACCTGGAGAAGTGTGCGTTCTTTTAGATAGAGGTGCAGTATTTAGGCAACATCATTTCTAGGGAAGGTATCATAGTTGATCCTTCCAAGATTTGAGCTATTATGGATTAGCCAGCACCCACTAGTGTGGCCTACGAGAGGTGCGAAGCTTCATGGGCTTGGCGAGGATATTATAGGAGAATTGTTCAGGGACTTCTCTTGGGTTATGCACCTCATCACTTCCCTTCAGCGGAAAGGGAAGAAGTTTTTTTAGTTAGACAAATGTGAGTAGGCCTTTAGGAAATCGAAGGAATGTCTCATGATAGTTCTGTTCTTGCGGTGCAAGATCCGTAGGGGTGATATTTTTGTATGCATGGATGCTTCTTTGGAAGGAATTGGAGGTGTGTTGATGTAGGAGGGTAGAGTAGTTTCTTTTGAGTCTCGAAAACTCAAGGATTATGAGCTCATTTATCCGAATCATGATCTTGAGCTTACGGTAGTTGTGCACACCTTAGTTCAATGGGGAAATTTCCTTCTTAGCCGAAGATTCACACTTAAGACTGATCACTTGAGTCTTTGCCACCTCTTCATGCATCTCAATCTCAATGCTCGTCAATGGCGTTGGATGGAGTTACTCTGTGAGTACAAAATGGAGATAGAGGATGTGAAAGGGAAGGAGAATGTGGTTGTAAATGCTCTCAGTAGGAGGAGACATGTGGTTATGGCCACTTCAGTGAGCATAGATTTACGGAGTAGGATCTACAATAGCTTCCTCATGAAAGCTTCTACATTGTAGCTAGAGTAGAGATCGAGTCTTAGAGAACCCTTGAGAGGAAGTTTGATGGGTTTTCATTAGAGGAAGAGAGCCTTCTTAGGCACATATACTAGATTTATGTTCCTAGAGATGGAGGCTTGAGGAAATAAATCTTGACAGAGGCACATCATGCACCCTATTCAGCCCATCTCGGGGTGAAGAAGATGCATGCCACTTTGAGACAGTTGTATCACTTTGGAGGGGACTTCATAGAGACGTGGCTCAGTTTGTGTCACACTTTTTGGAGTGTCAGAAAGTGAAGGTCGAGCATCAACATCCAACTGGCCTTCTCTTTCCTCATGCTATACTGGAGTGGAAATGGGACACCATTTCCATGGACTTCATTATTGGGCTACCAATGTCGAGATACCACCACGACGCCATCATGGTCATGCTAGATAAATTAATGAAAGTGGCTCATTTTTATCTAGTGAAGACCACCTATACAGCTAGTGGAGTAGCATGGGTGCATCTAGATGAGATTGTCAGGGTTGCGAGGAATTTCATAGAAAATCATTTGTGACTATGATCCTCTGTATACTTCTCACTTTTGGACTACCATACAAAGATGCCCTTGGATGAAGATCAATTTCAGCATGGCATATCACTCGAGATATATGGATAGATAGCGGGTGAATCGGATCTTAGAAGAAATGCTTAGGATGTATGTTATGGATCACCATTCAAGATGGGAGGAGTATTTATACTTGGTGAAGTTTTCCTACAATAATAGTTTTCAAAGTTGGATAGGCATGGTTCCTTTATAGGATTTTTATGGCGAGAGTGCAAGACACCTCTTAGTTGGGACAAGTTAGAGGAAAGGGTTTCTCTTGGGATAGCTTTATTGTAGGACATGGAGCAGCAGGTGGTTATAATCAGATAGAGACTACAGGAGGCACATGACAGATAGAAGAAGTATGCAGATCAACATAGGACCGACCATAGTTTTGAGGTGGGCATGAAGGTTTTCCTTCATGTCAGGCTACATAAGATCCTTATTCATTACGGAAAAGGTTCTAAGTTAGCTCCTAGATTCGTAGGTCCCTTTGAGATATTGGAGTGTATCAGCCCTTTGGCCTACTATCTAGTGTTTCCACCTAGCTTGTTTCACATCGATGTTGTGTTTCATGTTTCGGTACTAAGGAGATATGTTGCAGACCCTTCTCATGTGCTAGATTGGACCTCCTTGCAGGTGTAGGATCAGGGACAGGTGATGGTGGAGCTTGTTTTCATTATAGAGTGTAGGACCCTGGGCCTTCGAGGCAGAGAGATTGACCAGGTTCGGGTGTAGTGGGACAAATATGAAAAAATTACGGCTACATGGGAGGATGTTACCTTGTTATGAGTTTAGTTTCCCAGGCTATTCCAATGACTTCCGGGAGGAAGTTGAGTCTAAGAGGAGGGGGATGTAATGCCCAATTCACTTCGACACCTTTTTTTATTGATTAAGACACTATTGACTATATTTATGGACATTATGGTAGCATTGGAGTTAGATGTTTGAGATCATAGAATGTTGTTAATTTTGATTCATATATGATGCATGGGGATAATTGGAGACATTTTATACTAATGTTGTTATGATGTTGACATGGTTATGTGTGTGTGTGTGTGTGTGTGTGTGGACATGTGTTATTTTGTCATATTGAGTAGACCTAGAAAATTGAATTAATCTTGTGATCTTATGATTATGGATGAAATTGTAAATGATGTCGTTACTTGCTTGATGATGTTTTGATTTATATATATATGACTTTGGAGTTATATTGTATATTTATTTTGGATGATTTGATGTGGCCACAAGGCTGAAGGAGGTATTTGTGTTTTGTAGGTAAAACATGTCACAACAAACATCGGGGATTGGAGACCAACCACATTTGGAATTCTAGATGAATTCAACAAGGGTCACCATGGCAACGTGTATTTATTTGTGTGTTTGTTTGGTTTTTGTTAGGGGTTCCCATGGGGGGATCACCTTTAAATGTGACCAAGGGGTTATGTGTATTTTTTTATTTAGTTCTTTTGTTAAATTTTAGTATGTGTTTAATTAGTGATGTATTTTCCCCTTGTTATTTATTTATTTGTGTCTAGATTAATGAGTAATCATGTTGTTAAATTAATTAAATTGGGTCAAAATAATGCATTTATTAGAGCTGATGGATCTTGGTTTATGTGTTGTAAGTAACTTGTAGTGTGAAACACTCCACCTTCCTTTGAAATTCGGATTCGTCCTTAAGGCTGATTTTGGAGGCTTGTAGGACAAGTTAAACTTGTCGCACACCTCCTAAATTATTACATCAACCTACCTATGAGTTGGGAGTCCAGTTAGGCCTCATTACATATTTTTGGAAGGAAATTTGTAATTTTTATTCCACCTTATTGCATGAAATTAATTTTTCCCTTGGGGTGTGGACTTGGATTGTGTGTGTAAGTAAAAGGTCATTTATTCACCCACCTTATTAATTGTGCTTTGGAGTTTGAAGTTGACTTGTGAGGTGGAGTTGAGGATGAGTGATGTGGCATCCTACATGGAGCCACCTCATCCTCCTCTCTCCCTTTTCTATTTATTCAAATTATTTTTTTATTTTGGGGGTTACTTCATGGGGTTACTTCACTGGGTTTTGGTGCTCTTGCAATTGGAGAGAGCTAGAGATTTTTGAATGCTTGTGGATTGTTGGAGCTTTTGGACTATTTGGATTGGAAAATATTGTTGTTGAACTTTTGGATCAAGCTCTATCATGGAAAGGTAGGAGTTGGACTCTTGTAAAAAGGTTTTCTTGTTGTATTGTGCTTTTGTGAATGTTTTTGAATGTTTGGTATGTTGTTGGTCGGTTGGGTAGATTTCCTAGGTGTGGTGTAGGAGAGAAGACTATGGGGATTTTGTGTAAGGGGGGAGGCATAAGAGTATGTAGGGGTTTGAAAAATGATATATATATATATATATATATATATATATATATATCTAAGAGTGTGTGTGTGTTTGTGTGTGTGTGTGTATATATATTTATCTTAAGGTGGACAACCATTTCCCCATTGGGAGGTATAAGCAGCTTCCCCATAAATCTTGCTCCTTTAGATTTTGCATGATGAATCCCAGTGTTGTTTGTTGTTCTTCATGTGTTGTAAATGCGGTATGTTTTTTTACTTTATTTTATATGTATTGTTCTTATGTTGTGGAAGCTGTTTGTTGCCATGATTTGAAATATATCTCTTATTTCTTTGTGGTTGGGGCTCGGGGCCAATGAGGAGGACAAATTCTCCTCTTCATTGGAATTATTAGTTGGGTGGAGAGCATTGCCTCTCCTCCTTTTTTTGTGATCAAAATATATATGGTGGATCTTCTTATTTTATGTTGTTATGGAGCTGAGGATGAAGACAAACTTTTAGTTTCTCCTTGGGTCCTTATTGTTAAAATTTCCCAGCTTAGGTGGATGGCATTGTAATATTATTTTGGTGGGAGGTTACTCTGTTTTGGAAATGAAACCTACATTTGAATGTGAGAGATGTATATTATGAAAGTTGTATTTGTATGTGAAAAGGGATGAGAAAGATTTATTGTGTAAGTTGTCTTTTTGTGAACAGAAAAGAAGTTGTAAAGGAAATTATCTCAGTTTAATAGAAGTTGATTTACCTTATACAAAATGGATTTGCTCCTGCTTGGAAATATGTTGCTTGAAATATTATTGCAAACTCTCTGTTTGAAGGATGGAAATGTCTGTGTTAGAATTATTACATTCTCTAGTGTTTCTAAAGTCGTGTTTTTGGTACCCGGATTTAATATCCTTCACAACTTGAACAACATTATAGATTTTTGCAAGACACTCAGAGGCAGATAGATGATTTATATGTTGTTTTGTATCCGGGAAGCAATCTATCTGACTTGTTGGCACTCAAGCTCTAAAGGAGTGGGTAGCACCTTAAAAGGATTTTGATCTAACCCTCACTATTATAGGTTGTGCCTTTCAACCAAGGTAAGAGAACCTATATTGCAGCCTCTATTTTATGAAGGAGGTGGAGATATCCTTATACTATGCATATTGTATGGAGTGGCCTTGGGAAAACATGATCAATCTTCCATTATTCAAACTCAATGAGCTATCAATACTAAATGATGGAAATGCTTTCAAGACAAGGTTGAAATTCATTAGAGACATAGTATGATCTGATTTGCTTTGTGCATTTTTGTAAATGGATTGTATTCTTTTATTGACACACAATGCAGATGCGGGGTAGTATAGGTAGGATGGGTTGTTTAGAATGATTTTTGGTGGGGTATTGATGAGACAAAGCCGGGATATATCAGATCTTTGACAACCTCTACAATAATTTAAACAACTATCAAATAAAATGCTTCAAATAATCAGGACATTCTTTCAACGAGAAGAGGCATAAATGGAAGCCAAGGAAACACTCTTGACACAATATTTGAGAAATAACCACAAAATATTGAAGTAAAGAACTCAATTAAAAAAAAATCCTTGATCAAATCATGCCTAAGATGCCCCCAAAGGATTACAAGCAATCTCTACAGTCAAGGAAGGTAAAGTGATTTTAAATTTGTTTATCTCCTTATCAGATGAAGGCTCTTTTGAATATGAGATTGCAAATGCCACTAAACTATCAACCAAAATGGATATCCTATGTGATTTCTAAAGACTTTCAATGCAAGATTGCAACAAGAACAAAAAAAACTATTTATAGGTATTTAAAAATGATAACAGACACCATATTGCCCAAAAACACAAATTGACTCAAAAGCTTGTTACATTCATCAAAGGGAGAGTTTCATGAAAATATTAGAGTCGTGTGATGGTTACACACTTGTAACTAACTCACATACAAGAAAATCCAACACAAAATAAATTATCCTGGTTCTTTGGTGGGTTTCTTAGAAGATGAGCTTTCTCTCGAAATTTTCTCGTGATTTTAAATTTTTTCCCCACGGGCCCACACCTCCGATTTCTCCCTTGCCACATGTCTCCTTGTGATTCATTGTGAGCGAGCGCTCAAATTTTTATTCTAGTCCTTTTTTCAAAAGGGAAAAAAAATTCTCCTACCTCTGCCAGGTCGTTGACTTGCCTTGTCTACTTTTCCCACCACGTGTCACTCATTGATTTGCTTACGGGCCTGCGGCTAAATTTTTTATCTTAACTCCTTTTGCCAAAAAGGTGAAAAATTCCCCATTTCCCTCTGCAGCCTCGCACTTCCCTCTGACCCTTCATGGACACATGTCCACCTGTGATTCATTCGCGGGGGCACGCTAAAAAAATTTCATTCTGAACTCTTTTGTAAAAAGGGAAAAAAACCCCTTTTACCTCCGCTAGCCCACCGACCCACTCTGCCCACCATGTGTCTCCTTTTTCCTAAAAGGGAAAATTCCCCTTTTCCTCCACAACAACCTACACATCTTTCTACACCCTTCCTCACCACGTGTCAAATTGTGGTGTCCACTCCTGCTTTGTGGACCCATGGACCTTCCTCGCCTTTTTCCCTTTTCCAAAAGGCAAAAAATGCCTAAGTTCTCTGCCGGCCCACTCCTTCGCCTTCGCATAAAAACATGACACGTGTCCCCTCGTGGGGTTGCAGGGGGGATTTTGAAATTTTTCCCAAAGCCAAAAATGGTAAAGTTTTTGAAAGAAATCCGTCGATCTATATCCAACCAAAAGTGGCCACGTAGGAGACATTGTTTGAGCTTCATTTTGATGGTCAAATGACAATGCATTTGATTGGTTAAAAATGTAGAATTTACCAGAGATGCCCGAATTTGATTTTTTCTTCATGGGTGATGGATTTTTTTGCTCAAAAACTAAGGGGAATTTGATTTTATGCAAGTTTCAACCATGGGGATGGAGTTTTGAAGGCATATTGGTATAAAACGACCAATTTTGATTTTTATGATTGGGAAAAAGGGGGAACACAAAGATAGCCCACAAATTTGGAGGAATTAGGGCACAAACAAGGCATACATGGGTCCTTCTTCATGAATGATGCATGGAAAATTATTTTCAAATGGATTAAGGCATGGAAATAGAGGCATCACCTCATTTCACCCATTAAAACTGTAGAAAATGTTTCAGGAGATGCAGAGTGAAAAGAAAATTAGGGAAAAATAATAGAGGATCAAAATGGACACTAACATCAGCTCTAGCTTTGGGCATGGGCACTCCGGTGAGTGCCACAAGAACAACGTAGACCAAGTGCCACAATAATCCATTGGGCAAAGGGTCACGAACCATAATCACCAAAAACCAGCTGAGAACTTGACAAAAATAATTTCCACACAACAAGGAAAACCACAAACCGATAAAACACCAAAAATAGAGCAAAAAAACCAAACATTGTACACTTGTAGTAAAAGTTGTGCATACCTCAAATTTGGGGATTAATCCAAGAAATGCTTCAGATTCCTACCATTAACAGGAAATTCAAGCAATTCCCCATCTAAATCTTTGAGAAAAAGGTATGCTCACCAATTCTGATATCAATGGAGTAAGGGCCCATCCATAATGCATCGAATTTTCCATGTTTTCCCTTATCCTCATTTCTACTTTGTCCCATAACAAAACTAGATCTCCAATATTGAAGGCCCTAGGAGTGACCTTCTTGTCAAACAATATTTTCAACTTCTCTCTAAACCTGACATGCCTCTAGTGAGATGCCCTTCTCTCCTCATCTAGCTCCACAATTTGATTAATCCTTGCTTCATATGGACTGATCTCCTGATCTTCAAGTTGTTGAACAAACTGAAATGATGATAATTGTAGATGTAAGGGCAACAGAGCTTGAGTTCCATATACCAACTCAAAGGGGCTCTTTCCAGTAACTCTTTTGGCAGTGATTCTATTAGCCCAAACTACAAATTTTAGTTGTTCACCCCACTTTCTCTTGTTCAACTCCAAGGTTCTCCTAATGATCTTCAACAAGTTCTTATTGTTGGACTCAACTTGTCCATTTCCTTAGGGATTATAGTTTGAAGAATAAGTCAGATTGGTTCCATATTCTTTGCACATTGCCATCAAAGGCTTAGCTCTAAAACACATGGCATTATCAGCCACAATCTTGACTGGCACACCAAATCTGCATATGATATTATTCAACAAGAATTCCATAACAACTTGGTGTGTTTCTTTCTTGGTGGGGATTGCCTCTACCCACTTTGTAAAATAATCAGTGGCTACAAGAATCCACTTATGGCTAGCACTAGAAGGGTCTGAAATCTCACCAATGAATTCCATCCCCCACTATTTGAAAGGAGCTTCAATTGATACAAGCTGCAAAGGAAGGGAGCCTGAAGCTTTCATTCTTCCAGAGAAACGTTGGCAACTTTCACATCTTCTAATCAACATGGTTGCATCTTTGAAAAGAGTAGGCCACCAATAACCAAATCTCAAAACTTTGTGTGTTGTAACCCTTCCAGCAAAGTGTCCTCCACAAACTCCCCCATGGAAATCAATAATTACTTTGGGAGCTTCATCTTCAGTTACACACTTCAAGAGGACACCTTCAGGGTTCTTCCAAGCTAGCCCAAAGTCAGTGATGATGTATTTTTGAGAAGCCAACTTGAGGGCTCTTTTCTGATTTTTATTTAAATGATCAGGATAACATAAGTGTCTGAGGTAAAATATTACATCCTTGTACCACTCAGAACTTACCAATTTTTTAAGAACATCTACCCTTTCTTCCTCTACTTCATTTACTTCCACAATTTGCAAGTTGCTTTTAGCCATGAGCTTGAGAAGACCCAAACCTCTTACTAAATTTGTGGTTTGGATTTCCATGTCATACTCCTACAATTTTTAACCCACCTACACCTCTTGCTTGAAATATCCATCTCTGATAGGACATCTTTTACCATTGTGTGGGGAACATAAGCAACAACTTTTGAACTTAAGATATAAGGCCTGAAAACTTTGTTGATTTCACCAAGGAAAATGCTTATTTTTCCATGATTGTATATTTCAACTCAGTAACTTGTAAAACCTTACTAAAGAAATAAATAGGCCTCTTAGCCCCATCTTCATCCTTTTGGAGAAAACAGATGTAATAGTATTTTCAGAAGCAAAGGAGAAAATTTGGAAAGGCTTTTTGTAATTTAGAGCTACCAAGATAGGTGCATGTTTAAGTGCTTCTTTGATTCCTTCAAAATCTTGAATAATAGCCTCCTCCCATTTGATAACTTGATCTTTCTTTAACATGCATGTGATAGGAAGAGTCAACTCAGAAAAATTGGACACAAACCTTCTAATGAAATTGATTTTCCCAAAGAAAGATTGGATGCCCTTCTTTGTTTTTGGAATTGGCACCTTGCTGATTACTTCTATTCTCTCGTGGTTAATCATGACACCAACATTTGAAACAATATGACCAAGCAGCTTGCCTTTTGCACCCCAAAGTGAAACTTATTTGGATTGAGAGAGATTCCAAACTCTCTACATCCGATCAACATCCTTTCAAATTTGCAGTGGTCCATTCTACTCCTTGAAAATACAATCACATCATCCTGATAAAATGCAATGAATTCATTTATATAACCAGCAAAAGCAACATCCATTGCTCTTTGAAAAGTAGCTCCAGCATTCATGAGACCAAAAGGCATTCTCACATAAACATATGTTCCCCAAGGAGTGGTAAAGGTAGTTTTAAATCTTTCCGACTCCTTGACAACAACTTGATTGTAGCCAGAGAAACCATCCAAGGTGGACAGTAATGCAGATCTAGTCACTAACTACAACATATTCTCCATGTTTGGTAAAGGATAATTTTCCTTCAATGAATCTCTATTCAAATTTCTGAAGTCTACACAAAGTCTAATATCTCCATTCTTCTTTCTCGATTGGCACACAAGGTTTGTAACCCAAGATGAATACCTTATACGTGGATGAATGATCCCTCCCTCCTTCGATTTCTTCAATTCATCTTTCATTTTCATGGAGAGGAGTGGATTAATTAGCCTTTGATTTTTTCTAAATTCTTTGGCATTTGTTTCAAGAGGGATCTCATGCTGAAATAAGTCTTCTCTATATGCTTTCAGCTTTGAATATGACCATGCAAGACAATCCTGATATTTCTTTAATAGTTGAACATAAGACTATTTATCCTCTTTGTTTAGACTGCTACCCAACCAAAAATTTCTTGGTTTATCCTTTGTTCCCAAGTCATGCTCATCCACATCTCTTGAGGTATACATGTTTCTATTGATGATGCAATTAACAAAGCTAAAATTTGACTCAAGAGCAACAAGACCTCTAGGAATGGTGTTAGTTTTCAATTGGATAATATCTTTTCCAAACAAAGTCTCTCTTCCTTCAATCACACACACCATTGGTTCCCAATCAATATGCTGATCTAAAAACTCACCTTGATTTTTCAAGAACCTTTGCACTTGAGCATCACCATCAAACACTTGCCAATGCTTGATATTATCAGGGACAACTGGTCTAGTTAACACTTCCACATTATACTCACAATAAGGTGAAATGGTGCAATCTCCAAATATTGACCCCAACACTACCAACTTGTCAGCAACAACATTCATACTTCTGTCATGATGCACAATATTGAAAGAATCAAACATTTCAATTAGATCCCAAACTGCATGCTTATACTGCTTCATCCGCTAATTTTTTGTAGCATACAATTTTCTTATTTGTTTGAAAACTAACTCTGAATCTCCCTTTGCAATGATTTCCTTGACACCATACTTCCATGCAATTCTCAGACCCAACAACAAGGCTTCATACTTAGCAATGTTGTTAGTACATTCAAAATTAAGCTTGAAAGAAAAAAAAAATTCTTCCAATCTAGAAGAAATCAAAATTACACCAGCACCATTTCCAAATTTGGAGCAAGCTCCATCGAATAGAAAGGTCCAAGGAGAACATACCTACTCAAGACACTTTGAATAATCCATTTTTTGTTCTTTTCCATCAACAAAACCAATAAAATTATCAACATCAACCTCAGCAAACAACACCTCATAGGAAGCATTATTTGGATCCTCAATTAGATGTAACATTTTCTTTTCTCCATAGAGCTTGACAAGGCTGCCCTCAATGGGAATAGTAGAAAAATACATGTCCATTTGGACACTCCCTCCAACACTTACAGCCCACTTTCTTGACAATAACATACCCCACTTGGCAGGGCAATCAACAATCACAACATCAAGTTTTAAATTTCTCTCGGGATAAGATGCGAGCTGCACTACCAAACCTTTCACACAACCAACTACCGGAACTTCTCTTGAGTCCATGGAAATACACTTTCCATAGGATTTTTTTACTTTGATATCCAACTCATTCATGACTTCTAGAGGCATGACATTACATGATGCACTAGAATCAAACATACAATTGTGAAGTAGCCTATCCTTTATAATCAAAGTTGTGAAAAATGGATCAACATTCAATTGGGAATCAACCAAAGATGTCCCCAAATATACCTCAGGTGTCTCTCCAAAATCCTCTATTATTGGTGGTGTTCCAAGGTCTGCAATGATCTGAGGAGGATTTTCAACAACATTTACATTTCTACCTGGAATATTCTTCTCTTCTTTCAACCCCAAGTACTCAAATGCTCTCTTCTTATGCTCAGGAATTCTAAGCAACTCAATGATTGGAACACTCAATTTGATTTGGCTCAATACTTGGGCTATGTCATAGGGAAAAATCTTTGGCAAAACAACATTAGAAGGGAGACAAGAAGATTCATTTGATATGCAAAGGATTTTTGCAGCTTGGGCATGAGGAGGAGTGCAATTTTTGCTTGGGGCAACAGAGCTTTTAACAAGTGTTTCTTTCCTAGGAGATTCTTTCGAATGCTTTTGAGAAAGGGTGTTTCAGGTTTGGCTTGAGGCCCAACTACCTTAACAACCTTGCTTCTAGTGTTATAATCATTTTCTTGAGCTACAACAACATTCATCAACAATTATCTATCTTCCTTCGAAGGGATACCACCATCATACTTCTTAATCATCAAAGCTCTTAAGTATTCAAAGTCATTGTTAGTAATTTCAAAATCTTGCACTACATCAAATTAAAGAGTATGAGGGGAAGAAAAACTTGTACCGTTTGA
The DNA here is from genome assembly GCA_018340775.1 of Taxus wallichiana var. yunnanensis. NCBI lineage: Eukaryota > Viridiplantae > Streptophyta > Pinopsida > Cupressales > Taxaceae > Taxus > Taxus wallichiana. The sequence continues at coordinate 486,088,177 of CM031241.1, read as the reverse complement.
TGAATCCCAAAAGGTAGCAGCAGTCCTAGCACTTATTACTTTAGTAGATGTTGCTCCTCCTTGTGAGCTTGAAGAATAACCCACCATGTAAATATCCTGATTAGTTCCATTATCATTATTAGATTCACCTTCTTGCTGGTCCATTCACATGGAGGATCGGGCGTAAAACACCTATTACACCAATCAATATCGAAACCTCTTCAACAATAACTACCTTAGCATTAAGGGATTAGGTAACACTCTTCCTTCCTTTCTTGAGGATGTCTATTTGCAGACCCCATAGGTCCTTTCCTCTATCATCTACCCTTTGATCACCTCTAGGATGATTGGAAAATATATCATGGTTTTGTGCTCTTGGATGACCTTGTGAAGTCTCCAACATGCCCAATTCCTTTCTCATCTCTTGCCAACTTATATGAGATTTATTTAACAACCTCTTACCAAATTTTCACAACCTCCTCCAAATCAGCTCCCTTGTTAACTTGAGGTTTGTCGAGGTTTATCAATTTTACACCATCTCTCTTGAGAGGTTTCTAACACCTTAATGTTATTTTCAATTTGAAGTGCCATAGTGAAAGCTTGTCTTAAATTGTTATGGTTCTTATCTCTTAGGTTATAGGTTCCTTTCTTATCAAATGCATCTGCATATTTGATTAAACAAGATTCATCACAAGGCCTCAGATTAATCGAAGCCTTCTCAAATTTTTGTTAAACCTTTTTTGAATTCATGAACTAACTCATTGGGGTTCTTCTTGATGTTCTCAAACTCGAGATGAGAGAAACCTAAGATCATTCCTATCACCATATTACAACCTAAATGCATTCTTCATTTCAGTCCAAGAGTCAATAGAATTATCAGCGTAGAGCATTGTACTAATCCCTAGCATCCTCTTCTAGTGTATGAATAAACAATTTGACATACACATCCTTAAAACTCTATCTCAAAGTCTTCCATCATATTATCAAAAGTTTGAGATGCTTTGATCACTAGTAATAGCATTGTTACCTCTAGAATTTTGAAACCTATTTTTGACATCTTGTGGGACAATATTTGGGTAACCATCCATTCCTCTAAAATCTATAGACCAAAGGTGTTAACAACAAATGGAGGTCTAGGCTGAGCCATAATGTTTGGTGGAGGTGATCTTAGAGGTGAAACAAGTTGATGAGGAGTGCAAGGTCTTTAGGACTCAAGAATGTGATTCACAAGACTCGGTATTCTCTAAGTGCTAACTTTATTGGAAAGTTTTATCTAGATTAAAACATAGAGGTGTAGATTGGAGAAGGAACTCACTTGATATAGTAGAAATACCTTCACTAAATCGAGGAAAACAAGTTTATGAGAGGGTTTGCTTAATCATAATCACTTGAAGAAGAGTTAAAATCCTCTACTAAAGGTTTATCTCTCTCACCAATGGATATATCTTTCCCGATGTCGACCTTTAACAACTTTCCAAACTCTTCTCCCTTCCAACTCGAATTCCTTGAATCATAAACAACTTCTTAACAGAGTCTCTAAGGAAGAGAGATCTTATTCCTTCTAGTTTTACACAGAGATTAGCAACACAAAAGTAAATGACAAAAGGTAAGACATTGGTATTTATCAATATTAGAACAACATGGATTCACCACTAAGGATTTTCACCCTAGTTGTGTAAATGCACTAAAATACTCTATCAAATACTTATCAAAGATTGAAAATCTTGTTAGACTTTATAGATCGACCTTCCTTTCTTGAATCAATCAACCAAAAATGTAAATAAGGTGTAACCACCGCTTTCAAAACTAATAAAATTACGGGAAAAACTTGTAACCTTCATTTAATCCTTACAAATTGATTATAAAATGATGCTTCAAAAACGTATTTGCATGTAGAATTTGTAAAGGACATTACCAGGGTTTGATATGAATTCAAATATCTCAAATATTCTCAACAAGTTCCCAGATAGTAAAATCGGTAAATGTTGTTTGATGGGCTAAAACACATAAGAAGTATTACCAAGGATCTCAAGAATCTGAAATATAGAATAATATTCCTCGAAATGGCACCATTTTGGTGTTGTTGATGGGATAAATAGATATAGAATGGTAAATGAATCAACAAATCGGTCTTAGCGAGTACAAATTATTTCCGAGGAATTCAAATAGTCCTCAAAATGGCACCATTTTGGTGTTGTTGATGGGCTCAAAAGAATATAAAATGGAAGCAGATTAACAAATTAGTCTAGATATTACATTCTTCCTCCCTAAAATCGTGCCATTTCGGGTGTTAGTACCTGATTTAATCTCCTTCATAACTTGAGAAGCATCATGGATTTTTCAAGACACTCGAGGTAGATAGATGATTTATATGTCATTATGTAGTTGTGGAAGAAATCTATCTAAATTGTTGGCACTCAAGATTTCAAGGAGTGGGTAGCACCTTGAAAGGATTTTTATCTAACCCTCACTATTTTAAGTTGTGCCTTTCAACCAAGCTAAGAGAACCTATATTGCAGCCTCTATTTTTTTGAAGAAGGTGGATATATCCTTATACTTATGCATATTGTATGGAGATGGCCTTGGGAAAACATGATCAATCTTCCATTATTCAAAATCAATAGATTTGTCACTACTAAATGATGGAAATGTTTTCAAGACAAGGCCGAGGCTTCGATAGACATGGTATGATCCCGATTTTCTTTGTGCATTTTTGTAAATGGATTGTATTCTTTTTTGACACAAATGCGAATGCAGGGGTAGTATGGGTAGGATGGGTTTTTTAGAATGATTTTTTGGTGGGGTATTGATAAGACAAACTGGGATATATCAGATCTTTGACAACCTCTACAATACTTGAAACAACTATCGATAAAATGTTTCAAATAATCGGACATTCTTTCAACTAGAAGAGGCATAAATGGAAGCCCGAGCAACAATTTTCACACAATCTTTGAGAACTCACCACAAAACTTGAAGTAAAGAACTCAATTAAACAAAAAATCCTTGATCAAACCATGCCTAAGGTGCCCCCAAAGGCTTACAAGCAATCTCTGCAGTCAAGGAAGGTAAAGTGATTTTAAATTTGTTTATCTCCTTATCAAATTAAGGCTTTTCGAATATGAGATTGCAAATTCCACTAAACTATCAACCAAAAATGGAGATCCTGTGTGATTTCTAAATACTTTCAATGCAAGATCGCAACAAGAACAATGAAAACTATTTGCGGGCAATTTATTTAAAATGATAACAAACACCATATTGCAGGAAAAACACAGATTAACTAAAAAGCTTATTAGATTCATCAGCAGGGGAGAGTTTCATGAATAATCTTAGAGTTGTGTGATGGATATACACTTGTAACCAACTCACATACATGAAGATCCAAAATAGAAGAAATTATCCTAGTTCTTTGGTGGGTTTATGAGAAGATGAGCTTTCTCTCGAGAATTTGCTCGTGATTTTCAATTTTTCCCCGCACACCTGCACCTTCGATTTCTCCCTCGCCACGTGTCTCCTTGTGATTCGTCGTGGGCCAGCACTCCAAATTTTGATTCTAAGTCCTTTTTGCAAAAGGGAAAAAATTTCCTTCTTGCCTCCGCCGGCCGTCGACCTACCTTGTCTTCTCTTGCCCACCATGTGTCGCTCATTGATTTGCTTGCGGGCCCACGGCTTAAATTTTTCCTTAACTCCTTTTGCCAAAAAGGGAAAAAAAATCCCATTTCCCTCCGTGGCTTGCACTTCCCTCTAACCCTTCATGGACACGTGTCCACCTATGATTCGTTCACAGGGCATGCTAAAAAATTTTCATTCTGAACTCTTTTGTGAAAAAGGGAAAAATCCCCTTTTATCTCTATCGGCTTACCAACCTCCCACGTGTCTCTTTTTTTGCCTAAAAGGGAAAATTTTCCCTTCTTCCTCCGTGGCCCGCACTTCTTTCTACATCTACCACATGTCAAATTGTGGCTCCTTTGCATGCCTGCGGGCCTTCCCTCACCTTTTTTCCCTTTTTCCAAAAGGCAAAAAAATCCTAAGTTCCCCAAATCGACCCATTCATGACCCGCTTTATCCGCCACATGTCCACTCCTGCTCCATTGGGGACGCACGGGCCTTCCCTTGCCTTTTTCCCCTTTTCCAAAAGGCAAAAAATTCCTAAGTTCCCCGCTGGCCCACTCCTCCACCTTCGCATAAGAACATGACATGTGTCCCCTCACGGGGTTGTGGGGGAATTTTGAAATTTTTCCCAAAGCTAAAAATGGCTAAGTTTTTCAAAGAAATCGGCGATTCGTGTCCAACCAGAAGCGGCCATGTAGGAGACATTGTTTGAGCTTAATTTTGATGGTTAAATGACAACCGTATGATCACAAAAATGTAGAATTTACCGAGATGCCCGAATTTGATTTTTTCTTCGTGGGTGATGGATTTTTTTCTCAAAAAACAAGGGGAAGTTGATTTTATGCAAGTTTCGACCATGGGGAGGGATTTTTGAAGGCATATTGGTATAAAATGACCAATTTTGATTTTTTTACGATCGGGCAAAAGGGAGAACATGACATAGCCCACAAATTTGGAAGAATTAGGGCACAAACAAGGCATGCATGGGTGCTTCTTCATGAATGAGGCATGGAAAATTATTTTCAAATGGATTAAGGCATGGAAATAGAGGCAACAACTTCATTTCACCCATTAAAACTGTAGAAAATGTTTCAGAGAGATGTAGAGTGAAAGGAAAATTAGGGCAAAATAATAAAGGATCAAAATGGACACCAACAATGTTTATGAAAAGAAATAGAACTACATTCTTGTTTTGCATGCTTTGATTTAAGGAAATTTAGACATTGTAAATTTAGAATAAAATGAGATTAAATGTTTAATGTATGGAAAAGGAAATAGATAAATTTCTAGTTTGAAATACGTAGATCTCTATTAGATTGTTTCAAACCTGCAAACCAATATAAGAAAAACATACAGAGTACCCCCGTAACATTCAAAGAAAAAACATAATATTAAAATGAACTAAAGATGATCAAATCACATTCCAAAATAGTTCAGTATTGCCTCTCATAATTCACATAGTTCATCTTTAATCAGGAAAGAGAGAAAATAATGCAATTTCACATAAAGGAAAAGAAATTCATATTGTAATCTCAATCATTGACATTTTATCCTCGCAATCCATTTGAAATCCTCCATGTGTAACCCTCCATGTCCTGCTTTGGCAATTTGGCAAAGAAAGAATGACGATCAAATTAATTATGTTAAGTTAAAATGTCCATTCCACATTCATAAGCCTCCTCAAACTCTCAGGCTTTAATGGTAGGAAATATGTTTTATTAAATTTCACCCATCTAGGTTTGTTGAAAATACAATTTTGTGGCTCCAATACAAAGAAAATTTTGAGCCCTTTTCAAAAATTATTCATTTGCTCAAATCCGAGCTTCCAGTCAAAAATTATGGCCTTCTAAAGTTTTTTTTTTTGATTAAAAGGGGGAAATTTTTGTAAATAAGACCAAGGGCCCAAAATTACTTAGGGAACTTTTTGCAAAGAGAAAAATCAAAATTCCTCCACGCCCCACGCCCGCATCCTTCACTTTTGGGAAAAGGAATACTTCCGCGGATTCATTTTTCACTGTGGGCCCAGAATTTCAAAATTTTCCTTTTGAAAGGAAAAAGGGCAAAAATTTCTAAGTCCTCTCTCGATATGGCCCGCCACCCCGTAACCAATAAGGGTCTACCACGTGGCTTCTTTAGGCATTGCTTGAGGCACAAATGGTTTTAGACCTTCCTTTGGGAAAAAGGTTGGCAAAAATTCTTAAGTTTCTCCATCACCCACCTTCCCACAAGTCACTTTTGGATCGACACATGGATTTTCTTGGCGTGGCGAGAGGCATGGGTTGTTTTTAACCTTCATGCATTTAAACACAAAAAAGCCAATTTTTCTAAGTTTTCCCCGATGATCCGCTCCCCCGCTTGAAATTTTGGGGGAGGACACTTGTAGCATCCCTCGACATCAGCGGAGGCATGGGGATTTTGAACCTTTTTTTCCTTTCAAACAAAAAATATATAGTTAAAATCCAAATTTCCCCCTTCTGCGTGGGCTTAAAAATGTGCCACGTGTCCCTTGCACTTTGTTGGGAAAATTTTCTTCCCTAGGCCCGCCTTTGGGAAAATTTTATTCCTGGCTGCCATGCAGCCCGCCTTTTGTCGGGAAAATTTTCTTCCTTGGGCCAGGCCCGCCTTTGGGAAAACTTTCTTGCGTAGGCCTCGCTTTTGGAAAATTCTCCCCCCAAGCCCGTCGGCTTGTAACTTAAGAAATATGAGGAGTTAGGAGGACTTCTTTATATCATTGGAAAGAGGAAGAAATTTCCTATCTCATGGAAATGTTTTTAGGAAACCCTAAGTGTGTTAAATATGTGAAATATTATGTTGAAGTGCAAGGATGAGTTTGAGAGTGGGTAAGTGGGAAATTACCCTTTTAACTTAAATGTTTAACTCTAGAGCATGGGTTGAAATTTTTGAGGGGTCACATTAGGAGATAAGAGAATGTATTTCTAACCCATGTAAATGAGGACCTTAGTTATTGCTTAGACCTCGTAAAACTATATTCCTTAGGCATTTAATTGTTTTGGCTCCTTTGAACCTCTAAAATTAATTAAGGAACATTTAAATATAGTGTTAATTTAATTAGTTATCAAATTAAAACCTAAGAGAAATTTAAATATATAGGATTAACTATACTCTTTAATTTTGTAATGTGGATATAATGTTTGTTACAATGGGAAAATTTCATTTATTAAATTATTATGGACTTTGAATCTTGTTATGACAATTGTTGTTTTAAATAAAAGGAAGGGGGCACCACAATGTAGTGGACACACTTTTGAAAGAAAATAAAATTATTCCATAATTTTTCTATCTAAACCTAGGTTGTTCTTGGGTCTCGAGTGGTCATTTTTAGCTAGGTGTTACCGTCTTAAACTCCATCTTGTGGCTTGTTGTGTGAAATCTAATCCTCGGAAAAATAGTGTTTCTCTCTCTCTTTCCTATCTCCTTCTCTCGTCCTTGGATTTAGAAATGAAGTGAAAGGAAATGTAATGAATACATGTCTCTAAACCTTTTCTTTCAAATGAAAATTGTAATTACTATTATATGTGAATGGGAAATTGAAAAATGTTAATTATGTTAGATTAGGGTGGATGCAATGCCAACCATTTATCATTAATTCATGCTCGCATGGTTTTGCACAATCTGAAAGATAGAAAAAATGGCGATGTGTAATTCATTATTTGTTATTGTAATTTATATAGGTCATTGTAAAAATAATATATGTATAATGTGGTCTCTTGTTATGGAAAGGTTATATTTGAAATTTGTTAATATGTACGAGATGCTAGTTTTAGGGATATCTTAGGAAATGTTTCGTTAATCACATGTTCAATTTGATTCATAGTTGCGTATGGTAAAAGGGTTATATACATACATATATATATATAGTAAATGAATCTAAAGTTAATATATTGTAGTGCATTTTCCGTGTTCAATAAACGATTAATTAATTACTATGTTTTATTCTTACCTTGTAAATGTAATAAAGAGATTCATTGAAACACTCAACCCTAGTATAAGATCTGATGCATAACATGTCTTCATGTGTGATCCTTTTTACCATAGAAGAAATTGAAAATCGTAGAATGAACTTAAACTTTGCACTCGATGGAACCTCCTAGTTTAGGTAAATAAGATCCCAAGAATGGGGTTATCATCTTAGTCAATATGTTTAGTGACATCATCATAAACCCGACAGATAGGAGTGACATAGTCAAACTTTATCTAGAGTAAGTAGAGCTAAATCTTCCTTCATATCCTAGTGGATTACCTTGTCTTCCGAAGATAGATTTAGAATTAAATTTCTTCATCAAATGAATTGTTTGTGGGATCCAGATGACATCATGGAGCTAGTGAAATAGTTGTACTATCACTTAAAATCTTGTTAATGATTTCTTTAGATCCTCTTAGCTAAATGTCTTATCTTTGGCTAGTGACAATATAGTGCCTTGATCTTTTACGGAGGGTTTATAGGGTAAATATGTTTTTGAACCTTAATCTAATCTATAATAGGGTATAAAGCCTTGAGTGAAAATTGGAATTAAACTAAACCTTAGTTGATTAGGAGGTTAACTTGTGGGTAGAAAATTATAAGTAACTCTTTGCAAATGAAATTGATTTGAAAGATGTTGACTTTAGAGAACCCAGGAAACTGAAATCTTGTCTCGTAATCCCTTGTTATGCCCTTTTTGACATTAAGAATAAAATAAATTTCACTTGCAGAATCGTGAAATGCAGAAAAATGGGATCTTACCTTGAACACAAATCACTTTTTGGTTCGGTGTAGTCTATAATGATTTTAATCATGTACTTACTCAAAATGGTAAACAAGTACTTTCGTAGCTCTTCATGTTATAAGGTGATGCCAAAAAGAGACCTAAGAAACAAGGTAAATGAATTAAGGAACAAGAGTATATGTGATAATGGTTTAGGACCAAATTTTCATGCGAAGTAGTTGTGGTTGATTTAAGCATGACTTTTGTTAAGAGTGGTTATAAATTGTTCTTGGTGGGACTAGGCATTTGAGCCAATATAGAGTCCACTAAAAATAAAATAAAATTATGTCATGTAAATGCTTAATTGAATCAAACTAAATTTGGAACTAAAACAACCATAGTACGAGAACAAATGTGCTTCTAATGGAAGGAATTTTATAGGAAAGGGAAAATTGAACCTTCACCTCCTTTGATGTGTATTATTTTCCCTCGATAACTTTTGGTTGGTCCCCTTGCATAATGAGGGTAAAATTAAATGTCAACTAAACATATTTTGAGAAACAAACCTTTAGCATAAGAATGAGAGAATTAGGAACTTTGTATGTAATTGGAAATATGGAATTTAATTATGTAAGTTATGGAGATTGTCATAAGGGATAAAGAGAAAACTTAAATGGTTGAACAATAAGTGAATGTGAAATGAATTTAAGAACTCATAAGTGGTAAAAGGACATAATCCTCCTTGTATAAAAATTTCATGGAATGTTAATCATAACTAAGATGTAATCATGGAAATGATGTGGTGTGGGTTGTCAATATTTATGTCCCTTTCTTGTGGTTGGGTCATTACTAATATTCGTTCTTTTGGGAAAGTGTAGTAGAGACATGTATTTTGTGTTCTCGTGTGTCTATGTGAGTAGATGAATTATGTAAGTGTTTGATGTGTTGTTGATTTTCTCTTCTTGGAACCCTTGTAGTATTGTGAAGTGAGCAATGTTAGTAAAAAAAACTTATCCTGGTAATTTTACTATTGTTTTTGTGTGTGTAAAATGTGGGCGTGACAAAATATGTAGTGCCTAATAGATCACCAACTCTTTCTCATTATTTTTATCAATACAATCGATAAATCACTATTGTCTCACAATTAATTTTAATGCCGATTGAACAAATTACAACCCAATCTTTTGTTATTTCTATTTTATTTGAGTATTATATTTTCTTAACTCTTCGTCTTCTTTTAGTGACCATTGTAACCAATTATTTTTTCTTAAAAACATGATATAATGATCATTTATCATTTAAAAAAAAATATCTTAGGTGGGGTTTTTAATTGTTATTTAGCCATTATCCCAATTACCTTCATGAGTAGTCACTACTCACAAGCCAATTGTGTATTTATGATGTTAAGGGATTTCCACTAGTATGGTTTTAGTCATTGTAAATGGCCTATGTTGGAAATCATTATTCTCATGGCAATTTTACTCATGTCTTTTTAGTTTGCGTTTTTTGCTTCGTGATTTTAGTCAAGACCCAAATGTCTCTATCAATAGTCATTATTCTAATAGAATCATATTATGAGATTTTTATCATGTGATTATACAACTATTACACAAATTCATGTGTAAAATTCAATCATATATTCTATATTAAGAAATTTTTCATTATATAATTTTAGTCATTTTCAAAATAACCTCTATGAATAATCATTACTCTCATATAATTTTAAATTATCTACTATTATATATTTTTAATTTTTTTTTGATTTATAAATACTTTGAACTTAGTAAAACCTCTTTTCACATTTACATTTGCACAAAAGAGATGAAAGTCCAATTGTTTTCTTAGATATAAAGACTTTGAAAATATTCTAATGTGTAAACTTGACAAATAATATAGTACACTAGCAAAAAGTCTTTAAACCTTGCATCCAATGTCATCCAAACAATTGTTCACATACACATTTGCAAATACTGCTTATTTTTGTAGGTATAAAGACCTTTAACAGATTATAATGTCAATTATAATGTGTAAATTTGACAATGGTACCACTAGAAAAACAAAAACTTATTTAGATCTTGCATCAAATGTCATCCCTTGCACATGGATCACTCTGGACATAAACCATGGTCACTGTCCATGAAAATTAACCACTATTTCTGGACTGGTTATTATAACTCTGAAGCTGTACGTTCCTTGAGAGATTTATTCTATATATGTTTTAAGGTAGGCTACCTTATACCGTACAAGTTGCTGATGTAAGAATAAAATAGAACGGAGCAAGTTTGATGAGATACCTGGATGGAGTAAAAATTCAAACTTACTGTTTTGTAAATAATAATTATAAATGCGAGAAAGTCTATATAAATCATGAAAGTAAAACTGAAACAGTAACATTATCTTTTCTTATCTCTTTGCTGCATTATATTTTTGTGTTAAGTTTAGGATTTACTCTAAATGGAGTTAACGGGTTAGAATTTAAGCTCATGTGACCGCGTATGATTAGAGCCGGGAATGGTGTAGGCCTAAATGTTTGGGCCTGTTTAGGCTACTCCCCATTCTCCTAGATGGATGTCATTGAGCCACAATGATTATGGGCCGTTTTGTAGATATATATTACTGCTATAAACATACCCGAGTTCGGTAGAAGGCAAAATACCGAAAACAAAGAGACATTAAGTAATTCCGACGGTGTTCGAGAAAGCTTCGAGGGAAAGGAAAAGGCACTGGACAGAGGTGGAGGTGTACAGTAGCCGCATATCCAATGCCCCCACGAACGGCTCAGCTAGTGTGCGAGAATCTGTTCAGATGCTACTGCTGAACCAGCTCCTGCTGTAATTATTTCTGTAAGTATGTTTAGTGGCGTGTAAGGTTTTCAAGTTTGAAAGCGGCCCGCACGTGGCCTGACAAGGAAAAGGAGGAGTTTTCAGGCTATGGTTTGAAATGCTAGGATATGTTCAGAGTTCGAGTCTGGATTCGGGTTCCATGGCCATGAGCAGCGCAGGCACGGGGATGGAAGGATCGGCGGAGGGCGGTAGTAATAATAACGTCGCGGGTTCGAACGCGGAGGAGACTGCGATAGTGGATGCTAACAAGAAGCCGCTGGCAAAGCGCTCGTCGACGAAAGATCGGCATACGAAGGTCGACGGGCGGGGGCGGCGGATTCGGATGCCTGCGACTTGTGCGGCTAGGGTTTTTCAGCTCACGCGGGAGCTGGGCCATAAATCGGACGGGGAGACGATAGAGTGGCTGTTGCAGCAGGCGGAACCCTCGATTATTGCCGCAACGGGGACGGGGACGATTCCGGCGAATTTCTCGACTCTGAATGTGTCGATGAGGGGTTCCGGGTCGAGCATTTCGGCTCCGTTGAAGCAGCAGCAGCAGCAACAGCAGCCGTCGTTTTTCGGGATTGGGGGCGAGATTCGAGCCTTGCACGTCTTGAGCATCAGTTTCGTATGCGGACCGAGTGGGAGCGGGCCGAGGAGGATACCAAGGCGCACGCCCACAACGACATGTCATTAATGGGGGAGGAGGGTTTCATCATCATCATCATCACGAGCATCATCAGGACAGTGGCAATCTCATCAACGACATGGGGGATGGATCCCTGAGAGGGGGTCACGATTCGGAAGAAGTGAATTTAAGGAAAAGATTTAGAGAAGATCTGTTTAAAGAAGACGACAGTCAACAGCAGCAACAGCCGCAGGCGGAGTCGGCAAAGCGCGTAATGCCGGCGGCCATGTGGGCCGTGGCGCCTGCACCTCCGGGGCTGTCCAACAGCGTAGGGCATCACCCCGGTCACATGCCGGCAGGGGGTTTTGATGCTGCAGCCCGTGAGCGGAAGTGCGAATACTCACCTAATGGCTGCCGGGCAGCAATCTGAGCCCATCTGGTCATTCCCTTCCACGGGAGCCTCCACAATGTACTGTATGCCCACGGGAACCTCAATTCACCTCGGCGGCCCCGGCCCCGGTTCGAGCCTCGGCAGATCCAACACCGCCACTATCAACAACAATAACGGTAATCTTCCGCCGTTTATTCCCAGAATGAACCTTATGACCACGCAAGAAGCTACTGTCGCTGCCGTTTCAGGCGCAGGACGCTTTCCTTTAAGTTCGATGATGTTGCAGCAGCAGGGATCGAACCCTGGACAGGGTCTGGGGGTTAACCCCAACGAAAGCCATCTTGGAATGCTCGCGGCGCTCAATGCGTACAGCAAAATGAATTCAGAGCAACAGCAACAGCCTATGCAGGGTTCTGTGAATCATCAGCAAGGCGGGGAAGGGAGATCGGGAGGAGAATCTGAGCACCAGGCCGCAAATTCTCAATAAAAAAATTATAGGAGAAGAGGTGTAATTTTAATTTAACGGAGTTGTAGATTGGTGCAACCCTAGTTTTCGGTATTGGACATGATTATTATAAAATTGCTAGCTAATTACCCGCATTTGAAGATTTCCGGCTCAAGAACAATACAGCATTTCAATGCCGACAGCCACCATCAGTTATAGACGTGGCAGTGACCTAGATGATTCCCGGTTTATCCTCTGTAAGTCTTTCTCTGTGTGTGCAGAAGTTTTTACCCGGTTGCTTTTACAGGTCTGGATCGTCGTCGTCGTCGTGGTGCTAGGGTTTGAGATTTTGTTATTTGCTGGCCAAAGTGGTCAAGATTAGAGTTTGTTGCTGAACAGAGTAGGTGTGTGTACGTGGTGGATAATTCTTTCATTTCTAAAAGGGCAAATCAATAACTTCTTCTTGTGTGAATCTTGCTTACGAGAAGCTCTGGACTAGATTGTACTGTGCTAATGGCCGGGATTCATGTTTCGGATTAGCTGTTTTTTTTTTTCCAAATTTGGTTGTATACGTGAATGGTTAACCTTGTCGTCGCTGTAATTTATTAGGATTCGTTGAGTAACCATAAATTTCTGTAATCTGGTAATTGTTTTTGGAAATACTGAAATAACTGTCTGAGAACAATATTATGTTCGTGTGACTTCTGTATTCCAGAGCTTGAATGTATGCTACTTATTTATGCAGCTTGGAACTCCTGCTGCCATGTTAAAGACAGAAAGTTTGTGAATGTATTGAGTAATTTAAGATTTCTATTCTCTGGTTATTTTTCCAAGGTCCGTAGCTGCAATATGGATTCTCAGTTAAACCGTTGATAACCCAGAAACTTTATTGTGAAAGTAATGAGCGATAATCTGGAAAGTTCCTGGTTTTTCAATAAAATTAAGGTTCCACTGCGTCATTTGTTGCAGTCATGTATATCTTTTTCAACTGTATATTGTTAAGTAGTATTCTTCTCCATTGTATATTGCTAGTTTTCATGTACAGTTTTTTCAAAGTGAGTGCTGTAATGATATTTATTTTTGTTACAGTCTCAGCAAATTTATTATTATGTTATTCTGCCATGATTGGGACTGCCACAATATTAATCCGCAAAACGTGGAAGCCCAGATGACTCTTGCCTTCCAAGCAATGTATTTTTAATGTAAAAAGATATAATGTCTGAGTGCTTTATTTTATTTTTTGGGTACTGTTGTCTGCCATTAAACCTGCCAGTGTACAAACCATTCAAGTGTACAAGCGTTTAGATTTAAAAAACCGATTTACAGTTTATGGTTGTGTTTTTCTAATATAAACTTGTTTATACCTCCTAATCAATCTTATGATGGTTCACGCAGATAGTGGCCAACGGTACACACAGCCGTTTTCTGACATTGCTGCTTAAAAATAAGGTGACGTTGCCCCAAAACAAAACGGAAAAAAAGGATCAGAGGCCTCAAAAATAAGTGCAGATAAGTCTCTAAATGTAGGGTGGATATGACGGAAGGGTATCGTCAACAAAAACAACGACGCCTGCAGCACCCATCAAACCTGTTGCAGGCCTGTCGGAATAAGGATCGATCTCCATATAATTCGTAAAATTAACTGCTCAAATTCATATAATCCATTTATTTATCGTTCATCTTGACGTACAACACATAACGGCCAAATCTGACGAATCAGTAATCACTGACTCTGCACTCTTCTGCCATGTAAATGCGGGTTCCTGCAAAAGTAAGTAATTCTTCTTTTAATCCCACCGATAAATAATTTGCTTTCTCAGATTTATCAATATTTCCACCTCTAAATACAGCTCACCCTGTGTTTGCTTTTTTACCTGTACCCATGTGCAAAATCATTCATGAAATATCAATTATTCTTTTTTAATTTTTTAAATAGTAATTGTTGTAATTTTGTTTTGGATATGTTCATCAGCCAATTATATTTTAAATGCTGTGATTAGGTCTCAAATTTTGTTTGCTGGAAAGTAACATGTGTCTATTTGCAAGACATTAATTAAAGAAACGGCTTCTGTGCACCTAACCGACATTTATGTATGATTTTAGTAAATAAAATCTCATTTTATAAGCTTAAATCGAGAGAGTTAATTTTTTTAATTAAAAATAGTTATATGATAATACAGAATGGATCATTTGTTAGATGGAATATCAAACACGAATCTGATATGGACAGTAACCAAACAAGCATAGTAAGTAAATGGCAAAAGGAAAAGAAGAGGGCGATTGGCCGGTGAACATGTAGCGGATTTATGATTTGATATAATATTTCAACTAATATTTCAACTTGACTGCAATAGCTTAACAACTACACTCATCTTCCATGGAGTATAAATGGGATGGACAATGCAAAGTGTTAAGGGATGACCTATGCAAAGGATTTCAGGTTGGACACCTAGCAATTCCTCTCTATTATTTTTTGTTCATATAAATATAAAAATTAAAGTTAATGATCATTTTGTTGATGATTCTTTTCTCAAATCTTTTTGGAAGATTCATTTTCTATAAAGTATGGTATTCAATATTTCCATATTTTTTATTTTTAAGTCCACCATTTAAGGAGAAAAATTCAACATTACACACATTCTCTCTCCGCATAACTCATTGTGACTACAAATTCAATCAAAGTGAGCAAATGAAATCTTTACGCATACGGTCTATTTTTAAAGCTCAAAATGGTATAGAGCTCCATTCTCTCCTTATCACCCATGTGCCCATTAAAATTGATGTTATGTATATGGCTAGAAGCATCTAGAAGGCTCATGAACTTCAAAACCCAATCTCATGTGAATTAGATATGGTTTAAACAATGGTCTATCCCTTAATTTTCAATCTCTTTTCATAACATCTCTTTTGTTATGTTTCCTTGGATTACTGATTACATTAAAGTTGAGGATGATACATTGAATTCTGAGATTCAAAATGCTATACCCAATGAATGCCTCCTTAGAATTGGGATTTCCTCTACAACGTTGAGGTGGAAAGATTGGAATTAGCTAATTGCACTTCATACATACAAATGACAACTTGGTTGTAACCTTCTCTCTCCTTAGCATATCCAAACGGAAACGCTTAATCATCGCTAGTTGTTATGATCTTTGGATTTTTCTTGCACAAGGTTGTTGACATACACACAAAGACAAGTTTCACTTAACGGTGAGGATGATGAATTTGTTTTTGAGATTCAATGTGCCATACCTCATGAATGCCTCCATTAAATTGGGATATCCTCCAAAGTTCCATGTAGTGAAAATAAATTGGAGTTAGCCAATTGAACGACCTGTCAATATAAACCCCGAATTTATTTGCATCTTCTTTTCCTTTAATGTATCCAAACAAAAATCCCTAACCACTTTTGTTAGTTAAGTCTTGGGGAGTCAAACTTAGGCTAAACATTTTGCTAATATTTTGAAAGGCATCATTGAGCCCAAAAATGCACATTTTCATTAGTGCATTATTTACCAACGTTTCCATGTTGGTGACAATATGAAACATACGAGGATTTCAAATCTCACTTGCCCTAGTTACCACCACCATGATACCATCAAGTATTTATTCTATTTGTTCACTCACACTCATTCTACCTTGAAGTGGTCCATATCTTGTTTTAACCCTTCTTTAAGGAAGTTTTTCCTTTAAAATGGTCAACTTAGGGAACTCATTGATTCCACCTATAAAACACAAATGAATTTGGTATTTTTCATGTCAATTTTAATTTCACATTTGGAAAGAAAAAATCATGTTATTTTATTTATTGATGAAGGGTTTCTTGTGAGTATCAATGTTTTGATGTTTTGTAATGTTATGATTCATATTCAAATTCAAGTTGATTTTTTTTTAGAGGCGGAACACCTTCAAACTCTACTTGACTATTAAGTTAATAGTTGTTGCGTAGTCAATTGGGTGCCCCCGAGTCCCTACAATGATTTCCTTCACCAAACAATGCTCTAGGTTATAGATGGTTTCACGACTCCTGAAAATAAGGAAGCTTCTCACCTTGCTTGCATTAGCCTTCACATATCATAATTGATTTTAGAGGAGTGTTTGACATAATCGCAATGGTGGAAATGGTAGGTTTTTCCCCTAGTTGTCACCTCCTCATGATAAATTTTCCAACCCAACTCTTTCCATTTCATCAACTAGATAAAAGATAGAGGAAAAAGAAGAAATGTTGGTGAAGGTTTGGATCCCATGCTTGAAACAAAATACCCATTTAGAAACAATGCATGGGATGATAATTTTAAATAGCATCCTCATTTTCCTCCATTGGCTACTCATGTTCGTTATTATCACCTAGAACTTTATTCTCTAGTATTTGTGTTGTTAGGGCTTTCTTTTATAGCATTTTTATTGATAAACTTTTATTAATTATGTATAATAACTATATACTTTAATTTGAAGTGATTTTGGTTTGTTAAGTTTTATATAATTAAATTTGTCTAAATTCTAATATATAATTTCATTGTAATTGACTTTTTATATGACCAACATTTTTATATATCATCAATATAAGTTCCTTTTTCAATAAACTAATTAAATAAAACTTTAAAACAACTAAATTTATAAAAAGGTTAATTTATATAAATACCTTCCCAAAATTCATATAAAATCTCTCCAAATAACTTATAAGCCACTTATTTTCTAGAAGATGCTACATTACTATGAGAGTTTTTGGTGTTAGTGTAATTCATCTTATTTATGTATACTAATATGAAATGATTCTTATAGAAAAATTATATTACTTTTATATGGGTAAATATTTTTACATGAGAGTAGATGTAGGATAATGAAGCAAAAAGTAGCATTAGTGGCTATTTCTTTTTGGAGAGACTTTGAAAGGAACTCATTATCCAATTTTGCACCGTTGTAAAATTAGACAACTAAAAATGGGCTTAGTAATTTTAATAAGCTTGAGAAATCCATCTAACCATCAATTTCCCCTTTCCAAAAGCATCATCCGTTGGCTTTTAAAAACCCACAGGAGGCTTAGTTAAATTCATTAGTGGGTTCTATTTAAAAGTGATAGATGTCTATTTCACCATCAATTTCAACGTCAAGCCAGCCAAGCGTAGGCCACGTGGCACTATTCCAATTTTCTTCAAAGAAATTGTACTCAAGGGACCATAAGTCCTAGGAATTAGTTGAAATTGATAATTCATCAGATCCGGGAAAGTCAACAAGGTCAATAAGGGGACAATTGGCACATTTCTTCAAGAAAAAAGTTTCTAAGTTTCAAGTTAAAAAAGTCATGACACGAAGGTCAAACTTTACAAGTCCGACAACCCAAAGCCACATGGATCCTTTTCATTTGTTCTCCCTTTGCGGTTTGACAAATTCAAGAGAAATGGCAAGTTATGACACTGCGAAGAACGTGAAGCTTTCTTATTGGCTTGTTTTTTACAATTTCCACCAAAAGCTAGAGAAATGATTGACAACCCAAAGGCATGGAGCCTCCTCAATGGTTGATGCCTCACAAAGTGGGAAGAGGAGTTTAAGAAAAGACCGACAATGTGAAGTGCGTGGAGCTTCCTCATTGGCTCACACTTCGAGTTGTTAGATGAGACTATCAAGAGTCCGAAAAGTGCAGGGGCATACAAATTTTCTATTTGTTAATGCTTCACAATTTTCAGTCAGGGCTTCATAGTTTAAACATTGGAAAGTGCGTGGAGCCTTCTCATTGGGCAATATTTCACAATATGACAAGGTCTTCTATGTAAAGGTTAAATTGCAAAGGTGCATGGAAATATTCCATTCACTCACATTTCTAAAGAGATTGACAAGGTCTAAGGATGGTTTGACAACTTGCACGAAATGAGGCGGGGTTTAATTGGCCCATATTTCATAAAGGCTACGTAATGAAGACAAAGGACAAGAAAAGAAAGGAATGGAAGGGAAGTAAAACTTGAGCCCGTGACCTAATGGGCGTAAGACACATGGAAAAAGACAAAATAGAGCACACGTTGGTAGATCTAGATCCCGAGCTAATCAAAGGCTTCCACGTGTCAAAATCCTATGCACCTCGACATGTAAATTTCCAAATGGCCGATCTTTTGATCTAGAACTCCAAGTTTGACAAAACTTATAGTATTGGAAAGGTCTCATTGAGCCCTTAATTTTGATGCAATTAGATTTAGATTTTGGTGGAATTTAATGGGTCAAAATGGCAAACACAAATTTTGAGGGTGAAAAGAGAAATCTTGAGCACACAAATGATCAAATCAGATAGCTCAACCACAAAAATTGATGAAGCTTCGATTCTTTTCCTTCTACTGGATGGAATTGAAATAGTAATGGCCTCAAGAGTGCCCATGTGATTTGAAAAAGACTTCAATGCAAACCGATCGTGGTTGAAAGATTGAAAAGTTGTGCATCTCCTTTCCATCTTATCTTTCTTCTCTTCTCGTTATATAATGTAAAAATCTTTTCTTTTTTAGGATGGACATTCAAAACAATAAAGGAACCATGTCAAAATGGTCTCTCAAGAAACTGTGAGTAGCGAACCTTCATTCTTGCCTGTGTAAATGTTTTCTTTCCTTTTGTTTAAGTTGTAATGGATTGTGCATATTTTAAAGCAATAAATATTTTTTTGGCACGTTTTGTTTTCCCTAGCTTCTTTTATTTGCATTCTTGTCTTCCTTTTACTATTGTGATGTGTTGTGCATAATCCTTTCATTTGCAGGCTCCAATTTTGATTGTGTTTCATGTGAAAGTGGCAAGTTAATGTCATTTTCATTTGTGGCACTTCTTTCTGTCCTCTCTCTACACATTTTCTCATTTTACCTCATAAAGTGTCTCTCACCCCTTTTCTGATGTTATTGCCCCTTTTATTTTATGATTTCCCTTTCTTCATATCCTTCTAACCCTTGTCCTTGGCATGTTTATATTAATATTTTCTTTCTATATTAGGAGTAGTTTTAACATTAGGATAGGTAGAGGAACATGCCTTCTCTAGAGATATGTCTCATAGTGTAAGGTTTAATAATTTGGAGACAATCCCATGTTGCCTCAAAATCCTAGGTTGTCTATGGCTCTGGGCAAGGTGCAATTTTGATCTTTAACAGAACTTAGTCAAATAATTTTGTAACATTGTAAGAAGATAAATTATAACAATTTTTAATGTAATTTATAAATATATTTCTTGTGATACTCAAATGGAATAAATCCATAGTATTTATACATTTGCAATAGTGACATATTACTTGATTTTGTTAAAACATAACAAAAATGCATGTGTATGGACACTTTTTGGAGAAAATGAAATTACGTACATGGATTCACAAAATTTTGATGATTATAGAGTCAAAAAGTAAGAAAACTAAATATGCAATTGCAAAACTTTTCTTTGGGCTTAACTTTATATATATTATTTTTCTTATTTTAAAAATAATAGCCAATTATGTGTAGATTGCTGATATATAAGTTTTGTAATATGTTGATTAACCATTAAATAATTATTAAAATATTAACTTAACACTACATGTGCAAATCATAATGATTAACATTATATAGAAATTGGGAAATAACTAATAATAATAATTTAATGTTACAAAAATTATGTTTTTGAATTCTATATGTTTAAAAATACATAAAGGTAATAAGTTTTTGAACATATGGAGGTGTAGACAAAAATCACGAACTTTGGGTAATTATCTAGTCCTGATTACATACTACTATTAATATGATTCCTAAGTAAGAATGGTACTAATTAACCCATTTCTTAGGCCACCTTTCTTTTCTTTCTGTTGTTGCTTTTAATCATAAAACCTAAATTGCCCAGCCTTCCTTTTCATTCTTCGGCATTTTTCATCCTTGACAACAACGCCAAGCCAGACACCAAGTGCAAGCACCCTCATCACCTCTAGGCACTCTTGTCCCTTTTGTAATTTACTCTCACTTTTTGGGTCCTTTCTATCCATTTGAGCATCTTATCTTTTCGGTAGTTGGCCTTTTCATGGTTAGTTACGGAATTCAAGTTAAGGAATCATATAAATATAAAGTTATGTGATCATAATAAGAGACCAAAAACTAAAAATTAGGTATCAGCACCTAAGGTTGCATCCATCAAAGGCATCTAAGAGCTCCATTACATCCATCTAGCTCATCACAAGGGACACAAAGAGAAGTCACTAGAATGAAGGAGTTAATTGAGGAATTCTAAGGGAAAATTAAAATAGTAAATGAGGAGAAGAAATAAGAAGAAAATATAAATAAAAAATAAAAAACAAAAGATAGAGGCAATAGAAGAGAAAATTGAGGAAAGGGATAGAGAGTAAAACAAAGGAAAAGAAAAAGAAAAGAAAAATAAGAAGAGAGGAAGTGATGAGGGATTAGAAGAAAGATATAGATTAAGAAGCAATAAAGATAAAAAGGTAGTTATGGAAAATATTAGTTATGAAGAGTCACAAAATAAAATACATGCCCCCAACCAACATGTGAACCCAAAGGAGATGAAACCCCGTAGTGGATGTCATTCCATATGCCTCTTAATACACTGTTTGAGAATCTAGAAAAAGGAAAACATTTGTAGGAAATATATCAAACATCAGCAAGAAGAGAGTCGAGAAGGCAAGAGAGAGTGAGAGAATTTTGATAACTATTGGGTGAAATTCACTTTGACATTGAATTGAGTATAGATAAGAGAAGACATAATAATTAAAAACCAGTTCATAACCAAAAAAGAAAGTAAAACAAGTTAAACAAAAACCTATTGTTTAGCCAAGAACAAATACTTGATCAACAATGGCTTAAAATATTAAAATTCCAATTTTTGACAAGGACTCTAGCAATGCATTGGAACACTTGTTCCTATTGGAAGCCTACTGGAAGAACAATAATACCACAGATGAAGCTACTAAGATACAAGATTTCACATACTCATTAAGAGATGATGCATTGTGCATTGGTACATGAAGATAATTTCTCAAGGAGTGAAACCATGGGCTGATATTGAAAGAGAATTTAAAACAGATTTCCATTTCCCAGAGGCACCAGCAGAAGGAGTAAGTAAGATGAGAGACCTTATACATAAAGAGGGGGATCAATGAAATAATTTAGTCAGAGATTTAAGAATGTTACTAGAAAATTGGAAGAGCCCTGACAGATAAGCAAAGAATTGAGTGGTTCACCTCAGGGATACTTCCTTATCTCGTAAAAGAATTAGATTCACAAAATTTCAAAGCATTATCAAAAGCAATCGAAATGGAAATCAAACTGAAAGCCCAACCATAAAGAGGAGAGGGTGAAACTTCAATAAATACTGAACTAGAGAGGGTCTAGTTTGAACTAGCAAAGCTAAAATTATAGCAGGAGATTTAGAGGACTAAAGGATTAAGAAGTAGTTCACCTCCAAAGAGTAATATGAGGCCAAAGATATGGTGTACAATATGTTGCAATGAAGTTCATATTAGAATCAAATGCCCATACTTTAAAAATGCAAAAAGAGCATCCGTGTTGATATTGCATTCATCACAAAAAGCATCCTCTAGCAACATAATGCCATAAAAAGGACATGGTGTGGTATTTGCAGACTTTGGGACCAGCATACTTAGGACACTTGTCCTTTACTTGAAGTAACACCACCTACAAATAAATTGATGTACTTTACTGCATGTGGGTTGTATAATCATTATCATCATACTTTCCCCTTGGTTGATGCATCGAACACTTAAAAGCTTATGCTACTAGAAGATCAATGACCACTAGGCGTAATGCAACACCAAACCCCCTACTCAACCATAGATGCTACCAACGAATATGCCACCTTCACAACAATTGATAACCAGATCGCCATATGTAAATCCACAAGGAGGCTAACCTTAGTTTGGAGGCAAATATCAGGGAAGTAAATATAACCCTAACTATCAAGGTTACAATAACGAAGGATATCGCGGAGGGTACCGAGGTGGATAAAGAGGAAATTTCCAAGAAATGTGGATATCAGACAAAAGAGGGGGTTATAGGTATAACCACGGAGGCGGATATTAGGAAAAAAGACCCATGACTTGTTATAAATGTGGAAAAGATGGGAATTTTGCAAGAAATTGTATAGAACCCGATCCCTATGGGGCTTTCCATGAGAAGGTCATGACATGTTTAATTTTTCTAAGGCCACCTAGTTCTAACATAGTAGAACAATGAAATTAGAAGCTTTAGGAGAAGATGCTCAAAGGAAAGTACAACACATCACTTGAATCTCTTGGGATGAATATTCTATAGAAAAAGAGAAAGCCACAAGGGCCACTACTTCGTGAAGTAGACTCGCACAAGAAGATAGGAAAGAGGAGGAAAAAGAGAGTTATATGAGAAGAAAAGTGATAAAATTTGGAAAATCATCAAGAAGAACCATGATATAGGGTAGATGTTATAACTTGAGTGCCACCAAGAATGAGGTGACTCCTAAAAAGAAGAAAATAATAAGGCTACCGAAAGAACAATATTATTCTAATGAAGAGGAGTGGAATGATAAATAATTTGTTAGGTTGTGGAGCCTATTTTCATGTGTGAAAGTGTTAAAGACTGTACACTAAGAGTATTGTCCAGCTTTCATGGAGCCTGTTTTAGGCATAAATTTTTTTGGCCTCAAAAAATGCACCCGACATATCGGGAAACGTGCTCTTCTCATATGGGCGAGATTTTTGACCCATAGGTTTATGGGATGGGTTTTTCCCATGGTTTTGATACCTATGGTTTTGTAAAATGCTTAAGCGTTTGTCTATTTATATGGTTTTATGCATATGATAGAGGTATGAAAAACATTCCGATGTGTTTTGAATTCGGCCGTGAATTCGTAGAGAGTTTGTTGAGCATAGCTCCAAAAAGATCCGGGTATCAGATTAAGAGAGTGGTGGCTTGTAATAAAATCCGAGAAATTGATTCTTGGTGGACATAGCCCAAATTGGGTGAACCACGTTAAATATTGTCTCCTTGTGTTGTGTTATTTTATTCTACAATTTTATTTCGATCTATAATAATTTCGCATATTAGTTTCTACTGTATGCGATTCTCGTGAGGGATTATTCCACATATTTTATCTCTTATTTCCTAACAATTGGTATCAAATCCTTGTTTGGTTAGTCAAGTGTTGAATCGTAGGGAAGGTTTTATCTTGAGTGAGAGTTATGGCGAGATGATGAAAGATTTAGGGTTGATAAATTCAATGGGCAGAATTTCAGTCTTTGGAAGATGCGCAGATGGAAGATTACCTTTATCGAAGGATCTTTATACGGTGAACAAGCCCTCGAGCATGACAGATGCAAAATGTGATTTGATGGATAGGAAGGCACTTGGGACAATCTAGCTGTGTCTTGCATCTTTGGTATTATTTAATGTTTCAAAGGAAAAGACTATAAAAGAACTGATGGATGCATTATGGAAGTTGTATGAAAAACCCTCTGCCTCTAATAAGATATTTTTAATGAAAAAGTTGTTTAATATGAAGATGTCTGAGAATGGTTCCGTAGTAGATCATCTAAATGATTTTAATACGGTTGTAAATATGCTAGTTTTGGTTACAATAGAATTTGATGAAGAAGTTAGGGCTTCATTAGTTCTATGCTCTTTACCTGAGAGTTAGAATATATTGGTAATGGCAGTAAGCAACTCGGTTCCAACTAACTCAAAGTTGAAGTTTGAGGATGTTGTAGGGGTGATTCTAAGTGAGGAAATGCAAAGAAAAAGCTCTGGTGAATCTTCTACTTCAGGGAATGCTTTAATAGTGGAAATTAGAGGGAGACAGAAGAATAGAGGAAGCCATGGAAAATCAAAGGATAGGGAAAGGTCAAAATCCAAAGCAAGATAGTATGTTGGCATTGTGGAAAGCCTGGGCATGCAAAGAAGGACTATTGGGAGCTTCGGATAAGAAGAAACAACAGGAAGAAAACAAGGAGGAAAATGTGGCAACGGGTAATGTATGTCAAGATGCTTTGATTCTTTATTTGCACAATATTACTGAATCTTGGGTTTTAGATTCGGGGCTTCTTTCCATGATTCTCCACATAGGCATTATTCTGTTGATTATGTTTAAGGATATTTTGGGCATGTTTTTCTTGGTGATGATGAGCCTTGCAAAAGATAGTTGAAAAATGTTCTTTTCAAAGTTAAGATGCGAGATGAGAATACTTGGCTATCAAGGATGTCGACATGTGCCTACATTAAGATGAAATTTGATATCGGCAGGGAAGTTGGGAAGTGATGGTTATACTGTGATATTTACAACAGACTCTTGGAAGGTTACCAAGGGTGCTCTTGTGGTGGCAAGAGGTAATAAGGTTGGAACCTTGTATTTAACCACTTATAGCACTAATGTTTGTAATCTTGTGGCTTCAAAAATAGATACAACATTGTGGCACTATAGGCTCGGTCATATGAGCCATAAGGGCATGGAGATCATAAAGAATGATTTTCCCGGATATACAAAAATAGGTTTGGAGTTCTGTGAGGACTGCATATATGGGAAACAGAAGCAAGTAAGGTTTCTCAAGGTTGGACCTACAAAGAAATAGAGTAAGTTATATCCGTACATTCTCGATGTGTGGGGGCACTTTCGTATCATCTCTTGGGGTTCAAGTTATTATGTTACTTTTATTGATGATGCAACAAGGAAAGTTTGGGTTTATTGTATTAGAAACAAATATGATGTATTTGACACTTTTATTAAATGGATAAGCCTTGGTAGAGAAATGAAACAGTCTTAAGCTAAAATTTCTCGGAGTCGATAATGGAGGGGAGTATCGCAGTAATGAATTTGATGATTATTGTTCTAAGAATGGAATCCATAGGAAAAAGACGGTTCTAGGAACTCCGCAGCAGAATGGGGTATCAGAAAGGATGAACAGAACAATAATGGAATGTGCTAAGAGCATGAGGTTACATGCAGGAGATCGCCTCTTTCTTTTCGGAAGAAGTCAGTGAGCACACTTGTGTACTTGATAAATAGAGGACCCTCAAGTGCCTTGGATGGAGGCATACCTGAGGAGGCTTGGTATGGTAAGAAAGTTGATTATTCATTTCTTAGAGTATTTGGATGTGAGGTGTTTGTTCATATAGACAGTGGATGATAGGACCAAGCTAGAGGTTAAATCATAAAAATGTACTTAGAACAACTTGATGTAAAGACCGCATTTCTCCATGGTGATTTGGAGGAACTATATATGCAACAACTAGAGGGCTATGAGGTCAAAGGTAAAGAGGATATGGTTTGCAAACTGAAGAAGAGCTTATATGTCTTGAAACAAGCTCCACCTCAATGGTATAAGAAATTTGATAGCTTCATGATGGAGCAAGGTTATATTAGATGTCATTCGACTATTACGTGTATACAATTTTTTTTTAGGATGGTAGTTATATTATCCTTTGTCTCGTATGTGGATGACATGTTGGTTGCAGGGTAAAAACATGCAAGAAATAAAAGTACTCAAGAAGTAGCTAAGTGAATCCTTTTCTATGAAGGATTTGGGGGCAAGCAAAAAATCCTTGGTATGAGGATATCTTGGGATAGGAAGGAACAGAGCTGATTTTATCTCGGAAGAGTACATTAAGAAAGTCTTTGAGAGGTTTAATATGCAGGATGCTAAACCAGCTTAGACTCCTTTGGAAGTAATTTCAAGTTATCAAAGGAGCAAGGTGTCCCAAGACAGGCGGAGAGAAACCAAATGTCCAAGGTACCTTACTCATCAAAGCATTTGGTAGTTTGATGTATGCCATGGTGTGCACTAGGCTCGATATTGCCCATGCAAAGGGGAGCGGTGAGTAGATTTATGAGTGATCCAGGTAGAGATCAATGGTAGGCAGAAAGTGGATCCTTCGGTATTTGTGAGGTACCATGGCGACGCTTTTCGATACAATGGATCAAACATCATTTTTTGTGGTTATGTAGATTCAGATATAGCTGGAGATGTATACAATAAGAGGAGCACAACAGGTTATGTTTACACTGTAGGTGGAACAACAATAAGCTAGATTTCATGACTGCAGAAGTTGGTGGCTTTGTCAACCATGGAGGCTGAGTATGTTGCTACCACAGAGGCAAGAAAGGAAATGATTTGGTTACAAAAATTACTTGAGGATTTGGGGCATAAGCAAGAGGAAGGAAAGTTTCATAGTGATAGTTAGAGTGCTATACACCTAGCTAATAACTCTTCTTTCCACTCTAGGACAAAGCATATACAGTTAAGGTACCATTTCATCAGGACAACTTTGGATGAAGAAAAGTTGAAGTTGGAGAAGATTCATACCACTTAATCCTCGCAGACATGATGACCAAGGTGGTCACAAGGGAAAAAATGAAGTTGTGTTCACTTTGGTTGGTCTTCACAGAAACTAGTGAAGGGTTGAGAAGCTTGCTCGAGGAAAACTAGTCTCCAAGTGGGAGATTGTTACATTGTGGAGCCTGTTTTCATGTGTGAAAGTGTTGAAGACTATACACTAAGAGTACTGTACACTTTTCATGTTTTTAGGTGTAAATTTTTTTGGCCTCGAAAAATGCACCCGACATATCGGGAAACGTGCTTTTCTCATATGGGCAATATTTTTGACCCATAGGTTTATGGGATGGGTTTTGCCCATGGTTTTGATACCCACGGTTTTGTAAAATTGCTTAAGCAGTTGTCTATTTATATGGTTTTATGCATATGATAGAGGTATGAAAAACATTGCAGATGTGTTTTGAATTTGGCTGTGAATTCTGTAGAGTTTGTTGAGCATAGCTCCAAACAGATTTGGGTATTATATTGAGAGAGTGGTGGCTTGTAATAAAATTTGAGCAAGTGATTCTTGGTGGACATAGCCCAAATTGGGTGAACCATGTTAAATATTGTCTCCTTGTGTTGTGTTATTTTATTCTACAATTTTATTTCAAATCTGTAATAATTTCTGCATATTAGTTTCTACTGTTGCGATTCTATGAGGGATTATTCCGCATATTTTATCTCTTATTTCCTAACATAAGTTAGGCTAGGGTTGCACCTAAAAGAAGTTGAAAAGAGTAGGGCACTTGTAAAGGAAGCACAAGCCATTGAAGAAAGAGAGAAAAATTGTTTTGTAGAAGAAGAGGTTATTGCCTTAAAGGAACTAGTGAAATTAACTATCAATCATGGGCTAGTAAATAAGCTAAAACAATTCAGCAAGTATTTGAACAAAGAGGAAAGGACCTTTCAGGTCAATAGAATTGGAGGACACAATAAGAAGAAAAGAAACATATTTCATACTCAACAAACATGGCACAAGTCCTTTATGTACTTAGAAGTAGAAATGTTTTATATCACTATCACAAACGTACTCACTGGATCTCGGTGTGAACATCAATATGATGTATAAAACTACATGGGAGATTCTTGGAAGGCCTTATGTGGAACCCGCAAGATACTTTATTGGATTAGCAGATGAATCATCAAGACAACCATTGGGAGTACTAAAGAATGTAGTGGTGAATTTCATGGGAATTAAGAAGATGGTGAATTTTGAAGTGGTAGATAATGTGGTGAGAATCCTTCATACAATGTTATTCTAGCTTTGGAATGGTTTGTAGACTACAATAGAACATTAAGTTCTGAAGAAGAAGAGGTAACATTAAATTTAAATAGTATGTGTTTTTGTACCCTTACATGTAGGAATGAGTGTCGCATGGGTAGAGGAAGTATGACACGATATAGAAGGGGAATATTTTGATGACATACAAGGCGTGTATGCACTAAATAATTTTTCTAACATTGAGAAATAATTCGAACCAAACTCGAATGGTGATATTTCAATAAAATCTAAAGAGACATCTGAGAGTTTAGATAATGTGGTAGAAGCTTGGATATATGGGTTTTCAGAGTCCATAACTCAAAAATTACACTACGCGAAAAGGATACAACCTAGAATTATCACATTGGAAGACAAATATAATCCCATGGGTGAAATTTTCAGACCCACCAAAGACACATTTGAAGAAGAGGAGGAATAATATTCCACGAAGAGGAAGAAGAACATAATACTTTTATATTATCTCAAGAGAACTTTTCCATAGAGGAAGAATATGTGAAAGAACTTCTAATCAAAAGAGTATACAGGCTAAGTCACAGATAGAAGGGTACATTAAGATCATGGAAAGAATATTTCTTAATGAGAAGGCAAGGATGGAGGCATTAGATGACACCCTAACTATAAATGCTGCAATTTGGTGGGCAATGCATAATCATAACATAATCACTGGAACTCAGTCAAAAAAATTCTCAAAGCCAGATATATGGAGATAGAAGGCTATTATTCCACAATTCTCAAATACACTATAAAAAATGATCCACAAAAACATATTGAAATTTGTGAACAACACTAGTGATTATGTGGGGAGACTTCTCTTTTTCAATAGATTCAATTATTTTTATGGACCCTAGGGCCCATACCATAATCCTAGTATTCACATTAGGAAATTATAATGGTAGATAGAGATTAGGATCAAATAGTTAAATACTTCTGCCATACTTTTAATTTTTGGGACGCAGACCTAAATGTCTTACAAGCATTGTAAAAGATTCAAAATTACCTATTTTTGACACCAGATGAAGCAATAAAAACATTCTGAAGAAGAGAAGAGAATAGAACTTGAGATCCTAAAGCCATAAGAAACTTTGACGAAGATTCTAGAAATGGCTTAGTGTTTTAATGTAGAAAAACAAGAAAGAGAAGAGAAACCAGAGAATTTAAGATACAAGGTTATAGAGGATGAATGAACAATAGTGGAGAAAAATATGAAGGAAAAAGTACTATTACCAACCTTCTTGAAAATTAGGAATGAAAACATTGGGAAAATGGAGAGGAGAAGTTTGCAAAAATTGGGGACTATTGGTTGAAGGAAGAAGTAGCTAAAGTGGTAGAATTACTACAAGAGTTCCAAGATATTTTTCCCAAGGAATTTAAAGAGTTTAAAGGAATCAATAGGAGTTAGGGACAATGAAAATTCAAATAAAAGATGGATTCAAGCCAATAAAGAAAAGACCATATAGATTGAATCCAAATTTGAAAGTGAAGGTGAAGTCAGAAATTGATAAAATGTTAAGTGCTGGGATTATCAAACCCGTTGATGACTCAAAATGGATCAGTCCCATGGTGATCCAAAATAAGAAGACTGGAGAGATCCGTGTGTGTGTAGACTACAGGAACTAAATAAGGCATGTGTGCATGATCTATTCCCAACCCCTTTTATAGAAGAAGTACTAGAAAACATGGTTGGAAGAGAAGTATATTCATTCACAGATGGTTTCTCTACGGTTATTACCAAGTAAAAATTTCCCAGAGGACCACCTAAAACTACTTTTGCCACATAATGGGGGTCCTTTATGTATATAGTT
This sequence comes from Taxus wallichiana var. yunnanensis, assembly GCA_018340775.1. Taxonomy (NCBI): domain Eukaryota; kingdom Viridiplantae; phylum Streptophyta; class Pinopsida; order Cupressales; family Taxaceae; genus Taxus; species Taxus wallichiana. Next base: position 486,058,210 of record CM031241.1, on the reverse strand, counting down.
ATGCCATTTAGGATTTAAAATGCTCTAGCAAAGATTCGTAGGATCATGATTAACACATTCAAATATTTTATTCATGATTTTCTAGAAGTCTATCTTGATGATTGGACAATATATGGCTTGTTGAAGAATCATATACAAGTACTAAGACTAATTTTCTAAAGATGCAGAGTGTTACAAATATCCTTGAATTTGAAGAAATGCATCTTCTTGACTCCCTTTGGCACACTACTAGGGCACATAATTTGTAAAGAAGGCCTATTGATTGATCCATTAAAGACTTCTGTGATTGTTAATCTACCACCACCAAAAACACAGAAAGAAATGTGGATGATCCTTGGTTACATGGTATATCATATAAAATTCATCAGAAACTATGCAGAGATAAGTGCCCCATTAGAAGAATTATTGAAGAAGAGAACAAACAAACAGATCTCTTGGTCTAAAGAATGTGCGGATGCATTTGAGATCTTAAAAGATAAAATTTTACATGCACCTATTTTGATTTTTCCTGATTGGAAGGTACCCTTCCATGTTCATGTGGATGCATCAGAGATAGAAATTGGAGTTGTATTGACTCAACCTAGAGATAAGATGGATCATCCTATAGCATTTTCTAGCAGGAAGTTGGCCAAGGCAAAAAGAAATTACACAACAACAGAAAGGGAAGCACTAAGCATGGTCTATGCCTTATGAAATATAGAAAATATTTATTAGCCACCTCATTTGTATTTTATACTGACCATGAGCCCTTAAAATATCTATTGAATAGACCAATTTTGCAGGGGAGAATATGTAGATGGCTAATGTTGTTTCAGGAATTCGATTTTATTGTGGCAGTAAAACCTGTAAAACTAAACAATGGCCCAAATTATTTGTCAAGAATTGAAAATGGAGAAGATGAGGGACCTATAGATGATGATTTTCCTAGTGCTCATCTATTTATAATTGAAGCAATACCAAAGGAATTTTATGAAATTACACAGCTATTACATACAGGAGAGTTTCCAAGTAATTTTACCCATCAACCGAAAAGGAATTTTCTAAGTAGAGCATTTCCATTTACATTGATTCAAGGGAAGTTGTATAAAAAGGGACAAGATGATGTCCTTAGAAGAGTAGCTCTAGAGCATGAGAGGAATAATATCTTGATTGAAGCACATGAAGGGATAATAGGTAGTCATAATGGAGGAGAGAAGACAATAAGAAAAGTAATGATGGCTAGTCTATGGTGGCCTACACTTTTTAAGGATGCACATAAACATGCTAGGTCATGTGACATATGTCAGAGAGTAGGGAAACTCAATGCAAGGGATGAGATGCCACTAAGACATGTTTAGAACTAGCTTCATTCAAAAAATGGGCCATTTATTTCATAGACCTATCAAGTCATCCGCCAAACACTCCTGCATTTGAGATTTATTATAATAGGGATAAAATACATATCAAGATGGGTGGAATCGGTTCCCACAAAATACTTTATTGTAAAAACAACTTCTAGATTCATATATGAGAACATTATTACAAGGTTTGGGTGTCCTTTGAGCATTACTAATGACCAAGGAAAACACTTTGTGAATGCAACTATTCAATAACTATTGAGTGGGTTTATGATCAATCATAATATAAGTACTCCATACCATCCCCAAGTGAATGGAATAGAAGAGGCATTCAAAAAGGTACCGGAGATGGTATTAAAAAACTTTTTCTCTACAAACAAAAGACTGGATTTAAAGATACCCGCCACTCTATGGGCATACCACACAACCTATAAAAGGCTCACAAAATACTCACCATTCAAATTAGTCTATGGATTAGAAGTCGCAGTCCCCATAGAGTTTGTGCTTCCAAGATTAATGATTGCAATACCTTTTAGAATAAATAAAGATGATTCATTTCATGAAAGGCTAGTAGAATTATAAAAAATGGATGAAAAGAGGTTCATAGCCACGTATAAAAAAACCCAAGAGAAAAGAAGAAAGAATGCATGGCATGACCGCCACATAAAGAGGAAGGAATTTAATATTGGAGATCAAGTAATTTTCTATGATAACAAGTATAAACATCCAGGACAGTTGAAGGTAAGATGGATATGACTATATATCATTAAGGAGATATTAGCTTCCAGAGCAAGAAAACTACAAACCCTATAATTGAAAGAACTTGCGAGATATGTGACTTATCTAAAAATGAGAAAAAATATATAAATACTGACCTATCTAAAAACTTACAATTCAACGGGTAGGTTGAGGGGTAGGATGAAAACCCGCAAGGGCATCTCTACCCTTAGAAAATGCAAGACGAGGAGAAAGAAGAAACTATGGAGGATGGATACCCACACAATAAAAATAACACCGGGTATCTAAAACCGAGAATTTGGCCGATAGGATGAGGGGTGGGATGAAAACCCGTAAGGGCATCCTTACTCTTAAAATTATGAAAAAAATAGAACAAAGGAAAGATTCATGGAGGAAGAATACCTATGTAATAAAGAGAGGATAAAACCATGGAGGGAGCATACCCATGCAATAAATAAAAAGAAAAAAGAAAAAAATCCACAATAAAAATAAAATAGAAAATATACACATTTAAGAGAAGAAGAATAAAGCCACCATATGAAGAAAGAGGGAAAAAAATGCTAAAGGAAGCAGAAAGAAAAACTATGGAAAAGAGATATTGAATAAATCCGCAACAACAACTAAAACAAAGAAGAACCGTAGAAAGAAGGAAAGAGAAAACCACAAAAGGAGGAGGTGAGGTAGACTGTGAAACAAAGAAAAATAATAACTGCAAAACAAAGGAAGGTGAATGTGCGTACAAACCGAGTAAAAACTACGTAATGAAGGAAAAGATGAAAAGCTACCAAAAAAGAAAATATGAAACACCCAAAATACGCAAGATAAAAACCACGATCGAACAAAACATTTTATGCCAAAAATGTAATAAATGGGTAGGTGAAAGGAAGAGGATATAAAAGGCATCAAATTGCAATAAGATAAGGCACAAAAAGCTAAAACATGAGATCAAGAAAAACATCAAGTGCGGGAAAGAGAGCTAGGTTAAAAACAAGGGAAAAACTAGGGCAAATTAAGAAGAAGACATGGATACTTCAATCGAAGTCACACGAAAGAAATTTAAAGGAAAAAATTTCATAAGCACTCCATGAAATCAAATACACATGATCAAAAGGGATAATTTTCATATATTCCTTTCAAAGTCACATGCACACGCAACCTCTGAGGTATGCACATTCCCCATTACTAAATATGATCATACCAGTTGGAAGTCGACAGGAATTACCGGGTAGTTACGAATTTAGAAACCCACCAAGAAGAGTATAAGAAGAATGCAAAGGTAATCAGCGAATTTAATCTCAATGCATGGAGTAAAATTTTTACTTTCCGAGGGTAGATAGGGAAATCAAATTTCTCCTCACTGCCTACCTAATCAAATGATCTATCTCAATCAACCATACAAAATCAACATGGAAGTGATGGCTAGGGTTACCGAGCTATGGGACAAAGGACAGTCTTCTCTAATAAAGAAAAAGGTCCCAATGAAGGATACGACGAGGGTGATGGGCGTCACGACATGCAAACGAGGCATCAAAATCTCCAATATTCCAAATGCCACTTTGAGGTATGCTACCAAAGCCATTTGTTTGAAAATTTATCATACTAATAGGGAGGATGGCACTCATGGGGTGAGTTCCCAAATTGCACTAGATATGGTTACGACCCACTCTGAATATAACCTAGCAAAATTACTAGCGACATAATTTCATGAGAATGTAAGGCAGATTAAAGAAGCTAAACACACATTTTTTTATGGGTCAATATTATTATGTATGGAAATTTACTTCACTGTAACACTCCCTCAAATAGAAAAAAATAGTGTATTGAAGGTGAATACTCCTATAGCTGAGAAAATTTGGGAGCATATGAGAATAATGGATGCAGTTACACAAATAACCTCACTTATTAGATGGACAGATAAAATTAGGGAGATAGTTGCAAATATATCGAGAATATCATAACAAGATCCGCAAAATACAAACATGAGGTTATGTTCATCGCGGATATTGATTATACATTTATCAAGCCACTAGTTCCCGTCTCGACCTAGACCATCATTTCCCCATGAATATTTAGATGAACTAGTGGGTACATCCATTCAAGCACTCCAATCATACCTAGTAGATCATTAGAAACCCACACTCCCTAGTTTGAATGGCATTATTGAGGAAACCTTTGAAGAATATTGACAAAAATATTTAGGACATATGGGAAAATCAGAATCAAGTATGGGACTTCCTAAGATATGCAAAAGAAAGAAATACCCTAGTACTACAAAGCCTATCACCAAACGACAAAAAAATTTAGCAGAAAAAGAAAATTTGAAAAAAGACAACCAACAAATGAAAAGAAGAAGTAGAATCGAGGAAATAGAAGTGGTTTCGAGTCAAATGAATAGGAACCCCATATACTCCTTCACATATCCATACGAAGGAGAAATTAGAACCCAAGATCCCAGAAGAAGCGAAACCAATGGAGGGGACATGACTCACTAGACAAGCATACATCTATTACGAAAAATTCTTAACTCTTGATGGAATTTCATAGGTTGCACAAGAATACGCCGCTAGCACTGGAGGAGAACAAATGTCCATAATATAAGCTATAGTCTATTACTTGGATAAATGTACCTTTGTAATTGAGGATATAGCTCATTTTCTTATACCACCTCTAGCCGAGGAATTCCAGGAGCAGATAGATGTAAAACATAAACACTGCTTGGTTGCAATCCATCAAGAAAGATGTACCTTAAAAGAAAATAAACTCTAAAGTAAAAGGGAGTTGCATATGATAAAAGAGGTAGAGGAATTGATTGGATTACCGGTTAAAGAAATGAATGTTAGAGAGGAAATGAACAAGGTTCAAGAAAAGTAAAAGACAATAAGAAAAGAGACCAAAGAACTTGAAAGGAGCAAGAAAGAACAAGAACAACTAGAATCAGACAAGATATAGAAAGAACAAAAAGAGAAACAATAAAAAGAGGAGTTAGAAAGGAAGAATAAAAAAGAAATAAGAAATAAGAGTAGGATAAGAAGCAACAAAAAGAAAGGGAACAAGTATAGAGAGAAGAAAGCAAAGGAAGATAGAAAACAAAATGTGGAGAAGGAAAAGAAGGAGAAAGAAAAGATAACAAGAAGAGAAAACTAAAAAAGAAAAAAAAGAAAGAGAAAAGAAAGAAAAATAAGAAGAAGTAGAGAAGAAGAAGGACCAGAAAGAGGAGGAAAAATAAAAAACAAGAAATATAATAGAGGGATAAAGAAGAAAAAGAATTTTTAAAATGGAAAAAGAGAAAAAGGAGAAGGAAGAAAAAGAAAAAAAAGAGAAAGTTAGGAAAGAGAAACAAAAACACGAGAAGAAGGAAAAAGAGGCAGAAGATAATAAGAAAGAAATAGAACTTAAATAGAAAATCAACACCATCAGCTCCAAAAATAGGCATTGCAATAAAGGAAGAAGGAACAATCAATATAGTTACAACAAGGGATGGTGGAGTAGACCACAAAGGGATATAAAGTAAATCTAGATAAACTCACCCCAATATAAAAAAATAACTCGTAGCCAAGTACTAGAGTCAAGTGCCAAATATGATTGGATGCAACAAAGGCATTGAGATAGAATAATCCATGCAAAAGATATTATCATCTATTCAAACTACAAATCCACATATCAGCACTAGATCCAATCTACAAAGAGAGGTGCAAAAAGAGAAGGAGATCATGGAAATTTTGAAAGAAAATATAGTCCAATCGGACATAAAGAAGAATAAAATCCATGAGGATGCAATGGAGGATTAAAAACAACAAATTATTAAACTCCAAAAGATAGAGAACCAACAACGAAGGAAATAGTTACAAGCCACATCCAATAAATTGAGACTCGAATTAAATAATGTCGCGACCTACTATACATATACAATAGGGTGGCCCTGTGAAACCCAACAGAGATAGTAGAACTTGTTCAATGGAACAAAAATAAAGGTAAAATCTACTACATATGATATCATTACGATAAAGATGGAGCTCGAGAGAAATAATCTTGCAGACCTCATAGAGAAATATCAAACAAAACAAAGAATGCGGATAGGCAAGATCACTGAAATGCAAGAATGTAGCAATATGATGGATAAAGCTACCATCCTAATGCAAAAATAAGTCACAATGGCTAATCTATGATGTAATAAAATTCAAGCACATGCCCCACCATCGATATTATTCCCTTGATAAAGGAAAATGCAATATTACAAGAATGGGTAAATCAAACTAACATCCATCTTGATTTATGGTATAATTTTGAGAAGAATGTAACTCCGAGAGATTACAAAGTATATTCCGTAGGTTGTACCATAAAAGAAAATAACAAAGCCAAGGCATCCCAAAACCAAATCGGGTGAGTCAAGTGAAGGAACTCTTCCTTACGCCAGACATCTAAGTTTATGGGGAGGTTGATGCCTCTACAAGTTGGTATCCCATAAATCTCGTCAAAGGAATCTAGTGAGGGAATCCTTCCCTACACCATACATCTAAGTTTTTGTGGTCGATTCCTACATAAGAGATTTTTAAGGAACTTTTTAGAGGAGAAAACAAGGTTCTTCATCTGTTTTTGTCTCAAGGATTAGAAAAAGTTTTAGTGGGGGATGATGTTGACATGGTTCTTCATCAATTTTGGATACACCAAGAGCATAAGTGTAAAGCCACCAAATTCAGGAGATATCCATGAAGGGATAGAGCTAACCCTGAAGGGGAAAAGGAAGCCTTGGGATAAAGGAAGAAGCCACGATAAAATAAGAAAGTCGTGATAAACTAAAAATCCTTGATAAAATAACTAAAGTCATTGAAGTTTGCAAAAAGCCGCATAACACTAGAAAGAGCCGCAGGTTTACATCAAACCACAAAATGAAGATATATTAGACACAAGCCGATATAGACATGATTCAAAATAAGTGTCTTTTGGAATCAATTATATTTTATATATTTATTATAACTAATGTATTGTATATGGGCGCATCACAAGAAGTATATGTGTGAGTTCCATTTTGAGAGATTTTGTACGAGAGTTAGAATAGATGAGATAGAATGAGAAGAATGTATGATGTAATCATTATTGATAAATAAATAAATATTGGAGTTTGGGATGAAATATGTTACTTGCTTTCATTTACATTTCTGTTCTTAGATTAGATGTGGTGTATTTCCCAAGTACATCCTTAACTAAGGTCGAATATTCCTAAGCCTCACAAATTTTCCAGTGGTCTTAATTCAACACTATCCATATCCTCAATGGTCAAATTAAATAAGGTAAATTTAACTCAAGAAAATTTCCACTTTTTTAGTGGTGCTTCAGAAGCCAATATGTAGAAGTATTTCAACTAAACATAGTTAAACCCATTGAAGAAATTACCCCGATCGACTAGGAAATGAGCACTATTCCCTAGTCTTAGTAACTCATGAGGGAGATGCACATTTGTTCAAGGAATATTCCACTCACCTTCTCACAAGGAATCAAGAGTATAAGGAGAGAATTTATTAGTTGGAAGATCATGTGAGAACACTCACCTTGTACATTCAAACTTTCATGGATCAAAATTCTTCTATGTTTCTTCTAGTTAAATAAGTTACACTCATTAGTAGCTTTGATCTAAAATCCATTCGAAGGGCACAATATTTCACCATGTAGGGGAGAGAAAATGATAAATGGGTGATCAAGATTTTGGAAAAAGGTAAAATGTTGCTTCCTAAAATGATTTCATTATGCAAGTACATGAACACAATAGCCACCAAGTTCGTAATGACAAGAGATTAAATTGAGAAAGAAAATGAGAATTGGGAATAAGTGTTTCCACTGGTGGCGGAAATGGGGAAAGTCCATTCTCCCATATTTGTAGGCAGAAAGGTATTCAATATTCCATTCAAATATTTTTCTCAAGTATGGGAAATAAATGTTTTTGTTAGGTACGAGATGTTGAACCATGCTCTGGATGAATTGGATTCACAAGAAAATAATGCTTCTAAGATTTGGGATGATGTTAACACTAAGATATATAATCTTAGAGTGCCCAAAATAGATGAAAACACCTCAGTAGATGATTTCCATCAAGACATTTGAAGAACATGTCAAGAAAGAGGTTTGGGATCCCTTTTCATTCAACGAGGACATACTAGAGTCTCCCATCAAGATAAGGGATGAAATATCAAACATCATGAAGTAACAAAACTTGTGGTTCATGAAATATAAAAACATCAATGCCATCTCTGATAATTGGATCAAGTCCTTGAGATTTGTTCACATTCCCCAGGCCGAGAAAGTTACACCTATAATGGCTCGATATAGTAAAGAATTCAAAGGAGTGGAGATCTTCCCAGAGGTACTCACCAAAATTCCATTCAAGAGTGAAGCAAAATCAGAAAGGGAATTGTCTTCATCTGAGTAGTTATCTCTCTTTCTTTCTCTCTCTTCCCTCCCTCTTCCTTTCTCCTTTATGTTCTACTTTTTCTTTAGGGGGTTACACATTTTTTTTTTTCATATTTACTTTTTTATTATTCATTTAAATGTGACTATAGTTGATATTGTAATAATTTTCCCTCAATTAATAAAAATGGGACTTAATTTCCTTCCTAGGAATATGATAAAGAGTCACAAGTTGTAAAAGACAAATGAAAGGTCATGTGGGGGGTAGGTGAAGAGTATTTTTGAAATCTATATATTGTAATGACTTCCTCATTCCAAGAGGTTGTCAATTTTGTAAGTTCATGAGTAGATAACTACCAAGAATAAGAAAAAGATAAAAAATTATTCTATTTTCCTTCTCTATATGTTTCTTCTATCTCTATCATTGTACAACTTTGTGAAAATGTCAATAAAGAAAGGAGTTTCAACTTTTCTGGATGAGTGAATAAGTGATATTTTATGTTCATGGTTTCATCTTGTCTTGATATAATTAGAAAAGTTGTAATTATTTCTAATTGTGTGTGTTGATATTTTTGGTTAATATTTGTAAGAATTTGATTTAGCCTACTTACAATATTAACTCCCTCTCCTAATTTCCCACTCCCACATTCCCACCTTCCTTGAAAATTCCTCCCTTGCACAAAATTTCAAGAATTTTCTGCGGTAGTGCGTGGAGTGTGCCTGTTGGATCCCTAGCCTATAGTCCAATCACAATTTTTTTATTTCACATACAATATTTTTTTCCTCCTTTATTCTACAGTCCTTGGTGGTTCAACAACATTTTATCTCGAGAATGGGAATCCTTGGATAGTGGTAGACTATCTAGTATATGTCATTTGTAGCCGAGGAGATGTAGAAAAATTTCCTTGGGATCAAGTATTAAGGTGATTAATGAGCATGTACAGAGGGGATGACCTCATCTTGTTACTTTTGGTCCTATCTTAGGCATTTAAGGTGAGAGAACATGTAGGGTAAATTAAATGGAGAGGGGGAAATAAATTCTTTGTTCTATTGATTTTTTGAATGATGGATCAATCTGAGATAAGCATGGCCATGAATACAACACTCACTCTTACGAGTTTTCACAAAAGATGTTACCTATTATGAATTCACCATACATAGGTTACATTACACAACAAAGTTCATTTTCTCTTGCATTTTCTCAAAAGGAGAGGTAAGGCTAGAAGGAACCTTCAAGATATTTAAAGACAAGAAAAATAAAAAATGGAAATTAGGATATTGGTATAATGGGATGAGAACCGGTATAGTAGGTTTAATGTTGTGAATAAGGGGGTTTAAATGATCGAAGACTTCTTTGTAACAAAGCATTTAATCACTTACTAAAATAACATACTATTATGGAAAGTAAAAAAAAATCTTGATTAAGTAGTGAGAATTTATCCAATGAAAGATTTGCATTTATTGATACCAATAGATGCAAATATTCAACACAATATCTAAAATACTTCATATGAAATCTCATGTAACCATTCTAATGAAGTATTTTCTATTTTCACTCGCATATGCCTAAGATACACTCAAAGGATAATAAAAATCACACAAAAAAATGGTTATAGTAAGGATTTTAAAATAATGTCACCTTTGACTAAAGGCGAGACATGAGTGATCTTTCTTAGGCCACGACCATTGCACTCTTCATATCTCTCCAAAAAATTAAGGTTGAGCTTGACAAGGCTGTCAAGTGATGCAGAGCCTTGGTGTTGCTTTGTTGCTAAGTTGATGATGTTCTTTGGCAGTTTTGTTGTTGTCCTTTCATTGGGATGCCCTGTGGTGGATCCCTTTTTGTTGTGTTTTGACTCTTTTGCTCTTCGTCGGATAACAAACTGGTTTCATATTTTTGTTCTCTTTCTACTCTTGTATCTGGCTGTTGAGCTTCCTTGTTTAAGGTGTATATCCTTTAAGGGTTTAGTTTTCCCTTGTTGATATCTCGCTTTTTGAGCCTTTTTGTACATAGGGTATAGTCCCTTCAAAACTATTTTTCCTTAATAAAAAAAAATAATGTCCAATATTGCAGAGTAAATAATTATGACAAAATACAAATTCAATGACTAAAACCAAACCAATAAGGACTGGTCCAGTGTATTACATAAAGAAGCAATAAACACAAAAATTGCATAGAGAGACTCTAACTTGTTAATCCAAATCAAACATACAGGACCCTAAACATAGAAATTAGACTCATAAGAAAACATATTTCATTAAAATATTTAATCTATTTACATGGGAACATAAATAAAATGTGACCAATGTTTTTCAATGGTTGTATAGTGCAACCACCTTGACACAAAAGCCTAAGGACATAAACTTCATATGTATTTCACAAAGGAAAAATATGTAGTGTTAACTTCTTATCTTTTCAATTTTTTCAAATAGAAAAATTAACCCCCTTTCTATGAGGAAAAATTCTCATATTTATAAAAAAATTAGCTACGAAGCTTCCTTGATTTTCCTCCCAAAATATTTAATGAAACATCCTGCAAGGCGCGGAAAATAAACACCATTTTTGGAAAATATCTTGTAACTATAAAGATTATTTTTATTCCTTAATTTTATTCTATTTCTGGTTGCTAACACGGATATGTGTAAGATATATATTTCTATTACTTAATCTCCTTTTGTCCTATCTATGTTGTCACCATCATTCATGCGTCTAGTCAAAAACTACATGTTCCCCTATATTATTCTAATTGATTTAACACCTTCATTTTGGAGGATATGTTTTGGGAAACAGATAATAATTGATATTCTCTTGAATTTGATATTTCCTTTCTCCTGAATCGATAAATCAAGAAAAGACCATATTTTGATAGATATCAATAAATTTTACCCTTTTGAATCCATGTGACTATCCAAAATTGTTGTTGCATTGAATGCTGGAAATGATAATTCATGTAATCGAGTCTTACAATCCATATTTCTATAAATTTTCACTAATTTCTCATGATTTTTCATCTTCCTTTGAGTATACTGAGTGAAAATAGATCATGTTAATCCTTCTCATGAGATGGTGGATGTGGAATTGAGAAAAATTCTGAAGGAGATTTCATTGGAAACCCCGCATGTAATTTTCAACCTTTTTGCCCAAATGAAGTTTCGTAAGGATGTTATTCATGATTGAAGACTAGGAAAATACCATAGGATCATTTCCATCGCATGCAATTTGGATGGTGTTGATGTTAAAAATTAGCAAGATGACTCCCTTCTTCTTTGTACTTCAGATTATATTTTATCACTTGTTTCACACAGATGACCACATAGCTCCTAAGAAATTGAAGAAATGTTGGCTCCATTGTAGTCCCGCTATTAGAAAGAACACAATTAATATATCCCCGTATGTTTTACTCAAGAATTGGAAGAGAACGATATTCCAATTAATTTATATGTAGTTCCTGATGATGAGCCTGTAGAGGACATATCTTTGATCTCTCACAAAATAGCGCAACATAACAAAGAATTACAAATGTTGAGAAGGCCCCAGTGAAATATTATTCTGAGAGGACCCCTGAAGTTTCATTTCTTGTATTGAAGATACATAAAAGGGGTTAACTTAACGCAAAGAGTGCAACTAAACCAATTTCTACCGATCAAATCGGTGTTCTTAATTCTTCCTCGCAGCCAACTGATGTACTCTAGCCATCTTGAACCTAAAAATATTACTCGGTGGGGTTCCCCATATTATTATTATAATTGATTTAACACCTTCATTTTTGAGGGTATGTTTTGGGAAATGATAATACTTGATACTCTCTTGAATTTGATATTTCCTTTCTCTGAATCGATAAATCAAGAAAAGACCATATTTTGATAGATATCAATAAGTTTTACCCTTTTTAATCCATGTGACTATCCAAAATTGTTGTTGCATTGAATCTGGAAATGATAATTCATGCGATCAGTTTTACAATCCATATTTCTCTAAATTTTCACCAATTTCTCATGATTTTTCATCTTCCTTTGAGTATAATGAGTGAAAATAGATCATGTTAATCCTTCTCATGAGATGGTGGATGTGGAATTGAGAACCATTCTCAAGGAGATTTCATTGGAAACCCGCATGTAATTTTCAACCTTTTTGGCCCAAATGAAGTTTCTGTAAGGATGTTATTCATGATTGAAGACCGGAAAATCCCATAGGATCATTTCCATCCCATGCAATTTGGATGGTGTTGATGTTAAAAATTAGCAAGATGACTCCTTCTTCTTTGTACTCTAGATTATATTTTATCACTTGTTTCACACGGATGACCACATAGCTCCTAAGAAATTGAAGAAATGTTGGCTCCATTGTAGTCCTGCTATTAGAAAGAACACCATTAATATATCCCCGTATGTTTTACTCAAGAATTGGAAGAGAACGATATTCAAATTAATTTATATGTAGTTCCCGATGATGAGCCTCAGTAGGACATATCTTTGATCTCTCACGAGAATAGCGCAACATAACAAAGAATTACAAATGTTGAGAAGGCCCTAGTGAAATATTATTCGAGAGGACCCTGAAGTTTCATTTCTTGTATTGAAGATACATAAAAGGGGTTAACTTAACCCAGCAAAGTGCAACTAAACCAATTTCTACCGATCAAATCGGTGTTCTAAATTCTTCCTCAGTAGAGCCAACTGATGTACTCTAGCCATCTTCAACCTCAAAAACTATTACTCAGTGGGGTACCAAGGCTTATATCAAATACGGATCCAATATACTTAAATGGGTATCCTCTTATAGGATAAATTTTGATTTAATCAAGATTTTGGAATGCCCAAGAGTTGATATTAAGGAACCCATGAAAATGGGCATGGCTTGTGATCTATAAGGGGATATATAATTTGTTTGTGGGGCATAGGACTACAATGAGTTTGATTTTAGGATGAAGAAGCTGTTAAATAATATCCTTGCCTTTGCAGAGGATTTTGTAATCATAAATTAAAAAAATATCTAACAGAAAAAAATCCCTTTTTGTATATGCATACTAGAAGCTATGTGAATTTCAAGGGTTGGGGCCCATAAAAAATCCCCATTTTGTTCCTAGTATATACATGTGATTCTTTTTCATATTTTTGTCAACTCAATTACTATTTTTTATGAATGAACTTACTAATATATAGTATAGTAATTTTCTCTAAATAATTCTTGCATGACTTAGATACCCATAATGATATGTAATGGTGAAAAATAATCATTTTGTATGTTTTGTGTCTTTTATTTTCATTCCTCTTTTTATTTCAAGATTCATAGTTATATTACATGTTCCACAAAATTTGTTGGATGCTTATGTGTTCTACGGATTTTGAAATCCATTGAATGCTAGCCTTCTTACATACCCATTGAATACTTTGGATTGGTGTGTTACAACTTTTTTATATAACCACATTCCCCATTTCCTACAATCAGCCATCCCATGATATCTTCTCTTCTTTTCATATTGATAGGTTAAGTTAACTTGAATGATAACCAACCATTCTATAATTCCTTCTTGGCTCTAATTTAATTTTCCTCCTTTTACATATTAGAGTAACCCATAGAATGTTAATTTTTTCATTCTGCACATTACAAACTTAGTGTACTATAGTTTCTTTAAAATTGAATGGTCATGCCCATCCTTTAATTTTTTCAAATTGATAGGAAGTAATGATCATGGATACTCAAAAATCTTTGGTATTACCGAACATATGTAAATCGAGTCTTTTGAATGATACAAGTAAATATTTTGGAAGGCTTAACTTATTAAAAAAATAGGGCTCGGATTGAGCACCAATATCAGCTCTTGGTCGAGGATGGGCACCCCTAGGGTGCCACACGGATAAAAATAACATTTCACAAGGTACAAACCAAGTTCCTTAACCATTAGGTAAGGAGTCATTGGGATAAAAATGCATGGCATTTTAAACAAATACATAACATTCCCATGGGAAAACAACCGATTAATGAAACCCGACTTTGTAGACTGCAGCACGAAATGGGAAGAAAAATAAAAATAAAAAATTACACTATAAAGAGGACATACCCGAAGATCTACTTTAATGTAATAAATTCTTAAGATTCTTACCATTTACAGGTAACTCAAATAATTATCCCTCCAAATATTTACGAAAATGTTGTGCTCCCCAATTCTAATGTTGATGGAGTAAGGACTCATCCACAGGGCATCAAATTTCCCATGTTTTACCTTGTCCTCATGTATGTTATCCCATAACAGAACTAGATCTCCCACATGGAAAGTACTCGAGTAAATTTTTGTTGAATTTTATTTTATTTTCTCCCTGAACTTGACATGTTTTTGGTGGGATTCTCTTCTTACCTCATCAAACTCCATAATTTTATTAATTCATTTTTTATATGGATTTTATTCCTCTCCATTATTATGTTGTTGCATGAAATGATAAACATAGATTTGCAGTGCGAGGAAAATATCTTGAACCCCATAAACTAGCTCAAAAGGAATCTTTCCAGTAGATATCTTAGTGGTAAATTTGTCTTCCCATAGTGAAAACTTAAGTTTCTCACCCCACTTATTTGTCTCTAATGTTGTTGTGAGGATTTTGATTTTTTTAATTTCTTGATTATACTTAGCCATTTCCTTGGGTATTATAGTTTGATGCATAGGCCAAGGTTATTCATTATCCTGGAACATTGGTTTCAATGAGTTTTCTATATAACTCATGGTATTATCGAAAACTAACCGGTGGGGACCTCGAACTCAGTAAATGATATGATTGGTTATAAATTCCATAACTACTTGATGAGTTTCCTTCTTGGTGGGAATGGATTTAACCCATTTGGTAAAATAATCGGTAGATACTAATATCCATTTATGGATAGCACTTGAGGAATATGATATTTATCTTATAAAATCCAATCTCGATTATTTGAATGGAGCCTCCAACAAGATAGGATGTAAGGAAGGGTCCTAGATGCTTTCAACCTTCCAAACAATAATAATAACTTTGAAATTTTTAGACCAATAAGTCTACATATTTGAATCTTGAAGGCCACCAATATCATTCCCTTAAATTTTTGTGGGTAGTAACTCTCATAGAAAAATGACCCACATACACTCCATGAAACTATGCAACTATTTTGGGGGCCTCTTCCTCTGTGATACATCTTAACAAGACTCCTAGGTTTTTCTAATTCAGTCCATGATCGGTTAGGATATGTTTTCGGAAGTCATCTTGAGTGTCCCGCTTTGATTTTTTTATCTAAGTACACAAGAAATTCAAATTTATCAAGTAATACACCATATCTTTACATGAAACTAATGTGCTCACCTTTTCATAAGGGTTTGGCTAATCCTCTTCAACATTGTATACCTTAATTACCTATATATATCTTTTTACCATCATCCTTGCTAAACCCACAGCTTCTAACCATCTTTGTGGTCTGAATCTCCATATCATACTCTTGAAGCTTTGTCCCCATCTACATCTCTTGCTTGACATCTCTATTTGTGATAATATGTCCTTCACCATTGTATGGGGTACATATGCTATAATTTTGGAACTCATAATATAGGGTCTGAAAATTTTAGTGTCTTTTACCAAGGAAAAAGCTTGTTTCTCAATAATGGAGTATTTCAACTTTGATCCTTGCAAGAATTCTCTAAAGAATGTAATAGGTTTATCATGCCCTTCTTAGTATTTCTATAATAATACAGATACAATTATATTTTCTAAGGAAAAAGAAAACATTTGAAAATCCTTCTTATAATTAGGGTTGGTTAAGATGGAGAAAATGTTGAGTGCCTCCTTTATTATTTTAAAGGCTTAAATAAAACCTTCTTCCCACTTGATGACTTGGTACTTTTTAACATACTAGTGATGGCTATAGTGATCTCAAAAAAGTTGGAGATGAGCGTTCTAACAAAATTTACCTGTTCAAAAAGTATTGATGCCCTTTTTAGACATATGGATGGGGAATTTATAAATTTTCTCCACCCTTTTAAGGATATATCATAAATCCCTCATGAGACACTATATGTCCCAATAATTTATATTTTTCACTACAAAGTGACACTTTTTAGATTTAATGATATCCCATATTATCTAAATTTGATTAATATTTCTTTGAAGTGTCCCAAATGGTCATCTCTTTTCTCGGAGAAAATATTTATATAATCTTGATAAAGTGCTATGAAATCATTAATGAAACTAGAGAAGTCCACATCCATGGATCTCTAAAAGGTTTCACCACCATTCATTAATCCAAAAGGCATCCTAACATAGAAATATGTTCCCAAGGGGTAGTGAAAGAAATTTTGAATTGTTATGATTGTTTCACCACAACTTGGTTATATCCCGAGAAACTATTCAATGTAGAAAATAACTCAAATATAGTTACATTTTGGAACATATTATCCATGCTAGGTAATGGGTAATTATCTTTCTTGAATGCTTTTTTAGATTTCTAAAATATATACAAATCATAATATCCCCATTTTCCTTCCCGACTAGTACCAAGTTGGCCACCCATGAAGAATACCTAATAGGATGGATTATCCCACAATCTCGTAACTTTGTCAACTAATATTGCATATTGGTTATATGGAGGGGGGGGCTTGATAGGCCTTTAATTTTTCCTAAAGTGATTTGTGTGAGAATCCAATGGTATCTTGTGTTGAAAAAGGTGTCCTCTATAAGTTTTCATTCAATATAGGACAATGTAAGGAAATCTTGATATTTCCTTAGTAATTTATTATAGGATTTCTTTTCTTTATAATTCATGTTACTTCCCAACTAGACCATAAATTGGGTTTTGAGAAGTTCACAAATGTCATTCCATAACATCTCTAGATTCATGGATAGGCTTGTTCATGACATAACCTACACTATTAAAATTTAATTACATGCTAACAAGTCCTCTATGAATAGTATTTTTTCAGTTGAATTATATATTTTCCAAATAGGGTCTCCTTTCCTTCACATAGTACCATCATAGGTTCTAGGTCAACGATTTGATTTGTGAACTCACATTTACAGTTTAAGAATCTCTGAAATTGAGTATCATCTTCAAAAACCCGCCAATGCTAAATATTGTCAGGGACAAATGGTATTACTAGTACCTAATAGTTCATAGTTACTGTAAGGAAATATTACCTCATTATCATATTGAGAGGCTACGACAGCTAGCTTATTAGATGCTACATTATGATTTCTCTCACTATACAAGATATTAAATGAATCAAACAATTCTATAAGATCCCAAACTGCATGTTTATATTGTATCGACCTCTAATTTTTAGTTACATAATTTTTCTTTCTTTATAACTAATTCAAAATCCCCTTTCATAATGATGTCATTAATCAAATGCTTCCATGAAACTCTCAAGTTGAGGAGCAATGATTCATATTCAACAATGTTATTGGTACATTCAAATTTTAACTTGAAATAAAAATTGAAGGAACCTTGATTTGTGGAATTTAGAACCACCCTAGCTCCATTTCCAATATTAGAACATGCTCCATCAAAATTCATGGTCCATGGGACATTGGCATCTTCAAGGTGTGCATTGATATCCATATAGTGATCTTAAAAATCAACATAACCTATAAAGTTTCCCAAATTTGTATCAACAAACAATACCACATAAGAACCATTCAAAGGGTCTTCAATGAGGCGAGCATTTTATCTTCTCTATGTAACATGATTATATTTCCTTCCAATGGTATAGAGGAAAAGGACATGTCCATCTCGAACACTTCCCCTATAAAGGTGGCCCACTTCCTTGATAATAACATGCCCCATTTAAAGCGTATAAGCCAACTATAACCATGTTCATGGTTAAATATTTTCCTGGGTAAGCAGAAATTCATACCACTAAAAATTTGAAATACCCAACAACAGGTACTTATCTAGAATCAATGGAAAAAATATCCTAATTTTTTTATTTATTTTGATGTCCAGTTCATTCGTGACCTCCAAAGCCATAATATTAGATGAGGACCTTGAATCAAACATGAAATTATGGAGAAGTCATTCATTGAAGATCAGAGTAGTAAAGAAAGGATCCATGTCTAGTTGTGATTCAACCAAGGAAGTACCCAAATATACTTCTTGGGGTTCTTCTATATTCTCTTAGTCTTAAGTTATTTCAATTTAATCTATAATGACAAGGATCACTACATTATTTGTACTCTTTTCTATAACAACTACATACTCCCTTAACCCGAAGTATTCAAATTCCCTTTTTCTATGTTTAGGAATTCTAAGTAACTCCATAATAGGGACATTTTTCTTTATCTGACTAAGGATCTCGACCATGTCACATGTGACATGTTTGGGTAGGGCTATATAAGGGGCAAGGGTGACTATTTTTTCCTATGGAATGTTGTATCACACTGTTTGGGTAGAGGTGGAGGTGTTTGGTATTGATGAAAAAATAGATCCTTTATCTGTAATGATTTTCTTGGGGGCATCTTTTGGGATATTAGTTAAAAGAGGGATATTTTACTTAGGATCACGGGTAGGTCCCTTAACTTTCCTATTGCAGAGGTTGTTTTATTTTCCTTGGGCCATAACAACATTCATCAATAGTTTCATATCCTCTTCTAAGGGAATTACACCAACATATGTTTTTTTATCATTAATGCACTTATATATTCAAAGTCATTATTTGGGGGCTCAAAGGATTGAGCCATATCAAAAACAACATTAAGTATAGGAGGCAAGGAAAATACACGACGAGTGCAAGACCAAAAGTATTTTGTGGTTCTCACATATAGGATATTAGTGGAAGTGGCTCCTTATATCGAATATTGTGGACACTTCATCATGCATATATCAAAAAATCATCCTCATCATTATTAACATCATATTTAGTAAGTTGTTCACATGGAAGGTTTGGTAACATACATTTGTCACACTAATCAATAATGTGCTCATCCTCGACTAGTGACACTCTTGTTGTCAATGGATTTGGGATTATTTTGTTATCTTTAAGGGCTTGTTTCTTATTCCCTGAACCCATAGGTCCTTTTAATTGGCCCTCATTGTGGTCATATAATTTATGATTATTTCCAAATCAATTATGTCTCGTGGTCTAGTGTTGTGTCTCGAGGGTTTGAAGCTAATTCCTTCTCGCCTTCTTGCAAGCTTATAAGAAATCTCCATGACCAATCCAACCAAAGTTTTAACTACTTCTTCACGATCCATGGATTTTCTTACTTATGGTTTCATAGGATTTACCAACTTGATACCTTCCCTTTTAAGATGATTTCTAGCGAGGCTTGATATTTTTCTCAATTTGGACATCCATATAAAAGGATTTCCTTAAAGTTCTAGAAGTTTTGTCTCTCAAATAATAAGCAACTTTCTTATTAAAGGCATCTAAGTATTTAATCGGGTAATAATCATCACTAGTTCTTATGTTAGTAAGAAATATAGTTAATGTTTTATTGAACTTGGTGTTAAAGTCTTGCAAAACTCATTAGGATTCTTGCCAATGTTTTAAACTATGATAAAAGAAACTTGGGGTTAGTCTTGTCACCATATTGCATCCTAAAGGCATTCTTCATTTCATTCCATGAATTAATTGAGTTTATGGGAAGTAAGTTAACCATTTCCTATAATTTTCTTCTAATGTATGTACAAAATAGTTAACATAAACATCCTCATGCTCCACTTCATGATCATCCATGACATTTTAGAAGAATCGATGTTGATCCCCGCTTATAACATTATTCCCTTGAAACCGAGGAAGCCTAAATGACCCCAACCCAACCATGTCTAAATGACCTAGACTCAATCATGCCTAAGATATACCAACCCAAATAAATGATTCGCCATGCCTAACTAACCTAATCTCCACCATGCCTAATTGACCTAAACTCCACCATGCCTAACTATCATAGACTCCACCATGCCTAATTGACTTGAAATCAACCATGCCTAGCTGACCTAAACTCAACCATGCCTACGTGACGTCGCCTCCACCATGCCTAATTCACCTAGCTTCCATCCACACAAATAAAAATGGAAATTAAAACATAAAGTACATCATCTATACCATAAATCTCATCGTCTATAAAAATTAAAGTATGTATATCAATATAAATATACACTAATACAAATATATATAAATCTTCTCCAAATGATTAGATACATCCTCACCATCTTCAAAATGCATGCCAAGATAAAATCAAAATATCAAAACCTCATATAAATCCTCACTATCATCGGCACGTAGGCCGGTATATACCAAAAATAAATCACTCGATCATATACGATGACTAATCATCACTCCATCTGATATCTATTCCATTTCTCATTTGTCTCCTCCTCTCCTCCTGTCTGGCTCCCTGTCAAAATCTCCCCACCTTTCATGGGTCTCGGTCTGGTCTCCACCTAGCCCGATTGGGTCAGCCTCTGAACTTGTAGCCTCACCATGACCCTATCTCTCGAGCTCATCATCCCCTTGTACTCTATGAGCCATGAGTGCGAGATCTAGTCCTCTGACTCATTGCCCATTGTGCCATGTACTTAGCATAGGAGGGTACGTCTATCCCTGCAGTTGTTAGATGATCCTGGTAATACCACTCCTTGTTCGGGAATCCTTGAACCTCACCATCGACATTATGCGAGGTGGTTTCATAGGTCTTATAGAAACATGTGATATCTCTCCTTCTAGGGCTGGTCTTAGACCTTGTACTTGTGTACCCTATCCTTCTTCCTATACCATAGGACCCTGTCCCACTATTTCCTGTAATATGGGACCCTGTTCATTCCTGAGCCTATGGTGGTCTCGTGCCATAACCCGGGCTTGTAGGGCCAAAACCTAAGCTCGTCTGAATGGCCAATTGGCCATGCAAACCTATTAATTGCACCTATAAGGTGGCCACCTGTCCCCCATCTCCATCTCCACCCTATGTGGCTGATTTTCCCTGTGAAACCTAGGTGGTAGGGACACCACCTGCATTTGTAAATTTGTAACTTGTGTCTTTGACCCAATAAGTTATCCCTATAACACTGTAATATGTTCCTGAAGGTCAACCACCTGACCCTAAAAGGTATCCCTCTATACTATGATGGTGGATAAGTAAGGTTACCCTAACCTCAGTGGTGTTGCTCATAGTTATGCCGCCCACCATTGCCTATATCTATCTATGACCTCGGTATCATCAATCCACCTATCCACCACATGTTCCTCCTACCTTATCTCAGTATAGTCGGTTGTGGTGGATACATAGGTCTTTCCATGTCATATCTCCTATACTTGTGAGAATGGTGGAGACATTTCTGTGGCGTCCAAATTGCCATATGATCCTTTTTATGAGTATCATCTCATGCTTGCTAGCATGACACCCCTCTATCCACCTAAGAAACCGTAACTCCTGTAACTCCTTTTTCATGTACATATATGAAGGAAATCCAACATACAACCTCTAAATAATATCAACCCTAGACAACCCCTCCAACACTCCCTGTAATGTGCAACATCATGTGTGTCCCTCGTCACCCTGTGCTATCTACTAAGTGACACCCATTGATTATACCCAACCCTGACCAAGCCACCCCTAAACCAATCATGTTGAGGAAAACCAATTGGACACACACATAGGATGTGCTCGTATTCCCAATAGTGTAAAAGGAATGTGCAAAACAAACTAAACCACCGAAACATCTCATAGACCACACCTCTCTATACAACTAGCACCAAGAATGTCGGTGCCCAAGAAAAATAGACCCGCTCCTCCATCATGTCCTAGAGAACCCCCATCAGTGCTCATGGGAATCTCCCACCCTCTACATCTAGCAAGGAAAAATAGCATACTTCCAAGTAATCATCAGAAAAACCAACCTCATCTCCTGAGGATGGGCCGCATACATGTCTCCATAGCTAAGGCTCATGCTTTATGGTACCTCATCTTGACCATAGCCTCTCCAAAAACAACCACTATCGGCTCCTTTGATGCCTCTGAAGTAATGGAATAAACCGGATCCCCAACTATTAATAGCCATAAGATCTTGTATACATCCTCCAGGGTGACAATAATCTCACCCATCGGTAAGTGGAAAGTATTGGTCATGAATCCCATCTATCGATGAGTGTGACCATCAAACTCAGATCTCAAGCTACACGACTAGAGCGTAAAATCCCAATCAATGCAACATCTATCACGTGCCTCCACTCCTTTGGAGTCACACTTGACCATATCATTAGTAATAGAGGTGGTACTCTTTCCCGCATCCGCAGCTGGTGCATGGCCTGCATCCAACAAACCACAACATTGTTATAACCTGACAACCTTCACTTATGTCGTAACCCTCCCAAACCATACCCATCCACATCAATCCTACTCACCTCACTTACCTAATTCAACTACCATCCTACTACCCCTTTACAATCATGACTCACCACTTTAAACAACATTTTACCTACTTAGCCATCTCTTACACCAACGCTAACATTTACCACCATCTCTCTACATATACCCTACACTTACCCCTTTCCACGTATTTTTCTTACGAACTTAATTTTTCTTACCCCTATTTCTCATTCACCCTAATAGACGCTGGTCACCCTAACCATCACTTGATTTCCTTAACCAACATCAGTTCAATTTAACCAATATTGGTCACCTAACATCAAACCGATGCCGGCCAAAGCCAAGCGACGTTGTCCAAACTTAGACCGATGTCGGTCTCTATCATGGCATCCAAATCAATAACCCACCCTAGTCTCATCGAAAATTCCTAAAATCGACCTAAATCCTTACTCTAACCTACCCAAACTTATCCTAGCTTCATTCCCAACCCTATTTACCCTATGTTTGACCTTCTGCCCGTCATTTCCTTCATTTTCACTCAAATTTTCAAAATTAAATTTCACCTATATTTTAAACCGAATAATTTAAATCTTTTCAACTAAAGGTCGAATCGAGATTGAATCCTACCTCATCTTGGTGTCGTCTACGTGGTGGTATGTC
Organism: Taxus wallichiana var. yunnanensis; assembly: GCA_018340775.1. Taxonomy (NCBI): domain Eukaryota; kingdom Viridiplantae; phylum Streptophyta; class Pinopsida; order Cupressales; family Taxaceae; genus Taxus; species Taxus wallichiana. The sequence continues at coordinate 486,034,757 of CM031241.1, read as the reverse complement.
TATCCGGTTTCTCGGTGGCCCACCCGAACCCTCTCCCACCTCTACCATGACCAAATCAACTCCTCACCCCCAAACTAATAAAATCACTAGAACTGATCTCGTGGACCCATCAATCGACTTTCAATCACCCACTACAAGGTCCATCAGCTCAACTCACCACCTCATCCTGTCATTTTCCAACCCTCATGTTCTCCTATGTCATTTTCTATAAATAGTAAATGACAAATGATTCAGTAAAAAGTGACCTTTTCCTTTTTTAACTCTGAATCGACATGACCAATGTCGGTCATGTCATGCCCTACTAAATCGACGTCACCATACCTTAACCGTAACATTCACCTACCATTATCATTTAAACCATTTTACTAATTCTCGATCAAAATCATCATTTTCATATACCCTTTGACCTTACCCACCCTTATTACAACCTACCCAAAACCCACACCACCCTTACATTTCCTTAATTGCATTTAGGGACTTATCATTTTACTTACACCTTGGCATTTCCCGTGCCCTGACCTATATACCCTGACCTAAACCTATTTTTTGTGACTTTTGAACTTGTGTACTCACTATACCTTGCGCTTATTGTAACCCATGTTGTTTTAGCGTAATAACCATACCTTGCCTATTGTCGTGTCATTTATCCCGACCACATATTTGGTGTATTGAAACATACCTAAACGTTCCTACACCTAACCTATGTTGTGTTTCTAGACCATATCTTATACCCTAGATACTTGAATAATTTCAACATTATTTGGATAAAACTATTGAACTTTGATGATAAATATTTTTCAAACTATTAAACTTGGTACCATATTACGGTTTATACATGTGTGTACATTCGATTTCCATTATCCATTACCTGATTTGACCCTTTCCCACTACCTATTACTTGATTTTACCTTTACCCATTTACCCCTTATGCCAATGTCCACACCCATACCCACCTATGTTCTTTTTCATCACTTCCATATTTATCAAACCACTCACTGATTCTGTCTTATACCTCATCAATTCCTAGTTTGAGGGGATCACCTTCACCCACACTCGGGAACTCTAACTTATATTTGAGGTAACCACTTCCTATTTTTGTCAAAGATCGATTATAAATACAAAATATGTGACAAGAAGGGGAAAATTTAGACACCAAATTTGGGTCACACTCCCTTGATCATCTTTCGAAAGCAGCTTAACATAGCATGTTCATATAACCATGCCCCTTTATCCCACATTTATATTAATTTAATTACTTACAATTAAATTAATTCCCATCCTCACATTATTTATTAATTTAATTACTTTAATTAAATTAACTTACACCGTCACCCAGCCACATAACTTAGACACTTCATCATGGACCTATTCTTAGAATGTTTCTTTTAACTAAGACTCAATTCCTACTTACCTTAACCAATTGAGACTTAGTCTAAACCTAAAATTAGATGCCTATTCTTTCTCTAACAACATGCCCGCTTCTCTAACCGCAAAATACCATTTTAGATCCGAACCAACGGGCATAACTAAACAAACAAAAAATACAGCCAAGATCTACTATTTTGGAAAACATAGGATTTCCCACCATAACCAACATTGGTTAACCCTAAAATAACACTGGTCACCTAACCATTGTTCGTTACCATATATTCATTTTGGAAACCTTGTTCCAGAGGTTGGCAATTTCAAGTTTTGGATAGAGAGAGATCTCGAATGCAAGCACGAACCAAATCCATATTGCACACCCGGACACCCCTACCCAACACCACGATTGATATGAAGGTATTAGCATTCGCATAACATTCCAGAAGAAATTCCATGGAACTCGACCACCATTTTCACAGATCAACCATTATTATCTTCCACCAACCAGGCCTGCAAATATAAGTAAGTATGTTTTGATCTGCATCATTCTATGTTTACTTAGATTGTAGTTTCTTTACCTCTATTTATTAGATCATATTCTCCCTTACATTCTACCATCCCCACCTTCCTGTTAATCCACCCATCCAACCACCCACAACCCTTTTAGCTCCCCATACCCAACTCTTAGACATTTTTGTGCATTCCTAGGATTCTTATAACCATAACCATCCTTCCTCCATTCTCTGTGAAATCTAATAGAAACCCTAAAAACTAATTTTATTTGATTTCCACCATCTCACACCAACCAACGCTGGTAACCTTGACTTTCGTCGCTTCCCTTCACCAAAGATCGGTTACTGTGACCGACACTAGTTACTATATCGTTTTCCGGACTTTCACTAAGTTGACCTTATCACCCCAAAAACCTCACAGAACCTTACCCAAGACTAGTACCCCACCTACAATCCCACCACAAGCCTTCCTAACTCTCTGTGCAAACACAGAGAGAGTCTGGACATCCATTTTGACATTATACCATTATCCATCCCAAACCATCATTGGTCACATCTAAACTGTCATCGGTCATACCCTAACGGCATCGATCTCTGTGTTTTATAACACAACTCAAGACAAAAGCTAATACCCACTACCAAACTTCCCATAACCATTTTTCTCCTTTACCCGATCTCACTGTAATCCTATACTGGACCTATAACCCAACACCAATCTATCACTGACCCATTTTGACCTTAATCACCTTTTAACTTGACCCTTCTTATTCATTATGCATGAGATACCTAAATCATTTAAATTCAAATAATATTGTTATTTAATGTTTATTTTGAATAATATTAATATTTTTATATAAAAGTGGACTGACAACCTATTCAGAAACACCATGCTTCTCGGATCTAGCAATCACTAAACAGTCCACATATTGTTGTATTTAACTCTATCTAGTGGTATTGGTTTATAATTTATAGGTAGTTCCTCCATGCCAAAATGAATTATTCACAATCAAATTTGGATAAAGAAATCGGGATGCGCACACAACCTTCAATCGACATCACAAATGAGTTTTCCTCCATATCCTATCACGCTCTATCTGTTTCATTAATTTTATCAAGAATATGGTGAAACACATATAAGAATTTTTTTAGGTAAACCCTACTTGTATTTAGAAATTTGTGGATGATACTTACAGGACTAGTCTATATTATCATAATATTAACAAAAATATGCAAATTTATGTATTCCTAACCTTTCCTAGAGTAAATAGCCCCTAGAAATAGAACTAGAAATGTTCTAGTCCTCAATTCTACACCCCCTGTAGCTCGACAACATTATCTAAGAATGGGAATGCTCGGATAATGGTAGACTATGTGGTATAAGTTATCTATAGCTAGGAGATCTCAAACACTTTCTTTAGGATCAAGAATTGAGGTGATTGAGGGCACATACATATGGGATGGCCTCATCCTGCTACTTCTAGTCTTGTCTTAAACTAGGATGAGAGAACCCATAGGGTAACCTAATGGAGAGGGGGAGATCAATTCTTTGTTCCTCTTGATTTTTCAAATGATGGATCAATCTGAGATAAGCATGGCCATGAACACAACAAGAATATTACGAGTTGTCACAAAATATGTTGCATATTCTTAATACACCAAACATAGGTTACTATAGATAAAAAATTCAGTTGCTCTTGCATTTTCTCAATAGGAGAGGTAAGGCTAGAAGGAACCTTAAGTGATATTTAAAGAAAGAGAAATGAAGTAACAAATGGAAATTAGGATATTGGTATGATGGGATGAGAATCGAGTATTTTTCACAAATACTTTACATACGTATGAGAGAAATAGATAAGGTAAATGTGAGTAGGAATACCTCTAAAGTCATCGAAGAAGGTTGCGTGCATTATAGAAGACTAGGTTGAATGTGAAGAACTCCTTTTTTTCTTGGAAGGACTACCTGAAATACAAAACAAGACCACAAGATAACATTAAAAACATTAGTTGGTGGATTTCCTAGTGGAGGCTAGATCTGGGAAGTGGGGTGCTTCCTAGAAGGATGTCAATCCATATTTTAAGACAAATCAATGCTAACAAAGAACATGAAATAGAGATACCTATTGTAGTTGTATAGTTTAGGTATCCTACACAAGCATAGTAAATTAAATCTAGTCTAAATAAATGCATACAAGACTAAATCTAAAGAGGGTGGTTGGTTTTTTGAGGTCTGTGGGTATGACAAAGGATGTTAGGGAAGTCTAGGTGAGATTCAGGAAGTTTTGAGAGGTTTTGGGTAGGTAAATTAGCTTGCTAGTCTAGGATAAGTTACCAATCATAGAGACCAAGATATCGGTAAGGTGACAGATAAGATCATCGATAATGATCTATTTCACCATATTCTTAGTATATTAATGAAATAGATAAGGGTAGAAGGCCAAGGAAGAATACCTATTGTAATGTTGGTTGAAGGTCAAATGCGTGCGTAGATGAATTTTGGATCAAAACGGAGATGTGAGAGCTCCCTTTTGGCTAGGAGGAACTACCTGTAGATACAAAACAATACCACTAAATAGAGTTAAACAAAACAATGAGTGGACTTCCTAGCAAAAACTAGATCCATCAAGCATGGTAATTCTTGAACAAGATGTCAATCCACTTTTATATAACAATATTAATGCTAGTTAAATCACACATGAATTAAAGATCCTATTGGAATTGAAATGATTTAGGTATCTCATACGAAACAATAAGAAAGGTCACGTAAAAGGTTGTTTATGGTCAAAACGGTAGGGTTGATCGGCTGTGTTGAGTTACAGTCCGCAGTAGGAGCTTTAGATAAGGTCTGGTAAGGATTAGAAATGGTTCCTAGCTACGGGAAGTGGGTATTAGCTCGCTGGTTTGAGCTATATTGACAGGACATAATGTAATCGATGTCATTTGACCGACCGATAATGGTTAGGTAGAGTCACCGATGTCGGTTGCTTAATCAACATCGACAGGGGCAATTAGAAGAAATTTCTTAGAACTGGTTTTAGACTCTCGTGATTGGACAGAGGTTGGAAATGGTGAGGGTGGGGTCGTAAAATGGTTTTGAAGACTTAGATATTATTAGGAGAGGGTGAAAATGGGTTAAAAGTATGGGTATGATTAAGTGATGGGTTGATGGAAGGAAGGAAGTATATGGGTGTGGAGAGAAATAGACTACAAAGATGAATAAATAAATCTACACAAGGAAACTAGAGATTTAGTGTAGAGATGTTAAATACTTACTGGAAAGTAGATTGGAGAACATAGGTGATGAAGATTGTGATAGTAGAGATCTAGAAAGAAGAGTCGTTGTTTTTATGCCACGACAATTCACATGTTTGTGCCTCTCTATTTTGAATTTGTAATCATAAAGAGGATGGTGAATGGTGACCAATGTTGGTAGTGCTCCTATGTGTCTTATTTTTCTTGAGTGCTAAATAAATTTGAGTGCTCCAAGTCTCTGGAAGAAATGAGATCCTGAATGAATTGACCAACCTAGGCAAAGGATTTTGGAAACATATTTAACCTAACTAGAAATGGTTAGGTGACCGACGTCGGTTGAGATATAACCGGCATCGGTCAAGGTGGGAATATCTAGGTTGGCTAAAAATAGCCAGATTATTGTTATTTTTGGCATGATCTCCAACCTTCTGCTAAGTCTTGAGTGATAGATCATGGCAAGATAAGTAGGAGTCCTTTTAGGTTTGTTAATAGGAGTCTAGTCTAGGATTAGACTAAGTCCTAGTTAGTTAAGACATGTTTACACTCGGTCTTAGGTCATTAATGATTTTTAGTAGGTCATTGAGTGAGGTGGATAGGTGAGGATGTTAACTAAGGATATTAATTAATTTAATTAAGATAGTTAATTTAATTAAAATGTGCACTAGGGGATATGAATAACTAGGATATGGTTAATTTAATTAGTAGGGTTTAAGGGGCTATGACCCAATTTTGGTGTCTACATGATCGATGTCGGTCGGGTGACTTATGTTAGAGGGGAAATTCAGTAAAATGATTAAAATTGGGGTTTTTTCAAGCTCGCTGTGCAATCACTAAGTGTTGAGGGGGCTTAAACAGGGTAGTAGGATTTATGTGAGGACTCAACAAGGGTGAGAGAGGTGATTAGAGAAGAAAAAGGGTTCAGGTTGGTAGGATATCGGGTAGATGGGTGATGGATGATATTTGGATGAGAAAAGAGTCGGGAAATAGAAGAGGATGAGAGATCTAAAACAAAAATAAGAACTAACAAACAAGGTTAAGATACTTATCTAAAGACCTATAGATTGGTAGATGGCGGTGGTTGATGGGCGTTCGTAGGAGAAATTGGTTTGGGTCCAGTGTCAAAGAAATAAAGTTTTTTTCATCCCTATGAATGATCTAAGGCTGAAGAGAAAGAGGTTAGTTGCTGGTCAAGAATTGGAATGCTCTGGTTCCTCATTTGATTGCTTGGATGCTTGAGAGTTTAGAATGTAAGAAATCTAAAAACCAAGATTCAGGAACCTACATAAGGGATTGGAAATACTTATTTAAGGTAACCGATGGAGATTAGGTGACCAATACTATCCGAGGAATAATCTCTGTCAGTTAGGGAGAAAAGGTCCTACTTTTCCAAAAATAGCATTTTTTTCCCAATTTTGGCATAATTCATAATTGATTTTGGGTCAAGAGTGTGGAATGGTGCTAAATGGAGAGGGAAGTTTGTTAGAGGAATGATATGAAACTAAGGTTAGAGTTAGAATTAGTCTTAGTTAGTTAAGGGGAGTGGTGACTTAGTATAGGTTAATTAATAGGCTTTGAATAGGTCTAGGATGAGTAGGAGAGATGAGGTCGTTAGGTGAGTTGAAAACTAATTTAATTTAGGTAACTAAATTAATAATGATGTGAGGAGGATTCATGGTTAAATGTATTTAAATAAAAGGGGATTTAGCGAGGGTGTGACCTAATTTAGGTGTCTACATTTTCCCATTTTTTCATGTAGTTTATATTAATAAGTGACAATGACAAAAATAGGAGGTGGCCCCCTCAAACCAGAACTGATGAAGTAGTAGAAAAAATTGGTGATGGGTTTAATAAAATGGTAGGTGGATGAAAAAGGTGGTAAGGTGGGGGTGTAGGTAATGGTGACATCATTGTGGGTAATAGGTGGGGGCATTCAAATGCATGCACATGTGTAGAATGTGATAAGGCACTAGGTTGAAGAGCTTAGAAACTCTACATCATCAAAGGTTGATGCGGTGCAATGTATCCAATGTATAGGAAATAGTCCTGAAACAAAAAATGAGGTTAGGTGTAGGAATATGAATTAGGAGTGTTCCAAAGAACCAAAAGGTTTGGTAATGTCAAGATAAACATCATGGCATAAGGTAAGGAAAGGTCCATAAGCTAAACAAAATGAGTAACATCATCGGAAGGTACAACGAGGATGTAAATTTGAGTTTCCAATGGGCGAGGTAGGGGTGGGTGTATAGTTAAGGCATGTGGTAAGGCCGGGGTGTAGGAAAAAATGTTCCATAACGTATACGTAGGTAGGGAGTAGGTGATAAGGTAAGTAAGTGAGTCTATAGGGTTAGGGTAAGGCTGAGGTGAAAATAAAATGGCATCCCGCATAAAAAAATTGGTTAAATTAGGCATAATTATTTTAAGTAAGGTGACCGATCTGAGTAAGGGTGATTGACACCAATTACCTAGGGCACGATTTGACCGACGTCGGTTAGGAAAATTTGAGTTTAAAACAAAAAATTGTGTTAAGAAGACTCATTTGTGCATTTGACATGATTGAAAATGGAAGAGATAGCAATTTCACGAGAGAAACAATATAGGGAATTAGAGAGAGGTGTATTGACAAGATTTTAGTGGTTGGAGGAGTGGAGTTAGTGAGCCCATGAGATCTACCCGAGATATTGGATTGATTGAGAGATGATAGATTGATCCAAACACAACATAGGCGAAAGAGGCATAGGAGAAGCTCGTGTGAAGAGACCCAACATCCCACTATGTAGTAGCTGGAGCTGAGTAGAGGTAGGATTTGAGTTCTATTGCTGTTTTGGGTTAAAACTAGGGCAGAAATATTAACAATTTGGATTTGGAAATTTAATTGGAATTTTGTTTAAAATTGGGTATGGAAAGGGGGAAATGTAGTTTAATTAGGTGGTAAAATAAATGTAAATTCAAATGAGGGTGATTTGGGTGGGTATTTTAAGTGTTTAAGTTAATTTTTTGAAAATGGGGACGTGGTGGGTTGAACAATAGGGCCAAACTAGTAACCAATGCCTATCGGTTATTGGTCAATGTTCGTAGGCTAGCATACATCGAAAATTTGAAAGGAGGATCGATATCGATCGGGGTGACCAATGTACGCTATTGTGAAAATTGACCAAGTTTGAAAATGGTAAAGTGGGATGGAAAAAGGTAAGGGAAGGGTGGGTTAGGGGTAATTTAGGTAGGAATGGATGGGTTAGGGTTAATTCAGGAAGGAATGGATGGGTTAGGGTAGGTAGGGAGAAATGAGAAGGTGTAGGGATAGATCAAAGGTATAGGTCAACAATGTAGGATGGGCACAAGATAGATGAGGTAAGTTAGGTCAATATGTGAAGGGGGAAAGGAATGAAACAGAAAAAGTGTAGATGTTTAGGCTAGATAGAATATACATTACGTAGACAAGTTGGGTAAAGGTGAGTAGGCTAAGAAAGGTGTAGGTAAGTATTGGGCGGGGTAGGGTAAAATAAATGATTGAAAGGGAGAATTGATTAACATTTTTGAATGGTGATGATGTCAGTGTTTCACCAATACATTGCGTACATATGACCAAAACAAATAAGGTAAAGGTGAGGAGGAATACCTATGAAATGAAGGTGGAAGGTAGAATGCACACGTTCTGATTTCCCAATCCAATGTTGATTGAGAACTTCCTTTTTGCTAGGAGGAACTACCTATGAATGCAAAACAAGACCACAAGAAGAATATTAAACAATATATGTCAGTGGACTGCCTAGCGTATGCTAGATCTAGGAAGTGTGATACTTCCTAGATGGTTGTCAATCCACTATTTATCAAATAAATGAACAGAAATGCAAGAAATAGAGGTCCTATTACTAACAAGTTGATTTTGGTATCTCAAGTTATTAACAATATATTAGATTAAGTTGAATATTGTAATACAAAATTAGATCTAACTGAGGTTGGGTTATGTTTTAGGTGGGTAGGTAGCCAAGGTGATTAGAACAGGTCAGGATCAGGTTTTGGGTTATTTGGGTGAAGGTTATTAGGTCACTGTTATAGGTAGGATTACTAGTTATAGAGACCGATGTCGATCTGTATGACCGATGATGGTTGAGAGGGAAACCGATGACAGTCAAGGTGATTGGTGTCGGTAGAGGCGGAATGGTAGAAACTCAATAAAACTTGGTTTTGGAGGTTCTCTATGATTGCACAGAGAATGGAAGAATGATGGTTAGGTTGGTAAAGAAGCTGAGAATTCTCAAAGATGTATGGGGTTGAATATGGGGAGCTAAAAGGTTATGGGTGGTTGGATGGGTGGATTGATAGGAAGGTGAGGATGATGGGATGCAAAAGAGAATAGGTTTTAACAAAGAAAGATAAAGAAATGATGATCTAAGTAAGTATGGAATGATGCAGATCAAAACACACTTACTTGTATTTGCAGGCCTGGTGGTTGGATGAAGGTGATGGTTGATCTATGAAATTGGTAGTCGAGTCTTCTGAGAAGTTATTCTGGGATGCTACCGTAAATTCTAATATCTTGAGATCAGTTTTGGCGTCGGTTATCCAATCACAATGTGAGCTCAAGCACACACACTTTTTCAAACCATAGGGTGTTTTGATTTGGTGATAATAGGTATGTACAATTTTTGTACGCATGGGAAGAAATGATATTAATGTTATCACCTCCATCAATAATAATGCATCAAATGTGAGTATTGTTGATGTAGGTTGTGATAAAGAGGGCGGGATCGGGATCATATGATTATAGATGGGAAATATCTAAATATTCGAAACTAGTAGCGAAACCCGAGGTGAGGTAATGGGGTTAGAAGTATGAGGTGAAGTGGTGAGGGTGGTTACATGATGAGGAGTAAAGATGCCAACCACATGTGTCGATCATTTGGTGGTACCTCGATAGATTGTAGGACCTCAATGAGGGCATGATGATGAGATTCGAGAGGTTTAAACTAGATTATTCTAATATATATTCATAGGAGATTTATGAATTTGTTTAATTATAGTGCGATGTTTGAATCATTAGAAATATGATAAGCCAACCCACGGATGGTTACCTTGGGGAAGGTGCAAGTGGAATCGCAGGTGAATGTACACTGGATGGGCTACCATTTTTCTCTTTTCCTTTATCTTTTTATGATCGAGTGGCTACTCGGAACTTATTTATTTCAAAGATTAGAGGAGGAAAATAGGGTTGTGGAGATGCAAGTAAAGGCTGATGAGTAGATATAGGGCTAGGCCATGTGGTAGCGGGTGAAGAGGGAATGTAATTCTCCTCCAGTAAGTCATCTTTGTCAAAGAGACCATCCGAAGAATAGAGTTGAAGGAGAATATTTTTGAGGGCCTTACAACATTTGACATCATGCCTTGGTGAGAAATGATATGCATAATTTTATTAGTCTTCAAACCCCGTAGGTTTGGGTTTGAGTGGGCTATAAGGCTTAATAGGTGGTAGTGAGATAAAAAATGTTTCTAATAGCCGAGCGAGGATGTTGGAATAGGATTCTACCAATGGGTCACAATGAGAAGTTAAATTTGGCTTGGATGAAGGTGTGAATGATTTTCATGAAAGAGGTGGAGTTTGGGGTTGAATCATTTTAACTACCTTTTTGGTAGGTAGTGTTGTTTTTTTAGGTTTCACTTCTTGGGTAAAGGTGTTGGGTTAGTGCACAAAGAAGAAGGTAATGCGAGACGGTGTAGGAGTGTGAGTCAACCAAGGTGATAATGAAGCATGTAGGTAAGATCATGGTCAAGGGTAATACATAAGGTGTAGGTAAAAGAGAAGGTAAAGGCATGGGTGATGAAGAAGGAATGGGTAGAATAGAAGATTGAAGCGAGAGTGTGGGTTGCCTTACTTTAAGTTTTCCTTGGGGGAGAGGTAGCTTGACCAAGGTAGATGGATGTGGGCCTAAGATTGATGGAAGAGGAAAATGTGAATAAGAAGGTGTGGGAGAAACCGGGTGTGAAGCTTAAGAGGTTGGTTCTTCCATTTAGGTATGGGAATAAAATTAGTAATGGTTTGTGAAGAGGTGGTCAAATCTATCTTCACAGGGGGAGCGACTATACTAGGCATCGACAAGACCACCGCCGTAGTGGAAGGTGTAGGTACGAGTGAAGGTTTGGGTATGGATGGAGGTTTGGGTGTAGGTGAAGGTTGGGGTGAAGGAGAGGCTGATGAAGAAAAGGCTGATATGACTGGCTCAAGTGTGATGGATTTGGTTACCTTGAATACTTTAGGATAGATAGTTGAAGTATCCGGGGACAACATCTGCATTTGGGTGGATATTGGGAGTTGAAGGTGCCCCAAATTATGGAGTAATCAACATACTCTAAGTGATCGGAAAACAAGAGAATAGCGTAGAGGTAGACGAAGATGATGACAACTTCGTGGTAATCCCTATGAAGAATTCTGAGGTCTGTGAGATGTGGAATTTTTTGGCTTCTTACGACTATGTAGGTAGAAGTTTGACATGATCTTGGAAGACCCTAGGAGAAACATCACTTACAGGAAGAGGATATAAAATTGGCTCCTCTATGGGTCGAGGAGGGAGCAAGGTAGGTGGTGTAGACTCTTCCTTAGGTAGAGAAGAGGATAAGATAGGCTCTTCCATGGGTAGAAGTGTGGGTAGTGTGGGATCCTCGATAGGTGGAGGGATAAGTGGGGTAAGATCCTCTATAGATGAAGGAGTAGGTGAGGTAGGTTGCTTGGTAGGTAAAATAGTGGGTAGGGTCAGCTCCTCCATGTGTAGAGGAGTGGGTGAGGTAGGATCCTCCGTGGGTAGAGGAGTAGGTGAGGTAGGATCCTCCATGGGTAGAGGAGTAGGTGAAATAAGATCCTCCATGGGTAGAGGAGTAGGTTAAATAGGATCCTACATGGGTAGAGGAGCTTGTGTAGGAATTTCCTCAATAGATGTGATGTGAGGCAGCTAAGCGAAAGGGATAGATGCACCGTGTCGAAGATGGAATTAAGCTTGTGAACATTGGTGTCATTGCTAGAGGTCTCACCATATTGTTTTGATGAAGGGTTATGGTTTGGAAAAGGTTTCTTAAAGACATGAAGGTTTTGATTTTCCAACACATTAGGGTTATCAAGTACAAGATACCCATTATCTAACATTCCTTGACAATTTTATTGAAGGTTTTACAATTTCCGTCACTATGTCCCCTAACATGGTGATAGTTATAGGAGTAATTTTCTTTATACCATGTGATTATAGGAAAATAATGGTTAAAAAAGTATGTGGTTTGATAGGTGGAAGGGTGATGGCTCCCGATTTTAAAATCTTTTCCAACATAGAGGAGTAAGGCTCTCCTATGGGGGTATAATGTTTATGTTCATACTTGTACTAGAAATTATGAATAGGGGACAGATTAGGGAGGGGGTTTCAGTTTGTTTGATCAATGACAGGGCTTGGATTTCAGGGCCATTGATTTGGCAGATCCTTTTTCCTTAGAATGATTATTGGAATGATTTTTTTGTGGTTTAGAAGAAGAATACGAGTAATTCAACTTAAACAGAGAATTCTTATTACATAACTTAAGATTTTCTTCTTGAAGGAAAAAATCTTTAGCTTCCAAGCTATGGTGAATGCATCATCAAAAATTTGAAATGTTTATACCTAAAGATTTGGGTAAATGTCCTCCAGCAAGCTCTAGTGAATAAATCTATCAGGTTAGGTTTTGGAAGTCTAAAGGTGAGTTGATTAATGAGCCCCCATTAGTATGTGACAAAATCAATGATAGAATCATCATCGTATTGATGAATAGAGTATAAATCAATCATGGAGACCTTCTTAGAGATATTTATGGAGAAGTGATCAAGGAAGACTTGGGCCAACTGATTCAAAGAGAAGACTGAGTTTCTATGCAAAGCACTATACCAATCTAGAGCAGGTCTTGTCAAGGACATGGGGAAAGTCCTAAGGAGTAAGGCATCGCCATGGGTGATCAAATAACGATGTGTTTGAATGATCAAAAATGTTGTTGAGGTTCTTCCTTGCTATTAAATATATTAAACTTACGCAACTCCTATCTGTGGGATAAGAGTGAATGTGTATGGAAGGATGAATAGGATCATTTCAGATTTCATCATAAGTCAAGGCATTGCAAGAGCTAGAAATATATTCTTCAAGGGTCTCGCATCTTATCCATCATCATATTTATAAGATTCATTATAGGATTAGATTGAGGAGAACCCCCGCGATACAAGGGGGTGGATAAGATGAGTGGGTCATGGAAGGAATGCTAGTATATGGTGGTGCCGAGTAAGCAAATTGAGATGTGGGTATATAGGCACTGGTAGAAGAGGGAGGAAAATACCTTGAATACAAAGTGGAGGTGATAGGTTGTGACTGAGGTAAGGTGTAGGTAGGAGGAACTTGTGTAAAGACCCTCGTAGTGATGGGTGGGAGATTTTGGGGTATAGAAAGGACCAAACTCTAAAAGGGGGTATAAGCTGTTGACGCCACTAGCGGTTATGAAATTATAGGTGTTGATGATGTGGGAATACCTATAGTATGAGCCATAGATGAAGATATGCAAAATGTCGAGGTTCGATAGAGGTTGGGGGAGTGCGAGGAATAGAAGGTGAGATAGACACCAAAGGTGTGATAAATGACAAAGGTGCGGCAGATTAAGAAAGTGCAATAGAGGTTGAGGGTACAATAGGTGACATTGAAATATAAGTAGGTAATGTTGAAGTAACATTCACGGATATGACAGGGACAAAGAAGGTAGGCATAAAAAACAATGTTTGACCTAATGAATCGTAGCTAGAAGAGTGGGCGAGGTAATGCTGCAAGGCCAAGAGGTTGTGATCAAGGAATTTAGAAAAATCCTTGTCACCTACAAGTACAATCACGATATTAGGATCCATTAGAGATGAGATGGAGTGGAGTGACGGCTAGTGGGAAAAGGTACATAACTAGTGTGAAAAGTGAGGGCTCACACCAGTTGGTGAGTCGAAACCATATGAAAGGTGGAAAAGAGGTATTATAGGCTCTACAGAACTGACAGAACTTAGAAACAAATGTTTGGTGAAGTTTGGAGAATATAAATAGGTTGTTGTTTCTAATAAAAATAAAAACACAAAGATCAATACCAATCATTTAACTAGTGTCGGTTAGGAAGGAAGACCGATACTGTTCATTGGACTGATGTTAGTTACTATGGATAAGCAAGAAATTTTGAAATCTAAATAAGAGAGGCATAAAGTGGGTATAATTGGGTTCTGTTAAGGGTGAAAAAGACTTAGAAATAAGTGTATTGAAAGAATTAGAACATAGAAAGTTGGTATGTAAGAAGAGAATGTTGTTTTTTAAACAAAATAATTAAAAAATCGAGAGAAACAAATAATGGTCGATTAACCGGTGTTGATATGATTATGGAACTGATGATGGTCATTGGACCGATGTTGGTTACTAAGATCTTTGAGAAGATGAAGAAATTTTTAAATTTTGAAGTGAATTAAGTCAAAATAAGCCAACACGAAGTGTGTATGGAAGAAATATGTCCTATCACACTGGAAAAACCAAAATACACCAACTGTGATGGTGGAGTGTGAAAGAGAAGAAGAAGTGATGAATTTTCCTCACAACTCAAAACACAGAAGATAAAAAATAAATCAATAGTCCCACAAGAAAAAACTAACAAAAACATGTCAATCCTAGGTATCAGATTTTAGTGTTGAGTGGTTTATGCCTTTTAGACTGACTATGAATGAAATAGAGTGTTTGGATAATGAAGGTTCCCTAAAATCAATCTATGGTTGGTTTCGGGTTTTCATTGGAAAAATATTCCTCAATATAACTTTTGGTATGTGAGGTTTGACCTCGATATGATAAACCAAATCGTAAACACTAGGAAGGGCCCATCATCAATGGGTTGTTAAATCCTTGACGACTTCTTCCTGGAAAGGAGATGTTTAAGAAATTTATAAATTGTGTAAGTGGTTTGGCTTGTGTGTGAAATGTGAACTATGCTCAATCCAATCCAATCCAATCACCAAGTTTTCATGACCTCCACTGTATGATTGTTAATTAAATCTATGTGATCTAATGTAACACTCAAAGGGTTAAATGCACAAATTTTAAAACCCAAATAAAAATTATATTCAATTTAGATAATAGGAGAATAGGTACAGGAATGATTTTCACGACACGGTCTGAAAAGAAATAAGAAGTATTCTTTTTAAGAACCAAAAGAGATATTTCCTTTAGGAAAATAGAAAGAGAATTAGATTTACGAGAGTTATTTTTAGTGAATATTTCAGGAAATAAACTAACACAAAAGTGCATCCTATATGAAAATAAAAATAACCCACAAGATGGGTCCCACTAAGTGTGAAAAAATATTTCACCAATAATTTGCATACGTACGAGAAAAAAATATAAGGTAAAGATGAGGAGGAATACCTATGAAGTTGTTGAAGAAGGTTGCATAGGTTATAGAAGACCAGTGGACATGAAGAACTCCTTTTTTACTCATAATTACGACCTAAAATACAAAACAAGACCACAAGATAACATTAAAACCATCAATTGGTGGATTTCTAGCGGAGGCTAGATACAGGAAGTGGGGTGCTTCCTAGAAGGTTGTCAATCCACGTTTTAAGACAAATCAATGCTAACAAAGAACATGAAATAGAGAGACCTACTATAGTTGTATAGTTTAGGTATCCTACACAAGCATAGTAAATTAAATCTAGTCTAAATAAATGTATGTAAGACTAAATCTAATGAGGGTGGTTGATTTTTTGAGGTCTGTGGGTATGAAAGAGGATCTTAGGGAAGTTTGGGTGAGATTATGGGAAGTTTTGAGAGGTTTTGGGTAGTTAAATTAGCTTGTTGGTATGTGATAAATTACCAATCATAGAGATGAGTAGTGGTTAGGAAATAGATTTTGGTACCTAGTAATGACCGACACCGGTTGGGTGACCAGTGTTAGTAGGGGAAATTGGGTAAAATGATTAAAATGGGGTTTTTTCAGGCTCTCTCTCAATCACAAATTATTGATGGGGCTTAGGCAGGGTAGTAGGATTTATGTGGGGACTCAATAAGGGTGAGAGAGGTAATTAGAGAAGAAAAAGGGCCCAGGTTGGTAAGATATCGGGTAGATGGGTGACAAATGATATTTAGATGAGAAAAGAGTTGGTAAAAACAAGATGATGAGAGATCTAAAACCAAAATAAGAACTAAAAAATAAGGTTAAGATACTTATCTAAAGACATGTAAATAAGTAGATGGCGGTGGTTGATGGGAGGTCGTAGTTGAAATGGGTTTGGGTCCAATGCGGAAACAACTGAACCTATGTGCTTCCTTGTGAATGATCTAAGGCCGAGGGGTAAGAGGTTGGTTGTTGGTTAAGAACTGGAATGATCTAGTTTGTCATTTGATTACTTTTATGTTTAAGGGTTTAGAATTCAAGAATATCAAAAACCAAGCATCGGTTAGGGAGAAAAGGTCATACTTTTCCAAAAATATTCTTTTCTTCCCAATTTTGGTGTGATTCAGAATTGATTTCGGGTCAAGAGTGTGAAATGGTGCTAAATGGAGTGGGAATTTTGTTCGAGGAATGATAGAAAATTGATGTTATGGTTAGAATGAGTCTTATTTAGTTAATGGGAGGGGGACTTATTATAGGTTAATTAATAGGCTTAGAATAGGTCTAGGATGAGGAGGATAGATGAGGTGGTTAGGGGAGGTGAAAATTAATTTAATTTAGGTAATTAAATTAATAATTATATGAGGAGGGGTCATGGTTAGATGTATGTTAATCGAAGGGGATTTGGGAGGGTATGACCTAATTTGGGTGTCTACAGTATATTAGGTTTTATTTTGTAAAGAAGGGGGTTTAAATGATGATATACTTCTTTGTAACAAATCATTTAATCACTTACTAAGATAACATACTATTCTTCGAAAAGTAAATAATTCTTGATTAATTAGTGGAAATTTATCCAACAAAATATTTTCATTTATTGATACCTAACTAATGAAAATATTCAACACAATCTCTAAAATACTTGACACAAAATATTGTGTAAGCATTCTAATGAAGTATTTGTTGCTTCCACTCTCATACGCCTAAGATACACTCAAAAGCTAACAAAGATAACTCAACAAAATGGTTATAGTAAGGATTTGAAAATCATGTCCAATATTGTAGAGTAAATGCTTACAAAAATATGGATTTAATGACCAAAACACAACCATTAAGGAATGATCCAATATATTACATAGAGAAGCAATAAACATAGAAATTGAAGCGATGAGACTATAACTTGTTAATCCAAAACGAACATACAGACCCAAAATAAATAAATTAAACTCATAAGCAAGTGAATTTAAGTCAAATATTCAATATCTTCATAGTGGAACATAAATCAAATACTCTTAGAATTTGTCAATGGCTAAAAAGCGCATCCACCTTTTTTATTAGATACGGTAAAAAATAAGAATAGGCTCCCAGAGGCTGAGTACAAAAAGATTACAACATGACTGAAACAAAGCGAGACAAAAGAGGAATAGGACCCAAAGATTTAAATAGACTTAACTCCAAAATAGAGAAGGGGGTCCAAGAAACGACAAATAAAAGAGATCTAAACCATTAAACAAGAAAAAATAGTGAAATTTCCTCGAAAGTCCATAGATAGTTTGAAAGAAGTTCCATTAGTTAGCTTTACTTTTGTTGGAGGGTTTAACCTCCTTGATATCATCTTTTTGTTAGGATCGGTATTGAACTTATTCTAAGGGGTTCCTCGACGTCCTCCTCAGTATCCTCCATAGACTCCTCCTCCTCTTCAACTTCATCAGAACTGATCCACCTCCTTTTCTACTTCTCTTTTTCACAACGGCTAGATGAGCACCCAAATCCTGAACTAGAGAGTCCAACTGCTTGATATCCTGTGAATGTTCTTACGCCAAGTATATTTTCTTGTGTCTTAAAATCTATCAATCATGCCCTTCCTCACCATTAATTAGTCTCTTCCAAGACCTAGACCACCATCTCCAAATACTAAACTTTGTTATTCCACATATCAAGACCATGCTCTCCTTTCGGGGGCACTTTATCCTTACCCTTTGATGGGCTAGCTTCCTGATTTTCCATCCCTTCCACATTCTTCCCCTCTCCCATCTTATTAGTACCCAGATTAACCTCCCTCATCTTGGAAAGACACTTGTAGACACCTATAATTATGCCCAAGCAATTTAAATACTTAAATTGTGCTAATTATCCCCTTTCTCGCAAATCAACGACATATCATCAAAGGCACTCATTTTCCCTCATATCATCATTAATTAATTACACTAAGCTAATTAATTAAGTTGCCTATCCAACAAATACCCTAATTAACGACCTTCCGTTAATAAATCACCCCTTCTACCTAGACTAATTAATTATTATTAATTAATTAGCTTTCCCTTCCATTTAACCAATAAATCAATATTTAATTGATTTAATCCCTTTAATAGCCTAAATCGCACTAATATTCTTCTAATTGGCTTCTATAAGCTTACACCTACCTATTAATTAATCACCTTTGATTAATTAAAATACCCCCCAACTCCCATGACTTGCTAAACATGTATTAAACTCTTCTAAAGTAAGGTTACCTTTAATAAAGCAACATTATCCACTCCTAATCATGTTTTACCTTAATCCCACATTCATGAGAATGTGTTGAATCCTTTATCCTTTAGGCCATATAAAGAGCCCTCCACCTACCTTTTTACTTACACCTAAACTTTCTAAGAGAGCAAATGCAAAGCATATAGAAAGAGACTAAGAAACTTGCACTCTTGCCCTTTTGAGAGTTCATCATCTTGAAGAGT
The DNA here is from genome assembly GCA_018340775.1 of Taxus wallichiana var. yunnanensis. Classification (NCBI taxonomy): domain Eukaryota; kingdom Viridiplantae; phylum Streptophyta; class Pinopsida; order Cupressales; family Taxaceae; genus Taxus; species Taxus wallichiana. The sequence continues at coordinate 486,015,784 of CM031241.1, read as the reverse complement.
TAAGCCTCTTTCTTAAAGTCTTGGGTCGTATGGGAGGTGTCAAAAGGGTCTTGTAATTTCAACTTTGATTATCCCCCATTCCTAGGTTCTTGGAGTATTAAGGACAACTATTTTGATAAATGCCATGGAGCTTACTTAGGTCCATTCATTTATTTGTTGTTAGAGAATAGAGGATTTTAGATATTTAGCATTGTTAGTTTCAAAGTTTGTATTGATGAATGCTAGCATCTAACCCTTGTTTAATTCTTATCATGATGGTGTTTATGCTTTATTTTAGCTAAATTGTAGAACTATTTTAGGTGGTAGTTCTTGCTTCATTTGATTTAGCATTAAGAAAAGTATACATGCACACATTTTGCACGCCTGTGGGACTTACTCTATTTTCCTTTGCACTTAATTTCAAGTTTTTGTAGTTAAGTTTTATTTTTGGTTCTTAACCCTCTTTTACACATGTTGATCTAACTTGTTTTTTTAACATGTTTTGTTGAGTTTGCATGTGTTGGGTCTTCCTTGTAGGTATGAAGGAGGTGAAGTGCTTGTCAAAATTGGAATTGAGGAAAATTTCAAGATTTCTCCATGTTTTCATTTTTAGAGCTTACTTTTTCAACATTTTACATGCTTAGTTTTGTCAATTTCTTGAAAATTTTCAATTCTTGAGCATGTAGGTTAGTGTTCGATAGTCTTGAGTCTTATATTCACATATTAATGTAGTGGGTTGCTTTGTCAAAATTTAATATTGGTGAAAAATTTCAAGATTTCATCATGTTTTCATTTTTTGAGCTTACTTTTTCAACATTTTACATGCTAGTTTTGTCAATTTCTTGAAAATTTTCAATTCTTGAGCGTGTAGGTTAGTGTTTGATAGTCTTGAGTCTTCTATTTACATATTAATGTGGTGGGTTCTTTGTCAAAATTTAATGTTGGTGAGAAAATTTCAAGATTTCATCATGTTTTCATTTTTGAGAACTTACTTTTTCATCATTCTACATGCTAGTTTTGTCAATTTCTTGAAAATCTTAAATTCTTGAGCATGTATGTTAATATTTGATAGCGTTGAGTCTTCTATTCATATATTAATGTGATGGGTTGTTGTCAAAATTGAATCTTGGTTGGAAAAATTTGCCCATTTTGCATATTAAGGGACGTTTTTTTGACATTTTTTGAGTGCGCATGTCAGTGCATACCCATGAAAGCATAAGAAGCATATCGTAACCCATCTTCCGAAGGCCATAACTTTTGCTCCCGAACTCGAAATGACTCCATTTTTTTGCGTTGGAAAAGTATTGAAGTTAACTATCACAGCAATGAAAATATAAATTCAGGATTTATACTTACAGAAGTTATAGGTTTTTATGTTAGTTTAAAACTCATTTTCTAACATGTCTAATGTTTTGATGAATGTTGTATTTCCATGCTTACTCAATTTAGACCAAAGCGTGTGTATGATCTTTCTCTTGAACTTTTTGGTGATCTTGAGAATCAAAAATAACTTTTATCTCTATTTTGTTAACATTGGGATTAAACTTGGAAACTTGATTATTCATTTCTTAAGGGAATGAACCTTTACAAAGCATTTTTCAATGGTCCTTTGATTTGAAGTTTTCCATTTCTATATAGTTGGGATAAAGTTTGTGTATGCTCTTCTCTTGCACCTTAGGGTGATTTTGAGAATCAAAAGAAACTTTAGTCTTCATTTTATAACATTTGGTAAATTGGAAACTTCATCTTTCACTTTTGGTTTAAAAGGAATGAACATTTATCAAGAATTTTGTATGGTTCATTGATCGAAAATATTTTCTTTACTTTTTAGTTGGATTATTTGTTGTGTATGTTCTTATCTTGCGTCATCCTTGGATGATCTTGAAATCAAAAGCAACTCTTAATCCTCTTTTAAATAATTTGTTTTCTTGGAGAACTACTAACGCTGAGTGCAGGACCTAAAAACGCTTGTCAAAAAAGGAGGAATCAAAACGAAATCAAAAACTACTAATACAATTGTTATACGGGTTGCCGCTAAAAGGTGTTCAAGCAAACCACACCTAATTAAACAAGATAAAAAGAACAACATATTCAAAACACTATATTGCAGAGTTTCGGAAAAGGGTACGTCCTCTCCGCTCAATCGGAACATAACCCTTTGTCATAACGCCTTAAGCTACAACAATGGGGGTGGTTCCAGAACCCCAAATTAGTCCACGCAAGAGGAACCTTGTGGATGAAATGGGAAGTGCTCCGCACTACCTACTTAACTAGTGATTCATTTGTGAGATAGAGTTACTGAGGTCTGTCAGTTGTGGCGACCCAGGATGATAGTACACGTAGACGCACTAGTTGCTCTTACTATTCTCTTGAAGGGGGTAAAGTAAATCCGAGATACTCCCAAACTATTCAATGTGACTTTTTGGGTAAATCACGCTCGCATGTGTTTTGTAACACCTAGGCGAGAGAACCACCTAGGAGAATATACATTGGCAGAACCCCACTTTGACCATTTTAAAATAGTGTTGAGTTGTGAACCTTCTTTTTGAGAAATGTGTGACGTATTACTTTCGCTTTAGTTTTTACTTGCCTTGGGCGAGTGAAACTCTTCCGGGTGAGGCTAAGCATCTTTCGTCTTTTTTCTTGATTTATTTCCTTCATATTCTTTTGACACTTTGTTGATCAAAAGATGTGTGATTACCTTTGTGTTTCCATTCGATTATTTCTCTCACTTTTATGTCCTTTTACGCCCATCCATGTTTTTAAAATTGGGTTAGTTAAACGTCTAAAGTGAGTGGAGGTGTTTTCACGTCATTTGGTATCAGCGTTGATCTTGATACCCACATCAAGATCGTCATTGAAGTAGGCGTGGTTCATCAATGTGGACTTCCATAGAGGAGTTAGTTTGTTTGTCTCGTATCATTACAATTTCGATATTTACTTCTTGTTTCAGTAAACTCGACATAAATACCTATATTATGCATTTACATTCTGCACACATTCTTAACTATTCCTAGCTATACTTTGAGCTTTTTTGTTTAGTTTTATCATAACCTCGATTTCAAAAGGTCTTGAGCACTACCATTTGTCGCATGTTCTATCAATAACACCTCGATATCAATACTTCACTTTCAGTAAGTGGGTTAACATATCTTGGTGATATTGTTGTGTCATTCCTAAATCATAATTGACACATTTTGAGATATAGGTCTTAATCAAACTTGAGCTTGCTCATCGTATATCTTGATTGGGAGATCACGTTTAACTTCATGTATTTACTTACGTTTTGTTCATTCCTTTGAACTTGGCATAAGTGGAGACATCTTGTTAATCATCTGGTATCACAAATTACTTTGAAACGTAGTCTCAGGAAGTATTTCATTTGATTAGGTTTTGGTACCAAACGATTGTTTCATTGGTGACTTTATCACTCTATCACATTGGTATTCTCACACTGTTAATTTACTCTTAACACGTACATCTTGTGTTTCACTTAGGGGTAGGCATTGAATTTTGAACAAATCTATAACTTACCTTAGTGAAATTTATCACGAAAACATGGCTCCCAAGACGCGCTAGGGTTAAAGAAACAAACACATGAGGAACAACAGCGCAAGCTTGGGAAACCTCTAATGCAGGACAAGGTCAAACCCATTTATCGAACACGATCTAGGACCACTATTTTCTGCGCGAGAAAAGGAAACAGAAGAGATGGTCGATCATAGTGGAAATGAATTAGAATCACCACACGCAGACTTTGATTTTGACCCCACTCTACTAGATGAGTTTCTCCTTAGAAAAAAGATAGAGTTTTGGCACGGTCGTGGAATTAGGGGCCAAATTTCCCATTGAGAAGGAACCAATACTACAAACAAATGACACTACTAAGGAGGAAAACCCCTTATCAATATGGAAGATATTTTAACAAAGCGGACATGCTTCCACTTCTTACGCAGAAAATGATAAAGTGGTAGGGCATAGAATACCCCTCATCAAAGTGCCACGAAGAAAAACAAGATAGAACATGAGACAGGGGAAGAACCTCCACAATACAAAGAGGAGGAACCTTTAGAAGAAGAAGACACAAACCAAGTCACAATCCAACAACAACTCGAGAACTTAAGCGACAACTAGCTTTGCTTACTTTCCAAGTACGAAATACACAAACAAGAACGTTCAAAAGTCAAAGCCTAAGTTTAGGATCCACGAACTCCATCGAGAAAACCAAGGAGAAGAAGACACAGGGTATCATCATGTACACATCCCCGTTTCTCCCACTAAAGAACAATTGCTCACACAAGAAGTACAATCTATGAAAGCAATGCTTGCGAGCATACAAGAAAGTAATATAGGGAGTATTAGGAAATACCAATACAAAGAACTATGCCCCTATCCTTTTGACAAGACAATGACCCTTCAACCCTTTCCAAAGAAATTTGATATGCCAAAGTTCGACAAATACAAAGGAAAGGGACCCAAGGGATCATGTTAAATATTTCTACATGGCATGTCAAGAGGTGTTTTATAGTGATAATTACCTCATCGACTTTTTCCTAAGAGTCTCGAGGTCAAGATTAGAATGGTTTACGCACTTGCCACGAGGATCAATTTTCACCGGCCGAATGGAGGAAAGATTCATGCGTCATTTCTCATATAACATGTAGAGTGACGTCACCATGGCAGCTTGAACTTGTGGGCACAAAACAACGCCCAAATGAGACCTTTGCAGCTTCCTCCAACGATGGAGAGGGATATCTAGTAGCTTCCTCTTGTGCTTTCCCCGAGAAGCGGTAGTCAAGATTTTCGTCCCTAATCTCAACCCAGGATATAGTTTTCCACCTCCAAATGCATTATGTCCGCACCTTTGAGGAGGTTATCGAGAAAGGGATTCAAATAGAAAAGGCTCTCATTGCCAAAGGCACCCTCAAAACCCAATCTAAAGACAACCAAAGTGTCAAACCCACTGAAAAGCCAAAGATCTTTAACAAAAACAAAAACGTGGTGGGAGACAGAATCACTGATTCCAAACGTGTTCAAATGGTCCAAACCAGTCAACCTTTTAAACTGACCAAGGGCCCAATTCAACCACCACCAAAGTGACGAACATTCACCTCCCTCAATGAACCATTGTCCGTCATACTAAAACAGTTGGATGCGGCCCACATGATGACCTATCCTACAACGCAACCGTTTGATGACAACACTCCTAAACCTTCATGGTATAAGGAGCATGAATACTTTGTGAAATGCATCGCGTTAAAGGTCATAAAACAGACAAATGTTTGTGACTTCGCCACTATATTCAAGACCTCATTGACAATGGGGAGATAGAGGTGGATAACCCTAGCCACATGTAAACACCTAACGAGAAAATGGGGATTTATAAGGAACCATTCCCCAAGCATGATAAGTCAAAAAAGAAAACCGGATCGGGAGAGTCATCCCAAACCTATAAAGCCACGAATTACTTGTATACCAAGAGAGATAACAATCATTACGATTCACTTATCGGATGTATTCGCTCCCCTACTGACCATGTCAATACCATCCGGATCAAGGGAAAGGACTGCGCTGCGGTAACAAGGCGTGCCCGCCTCGTGATTCCAGAACCCTCTCTGTTGACCCCGCAAACTGGTAAATATAACCTTTTAGAACAACTTGAGAAGACACCTGCTAAGATCTCGATCTTAGATCTTCTCAAGATATCCAATGTGCATAAGGACATTTTGTATCAAACTCTTCAGGGGTCGGGAGTGCCTTTAGAATTCGATCCTGCATACCTTCAAGCCGCGGTGGCAAATATTGCACCCAGTGAGCATCTCACTTTCAACCATAGGGAGGTCCCTACCGAGAATCCTACACATAATCTTCCCTTATACATTGAGGTAGTTGTTACCCGCAGGAAAATAAAACGGGTGCTTGTGGATAACGGATCTGGATTGAACATCTGTACGCTTAAATTAGTCAAACAATTGGGACATACGGAAGAAGATCTTGAGTCCCATATCATCACTATCACCGCATACGACAACGCGGAAAGAGAATTAGTAGGCACCATTACGCTGCCAATGGAGGTGGGCCCCACTTTCCATCAGACAAAGTTTCACGTCTTAGACTTGGAACTTCCATATAATATGCTTCTAGGCTGACCATGGATCCATGCCATGCAAGCAGTGCCATCAATGTTTCATCAATGCATCAAGCTGAAGCATGAGGGACATACAGTAACAATACCAGGAGACTCAGAGCCCTTTGCTCATTGTAGAGCTCTTAATAGCTTTGCACGAAAGGGTACATACGCATGTCCCTCCACAGATATAGCTGTCCCTCTTCATTCTGAGGCCATGGAATCTCGATTAGATTCAAATTCTCTTAGTTCTTGCACTCATGGGGCATCTACTTCAACATCTCCATTTAATTCATGGGAGATGAAAATTCTGGAATATGGTTGTGGGGAGTATAATGTACAACAAGCGCTCTTGGTTTCTGACCTCTCCTTGTCACCCAAGACTAGAGGTCAACCCAACTACCGCTTCAAGAGACCTAGAGAGGAACATACTATTGGGTCGTTCCTACCTAGAGGCTTGTTAGCTGAGGAAAAATTACTTGATCCACCTACTACTTGGGTCCCTGAGGACACTCAGCCATCTTGTTATCAAACCCCGAATATGAAAAATCTAGCGTAATGATGTACTCCATGGGATACAAAGGCCTAGGATGTGGGAGGAATGAACAAGGACAAAGAGAACCAGTCCCTCTTCCACATTTCAAAACAGAAAAATATGGCATTGGGATTCACCCTTATGGAGCACACCCCAACGATCAAGATGCAACTTGTTACGAGCATAAGGATAGCTCGATTATCTGACAACGATACGGATTCCCGTTGTAGCCAATATGAGGATCTGGCCTCCAAAAAACTTTTCATGAATAATGCTGTCCTAACCATCACCCCCAATGAACCAACCCTTGACCTTGTATACCCCTCCCTTGTTGAATGGGACCAACAACGTCACATGCCACTAGATTTATTCGAGAATGATGAGGCTATTGCAGAGTTCATGGGCATAAGGGATACAATTCCCATTGGAGATCACAAGAAGGGTTTCTTTATCGACTTAGACACCTGCGCCTACTTTGGTGAGGAGGCTGAACTTCATGGTCAACAAAATTTAAAGAAAAGCGAGGGCAAGAGTTCTAAAGAAAAGCCTCGGCAAAAATCAAAGTCCAAGTCACACAATGAAAACCTCTTTGAGGCATTGGCTGACAAACAAATAAGAAAATCAAAGGACAAACAAAGTGACCACGCCAAGGATGAAAATCTTGTAGAGACATCCTTGGATGAAGATCTCAACCTACCTCCCGATCCCACGCATATGGAGGATTTATCAAAATTGTTAGTTGAAGAAACCGTTGATGTCAATATTGCAGTGCTGAAGAAGATCCCAAGATAGTAAAATTGGGAGCATCACTCTCGGCCGAGAACAAAAGACATTCACTATGCTATCTGCGAGAGTTTATTGATGTGTTTGCATGGTCTTACAAAGACATGCCCGCTTACATCCACTTTAGTCGTGCACAACCTGGTTGTGTGCAGACACTAAGCCTATCAAACAGAAGCTCCGAAAGATGCACCCAAGAGTGGCCTTGTTAGTTAAAGAAGAGTTGGAAAGGTTACTTGCAGCAGGATTCATCAGGCCAATTGATTATTCTGAATGGATATCAAACATTGTTCCTGTCCAGAAGAAACCTATCGGTATCCGAATCGCATGCATTTTAGAGACATCAATAAAGCTTTCCCTAAAGATGACTTTCCATTACCCAACATTGACATGATTGTTGACTCAACCGCAGGGTACGAAATGCTATCACTCATGGATGGCTTTTCAGGTTATAATCAAATTAAGATCGCTGAGGAAGACCAACACAAAACAACTTTCACAACTCCTTGGGGCACCTTTTGTTATCAGGTGATGCCATTTGGCCTTAAGAATGCGGGAGCAACTTATTAGCGGGCCATGACAGTAATATTTCATGATATGATTCATGACATCATGGAAGACTACGTAGATGACATCCTGGGAAAGTCCAAAACAAGAGAGGAACATCCTATCATTTTGTGGTGTATCTTTGAATGCCTACGTGAATACAAAGTCAGGCTAAATCCAAAGAAGTGTGTCTTTGGTGTGCTATCTGGGAAACTATTAGGCTTCATCGTGTCAAGACAAGGTATTGAGGTAGAGCCTACTAAAGTATCTACCATCACAGAAATGCCTCCACCTGAGAATATCAAGCAACTGCGTAGCTTACAAGGGAAAATTCAATCCATTCACCGTTTTATCTCCCAAATTTGCGATAAAATGTCATTCATTCACTCATTTGCTTAAGAAGGACATCACTTTCATCTGGGGACCCGAGCAACAACAAGCCTTTGCTTTGCTTAAACAATACCTGGCTAATCCACCTATCCTCATGCCTCCCACTCCGAGAGAACCACTTTTTCTCTATATTTCCGCTACACAATATGCTATTGGTGCACTTGCACTCGCTCGCCCAATATGACCTTAGCCATAAAGAGAAAGCGTTATACTATCCGAGTCACACCCTCATCGCCTATGAACGTAATTATCCTCGGATTGAGAAGGCTTGATTGGTGTTGTTTTTACCTTTTAGAAACTTCACCATTACCTGCTAAATACTAAGACCAAGCTCATATCCAAGGTCGATCCACTCAAGTATTTGTTGTCCAAACCTGCCCTCATAGGTAGAATGGCTAATTGGATCATTCTACTCAGTGAGTTTGATATAGAATTTGTCCATCAAAAATCAATTAAAGGACAAGTACTTGCGACCAAATAGCGGAAGCACCTTTCGCAAAGCACATAACCTTTGAGTCCGGATCTACCGGATGCATCTTTTCTCTACATTGAAGAATCTGCATCATGGCGATACATTTTGATGGATATTTTACGTTTCATGGTTCAGGTGCAGGAGTGGTCCTTATTACTCCTTCAGGTGATCCTATACCACAGGCTTTCCGCTTGGCCTTCCTCGCACTTACAACATTGCAGAGAATATGAAGCACTCATTGCAGGGATGAAGCTAGCCATCAAGTGGAATATTCAACATGTGAAGGTTGTAGGTGATTCACGCCCTAATCATCAAACAGTTAATGATGAGTATAAAGTTAAGGATGACAAGCTCATACCTTATAAGAAGTTGGTGGAAACTCAAGGAGTATTTTGTGCGCATTACCTTTGAGTAAATCCTAAGAGCGCAGAATAGATCGGCAGTGCTATGGCAACGGTAGGATCTATGCTTCGTATTCCGCCAGTGGAACAATGATATGCCATTCTTCGTAGAAAATCTACGCCACCTGCGTATGACATGCCGTGAATCTTGCTTGGCTTGTGAGGTTGTTGGTCCCCATTCACCATGGTATGAACCCATTTTCACCTATCTTAAGGACAGTACATTCCCTCCCGAAATCTCCCGCTCTGAAAAGCAGAGCCTAATTCGCTAGATAGCCCATTACACCCTGTTAGGAGGTACACTTTATCGTCGTGGCTACGATGGGAATCATACTTTTTCTCGGATGTGTCGAGTCAATCTAGGCAATTAAAGAAGTACACGAAGGAGTATGCGGAGCACATACAAACGGAATGGTCTTGGCTAAGAAACTGTTAAGAGTAGGTTACTATTGGCCCACCATGGAAACTGATTGTTGTAATTATGTTAGAAAATGTGTGCTATGCCAAAAGTATGGAAATTTCATCCATGCTCCATCGCAACCATTGCAACCAATCACTACCCCATGGCCATTCTCCAAGTGGGGACTTGATCTAATAGGGAAGCTTACTCCTACCTCATCTGATGGTCATACACATATCATCACAGCTATAGAATACTTTACAAAATGGGTGGAGGCTGTCCCTTTAACCTATGTCACAGGAGCACATATTTCTAAATTCATCATGAATCACATTATTTGCCAATATGGTATCCCTGCAGCCATTGTCATAGATAATGGGAAGTCATTTAAGAACAAAACTATGAAAGGTCTTTGCCAACGGTTCCAAATCAGATTGAAATGGTCCACGCCATATTACCCTCAGGGTAATGGACAAGTTGAGGCAACAAAGAAGACTTTGGTAAGGATAATGGAGAAGATGGTTAGCAAAACCGGTCGAAACTGGCACCTACAAATCCACCCACCTCCGGCCTACCGAACATCAATTCGCACTCCTACGGGTGCGACGCCATATTCCCTCGTGTTTGGGACAGAATCTATCATCCCTTTAGAGATTGAACTCCCATCCCTGCGAATTTCTCTTCGGGACTATTTGGATAAGGATGAAGATTACCGAGTGGCAAGATTGGCCGAGTTAGAGCTCCCGGATGAGAGGCGCATTCGCACTCTTAATCACCCGAAAGTATATCAACAAAGAATGTCCCACTACTACAACAAGAGAATCATCCTCGCCACTTGAGGTGGGTGATTTAGTTATGAAGGAGAACCAGCTTCAACACCGGAGAGCAGAGCGAGAAAAGAAAGGGAAGTTCGAACCACATTGGTTAGGACCCTATGTCATAGTTGCCAAGTATGGCACAGGGGCATACAAGTTGGCTCACCCCAATGGTGATGAGCTCTGGGAGCCCATGAATTCCATGCATCTTAAGAGGTTTTATGCCTAAACATGGCACAAGAAAGTCTTAAAAATATAAAAAAAAAAAAAAAAAAAAAAAAAAAAAAAAAAAAAAAAAAAAAAAAAAAAATCAAAAACATGAAAAAAAAGAAGAAGAAAACAGGTGCGTCCACTAGTGAAAACCACACAATTGTGGCACTTTGGACAAGTCCTTGGGTGAAAACCGGTTCCTGGCGCCTCGGGAGGATTCGTTGTTCACAAGCATTATGTATTAGAAGGGTAGTTGTCTTTGTCCTGGACCTGGTTCTACCTTCGAGTTTCCTTGTGCACACCATCTAGTCCAGCCTTGATCCGGCTTTGCCTTCTTCTATTTATCTGTAAGTGACATGGTCTTTTGTTATTTCCCATCTTACACTGGGGGCAACTCAACGACTTCACCTTCTTGTTCATAAGCGCGTAGTGGCTTCGCTTCTTGTATATTCCCCACCTAATGCTTTGGGGCATCCATGCTTTCTTGGTTACTGCGCATAGCTTTGGAAAATCTGTTAAAAACACAAAAACAATAGAAAATTGTTTCACCAAACACAAAAACAATAGAACATTGTTTCGAGAAAACAACAAAAACAATATATATATATATATCAAAAAAATAAAACACCCTACAAAATGGTAACTTGCTTCTTACGGCTGAAACTTGTGTCTTGCGCATGGTATTTTCTCCATATCCTGTTGGTTTGTCTCACATATTCCCCGATTAATACGACTCGCGGATCACCGGATTCACAACCATTCACAAAAGCTAGCTGCTTGCTTCATCTGTACTTTGGGGCACTTTTGGTTGCACAGTGTTTTGCGTTGCGCCTGCGCACAAATGCTTTTCATGGACCCCGTGTCCATTTTCATTTCCCCTTGCATGTATCCTTGCTTGGGGCATCATTTTTAACCCTTGTCATCAATCACGAACTTGTGGATCTCTTCAGCACTGATAACAAAACATTTGTACAACTATCTTGACCGTTGTTGGGTTAGATATGTGTGTTCGTACTTGTTTTCCCTGTTATATGAGCTTGTTTCCTTCTCGTATTGCATTGCATTATTGTATGTTGCGTGGAGTTGGTACTTTCAGCAATGGACAATTGTTCGTAGTATGGCTTTTCATGTCATTCTACCTTTGTTGTATGCTTATATTTTTCATAAGGACCGATGATGTAGTTCCTATGGCAATATGATGACATCAAATTTGTTCCAAACAAATAAGTAGCTAGAGGTTAAGCTCTTCTCTCCCCTCATCCATATTTCTTCTACACCACTTCCCTTTCACCACTAATTCTCCCTCTCCTCGGGGCATCCTGCCTCATCCCCATTCTTCTGCCTACTTCTCACCTTTTTCGATCGTCGATCGAGTTCTTCTATCACCCCATCGACACTCGAGGGGCATCTCTCCCTCCTACTATTTTTTCTTCCATCTCTTCAAAATCTCTTTTGTCTACTATCTTTGAAGTGGCATCACTTATGCCACCCCAAAGAGGGGAAAATGTAGACACCTATAATTACGCCAAGAAATTTAAATACTTAAATTGTGCTAATCATCCCCTTTCTCACAAATCAACGACATATCGTCAAAGGCACTCATTTTCCCTCATATCATCATTAATTAATTACACTAAGCTAATTAATTAAGTTTCCTATCCAACAAATACCTTAATTAACGACCTTCCGTTAATAAATCACCCCTTCTACCTAGACTAATTAATTATTATTAATTAATTAGCTTTCCCTTCCATTTAACCAATAAATCAATATTTAATTGATTTAATCCCCTTTTAATAGCCTAAATCGCACTAATATTCTTCTAATTGGCTTCTATAAGCTTACACCTACCTATTAATTAATCACCTTTGATTAATTAAAATACCCCCCAACTCCCATGACTTGCTAAACATGTATTAAACTCTTCTAAAGTAAGGTTACCTTTAATAAAACAACCTTATCCATTCCTAATCATGTTTTACCTTTATCCCACATTCATGAGAATGTGTTGAATCCTTTATCCTTTGGGCTATATAAAGAGCCCTCCACCTACCTTTTTACTTACACCTAAACTTTCTAAGAGAGCAAATGCAAAGCATATAGCAAAGAGACTAAGAGCTTGTACCTTGCCCTTTTGAGAGTTCATCATCTTGAAGAGTTAAGCCTCTTTCTTAAAGTGCTTGGGTCATATGGGAGGTGTCAAAAGGGTCTTGTAGCCCAACTTTGATTATCCCCCATTCCTAGGTTCTTGAACCATTAAGGACAACTATTTTGATAGCCATGGAGCTTACTTAGGTCCATTCATTTATTTGTTGTTAGAGAATAGAGGAGTTTAGATATTTAGCATTGTTAGTTTCAAAGTTTGTATTGATGAATGCTAACATCTAACCCTTGTTTAATTCTTATCATGATGGTGTTTATGATTTGTTTTAGCTAAATTGTAGAACTATTTTAGGTGGTAGTTCTTGCTGCATTTGATTTAGCATTAAGCAAAGTATACATGCACACAACACTCAGCCAAGGTAATATCCTCCTCATCCTCAATTAGGGGTATATTTTTATCCCAAACTAGTTGGTCATTGCGAAATAGGAGAAGAATAAGACCCTCGTGAATGGGGGACTCCACCTTACTCCGTTGGAAATCCTTCATCGAGGTGGTCTAGAGACATAAAAGATAGAAGGGAATACTAAGAATTTTCTTGTGTCTAAACATGTTCAGAAAATACAAGTGGTGGGTATATATCTTGTGATATTTACCTTCTAGGGTAAGATACTTCATGATGTGTAGACAGACCTCCCTCCACACCCCAAGAATATAGGATTGAGCGATGCCATTGGTGAAGTAATGGATAGTTTCCTTTCCCAAAAATAAAGTATTTATTTCGTACTCTCTCTGATTCCTATCCTTAAATATTTTCATACCTTCCATGTCCATGCCAGTTATACAAGAAATGGCCTCCTCCGACATATCAATTTCCATGCCATGGATCACTTCTTTCCCCTCTTTCCATGCCATCCTAAACTCCATAGTTAGTGAGGGATCATGCCCTTGGAGTCTGGTGATAAAGTTCCTGAAACCCCCAATCCTAAACAGGTGCCACATAGACTTATCCTCCACAATACGCCCATGGTTGGACAGCTCAAATCTGGTTCTATATCTACCCATGATGGCCAAATTTTTACTCCAATGCTCAGCACTTTGAATTCTACAACTTTCGATATTAGACTTGCTTTTCCAAGAATAGCTTAAACCGGACTCTCTTTTCTAATACTAGAAAATGAACCCGGTATTCTTCCTCGCGCTGCTTAAGGTGTGTGCTTACAAATTGTCATGATTAATAATATCATTAATAGCACAGGTATGACATCACCTTTTTTCCACACTTCAAAATCGTTACTTTGAACTCCCTCATTCACAAATATTTCTACACATGTATTGTCAATGTGAGGGATATGAGTGATGATATGGGAATAAATTACTTAAGGTGCTCTTTAATATCATGAATAATACTACCCAAACCCCAATTATTGTAACTAGTTTTTCTGATGGCATTTAAAATGAGAAGAGAGTCCCCCTCAATAAGAATATGTTTAATTCCTTTTTCCTTAACAAGAATAACACCCTAGAGAAGAGCACATGCTTCAGCCACATTGTTACTTTGAGTCCCCAAAGGTTTTGCATAGGAAAATATCCAATCCCCATTATGATCCCTAATTATGCCCCCTCCACCAGCCAGGCCAGGGTTTCCTTTTGAAGCCCCATCAAAATTAAGTTTGACTTTTCCCCTTTCTAGTTTGGACCACTTAATGATAGTGGATGGGAATCTGACTTGAGGTGGAATGAAGGTGAACTGTTTGAGAAATTCCTCATCTCTACTAGAACAATAATTTTTATTCTTCACCTTAATAAGATTGGAGTTCTCTTTAATCAATGAAATCAAACCAGCACTGAACTTTCTGATGTTAGCCTTATGATTTCTGAAGATGGGAGCATTCCTTTCCTTCCATAAGCTCCAGATGAAGTGGGTAAGGGCCATTTTCTAGGTATCCATAAGAAATGGATTCGTGAAAGGACAATACCATTATAGCCAACATTCCTTAATGGAGTTAGGGTAGACCCATTACACTTTGAAAATCTCCAACACCTTGGAAACAACCGCTTGAGTGAAGGGATAGGAGATGAGGAAGTGGTTGACACTTTCCTCCTCTTTTTTATAAAGCACACACTTGTTGGGGAGTAACATCCCACGTTTCCTCAAATTATCCATAGTGAGGATTTTGTTCTAAGTAGCAAACAAAAGGAAAATGTTAGCTTTGGGTACAAGGTGCTTTACCTAAAGTTTTCCCAAGTAATATTTTTGGCTAGAATTCTTGAAATTTAGGAGGTATGTAGATTTAACAAAGAAATTTCTAGAATCCTCTTCCTTCCATATAATAGAGTCCTCATTTTGTTGGAAGAGTGGTATATATAAAATCTTTAACTTAGAGTTGAGATTATCAAAATTTGAGTGTCCCCAATGAAATTGGGAGGGGGATGCACCTTCTCCCAAAGAACAATATTATTGGAGAAGATCAAATAGTCCCTAACCCAAAATTTACCATTGTCTTCAAAGAATCATGCGCGCAGCTTCTACCAAGTTATTCCTCCACTAAAGGTTTATCGTAGATCCAAAATACCTCTAAAAGTGTATTCTATTTCCTTTCCCAATATAACATTTAATTCCCCTACTCATAATCTCCATAGAAGATAGAAAATAATTCCGAAGAAGGATCCATTAGGGATATTGTCCTATAGAAAGAAAGTCTCTATTCTACCAGTATTCCTTAAATATTTCCTTTTGATGATATCAATCCATAGGCCTTCTTCCTTTATCACTCTCTAACCAGCTTTAGCCACAAGAGATTCATTCATGAGTCTCATATTCTTTAATCCTAGCTAACCACAATCCTTAGGTTTAGTCACTTTTTTCTAGGACACAACATGAAATTTGATCTTCTCCTCAACACTGCATCACGTGAACCTTTTTTAAAAATTTCAATATCTTCCAAAATCTTTCTTGGGTGCCAAAAAGGGACATGACATAGATTGGGACACCTTGAAGAGATATTTGGAGAATTTTAATTTTTCCAACTTGAGAGAGGAGAATCCTCTTCCAAGAAGATAGCTTATTGGAAACTCTCTTGAGCAGAGTACTCTAGATGGAATGGTTCGTGTTTTTTTAAATGAGGGAGTTCCCAAAAAGGAATCCAAAAATTATTTATCTCATAGCCAAAAAGTTGGGCCGGTCTCACTTGGAAATGATCTTCCACATTAATGAAGAAAATAGCACTTTTGAGGAAGTTGACCACCGACTGTAGAGACCTCCTCATACTCATTCAGAACATATTTGAAGATAGAGGCTTCCTACATAGATGCCTTCCCCATCAAGAAATTTTCATCAACAAATTGGTTAAGGAAAGTAGGCTAAAGGCCATTAGAAATTTTGAGACCTTGCAAGAGATTAAGGGAAACCACCTAGTTGTAGAGTCTGCTTAAAGTTTCTGCCACAATCGTGTAGAGGAAGGGGGAGAGGGGATCTCCTTTCTGAGTCCTCTACCAACTTGAAAGAAACCTTCCATTTTTCCATTGATCATAACGGAGAATCTAGAAAAAGAAATGCATACCATAACCATGTTGATAAAAAAGAATCAAACCCCACCTTGGTTAGAATGGCCCAGAGAAGGTCCCACAAAACTTTTTCATATTCTTTGTGCATATAAAACTTGACAAAATGGCAAATGTTCCTAAAATTTTTACAGAATGAATGGCTTCTTGGATGACCACAATGTTATCCAAAATTTGTCTCCCAGGAATAAAATCCCCTTGATTAGGAGAGATGAAATTGGCCAGCACTTTCCTGAGCCTAAAAGTAATAATTTTGGTAATCAATTTGTAGTTGGTGTTATATAGACTAATGGGTCTAAAATATTTCACATCCTTGGCCCCTATCATCTTGGGAATAAGGACCAGGAAGGTTTTGTTGATTTATTTGAGGATCTGGCCATTACTAAAGAAATTCTGGATCATCTCAATGGCATAATTCTTAACCACTTCCCATAACTATTGGAAGAACAACGTCGAGAGACCATTTGGTCTAGGGGATTTATCTGGTTCTATATCAAAAATGGCATATCTAATTTTTTCCTCAACATGAATGAGCGAGAATATCTCTATTACCCTTATTATGAGATGAAATTCGGAAGAGTCCTAAAACATTTTGCCAAGAAGTTCTATTCGATTAACCCTGTGGATAAATAGGTCCTTAAAATATTTGATAATAGCTTCATTGATTTATTTCTCATCTTTTGTGAGTGTACCATCATTTTTCTTGATTTCCTTGATCTTGAGATGGTTTTTCCTAGAGGTGGCAAAGAATTGGAAGAATTTAGTGTTTATATCACCCTCCTTTAGCCATTCAACTCTATATTTTTGCTTCTAGTAGACTTCCTCCTTGACCAAGATATCATGTTATTCAATGAGGAGATCCTGCTCTTGACTTTTAAGCACTTGGTTGAGTCCATCTTCCTCCATCATCTCCTCAATAGTCCTTAAGTCTTCATCTATTATGTTCTTAGACTAAAAGATGTTCCCCAAAATTCCTTATTACAAATTTTCAACTTTTGGTTATCATGTTTCAACTTTAAATTTAATTTATACATCGCAACCACCTTGACATAGAAGCTTGAGGACCACAAATTCATATGTATTTCACAAAGGAAAAATATGCAATGTTACCTTCTTATATTTTCAAAATTTTCAAATAGAAAAACTAACCTCGGTTTCTATGAGAAAAAATCCTCAAATTTATACAGATATTGGGTACGAATGCAAAGAAAAAACAAGCATACATTTATGAAATTGATTAAAAGGTTTACAAACAATCCACGTTTACCTTACCTTGCAATTAGAGGATCATTCCACAAGCTTGTAATGACTTAAAAATTGTAATGTGACCAATTCTTACTACAAATGTCTTCATTACACTAAATTCCCTTTTCCAACAATGTTCCTATGCACTACACAATACCATGTCAACCACCAAATAGTTCATTCTTCATGCATACTCACTTTTTACTTACCTAGCTCATCATTCTCTTCAAGTTTCTTACTAACTTCACATCCTCTAATATGTTATTTTTCCGTATTTTATTTATCTATATCCTCTAACTTGTTTCAAAACCTTAGACTCTTATTATCTTAATCAAATAAATTTCATAAAATCCATCCAAAACACCAATGTTCCTTATTTTTGTCAAATTTTCCTCAAGTTCCATTGTCATTGCTCATTCCATTCCTCAATCCATGGTTGGAATGGTTTAGAGGTAACCACACATTTTTTTTAACTTCATTAACATTTCTTTAACAACCCAAAGGTGCTTGCTAAATTTGAAGACCTAAATATTTGATTTGTTACTTCTATTCCACTTTTACCCTCTAAGCTCACTAAAACCAAACTATGTATGGGAAAGTCTAGAATATCACATAAATTTCAATGCCAATTAATCCAAGAAAAACTGCAGCTTTTTGACCACCCATTATCAGGTTTATTTGAGCATGTAACATCCTAAGGTTAGGTTCAAAGTATAATTGTAACTTCCTTTGGAAAATGCCCTTCTCTATAAGTCCTCGTAATGTTTAGATTGTCATCTCCGAAGAATATCATGATTATCTTTACATTCCACAAATGAAAGTTAAATTTCTTCTTCTAAAAGTTGAAGGAAACCTTCAATATTACTCCAAATTTTTGGAGCTAGGTTATTCATTTAGAGATTTTGAGAACTCTTTCCTCCTTAAAACCCTAGTTGGGTACACAAAGAACTCGTGAAGCTCCTCTTAGCTATAAATTTCACTAGAATAAAATTCAAGGTTCTAAATTTGGGTTATAATTTTTCTTAATATTTCATCATAGATGAACTTATCGATAAGAAATCAAGAAGTCAAACCACATGAATCTATTTTCTCTCTTCTTCTTAACTTGTACATACACACACGCTTATGGTTGGAACTATATCATTAAACTAGAGAAATATATCCCTTCATCTAAGTTAACATTACTCCTTTGAACATTTCATCCAATGTAACTATCATCACCCTCACTCTCAATGTCATTACAAGGCCCCTTTCTTATAAACGTTCATTACACGGACCTAGGTTTTCCTATAGTCAAATAGAGCACCTACACCCAAATAGAGTACAAATTCATTAACTTGAAGTACATGCAATTATATAACCAATAATTCCATCCTTTAAACACTAAAATATCATCCCATGAACTAGTTAACACGTGCATCAATTAATAAACTCACCATTGTATCTCTCAAGAGTTAATACAACCATATCCTAAGCATTAGGTAGTCTTAACAACATTCAAATAGAGCATTAGATCACATGCAAGATCTTATTAATAAATCCCATCACTAAACCCTTCATGAAAGGTGGAGAGAAACCATTTCAACTCAGAAAATACCTTTGAAATGGAAAAATGCAAACACAAAATAGAGTCACATATATATTCACTACAAGTCCTCATACAAAAGCCTTCATTCTACTTCACTTAATATTTTTTTCTTCCGCTCTAACTAAGGAATGAAAATCCAAAAATCCTTCCACTATACTATATTTGAATTAACATACTTCTATAAAATTTAATTGATTATCTAAGACTCATTATGATGTTACTTTGTGATCTTTGAAATTCCCATTTCCTTTTGATGCATAACTATTATTTTTCACTTAATTTAATCATTTTCATAGATTCACCTCTACATGAGGACTCATCAAACATAAATCACAACTCCTCAAAAACTTAAACTCCTAATCAACTCCTAAAACATGACTATTAATTCCTTTGACAAGTCCACATTTAATTCATTACATGCATTATAATTTTAAATTTCATTTAGGAGGGAAATAGGTCATTTTAAATTTCAAACCCTTAACCCCTAAGATTATCTTCCTCACAAATCCATATGCCCAATTAGACCTCACTAACCTTATAATTCTAGAATTGATTTTTTTAGTCTCATTGGATGATGACCCTACATCAACAAACCTCCTTGATTTCACCCCCTCCCCCACCAAGAAAAAACTTCAACAAAACATCTTAGAAGGCGTGGAAAATGAACTCCATTTTTGGACAATATTTTGTAACTGCAAAGACTCCTTTTATTCCTTAACTTGATTATGTTTCTTGTTGCCAACAAAGATTTGTGTAATATATTTTTATTTTATTTCTCAAGCTCATTTTGACCTATCCATGATGTCACCATCATTCATGCGCCTAGTCACAAACCACCTATTCCCTATTATGTTATTCTAACTGATTTGACACCTATCTTTTGGAGGATATGTTTTGGGAAATAGATAATCATTGATATTATCTTGAATTTGATGCTTCCCTTATGAAAATAATTGAATCAAGACAAAAACCATATTTTGATAGATATCAATCTACTTTTCCCTTTTTTAAATCCGTGTGAGTATCCAAAATTATTGTCACATTCAATCTCGGAATGAAAATTCACACAATGTTGCTCTTAAAATCCATCTTTATATAAATTTTCACCGATTTCTCATGATTTTTCATCTTCCTTTGAGTATTTTAAGTGAAAAGAGCTCATTTTAAACCTTCTCAAGAAATAACGGATATGGAATTGGGAACCATTCTCAAGGATATTTCTTCGTAAACCTTGCACACAATTTTCAACCTTTCTGGCCCAAATGAAGCTTTTGTAAGGATGTTATTTGTGATTGAAGACCAGAAAGAGCTCACACCACAATTAAAATCGCACATGGTTTACATGGAATTGATGTGAAAAATTGTTAATATGATTCCCTTCTTCTCTGTGTTTCAGATTATGTTTCATTACTTGTTTCATGTGGATAATCACATAGATCTTGAGTAATTGAAAAAAATTGCTCCACTACAATCTTGTTATTAGAAAGAACACCATCCACACATCCCTCATAATTTTTATTGAAGATTTAGATGAGAAAGATATTCCAATTTATCTCTATGTAGTTCCCAATGATGATCCTATAGAGGACATATCTTCGATCACCAATAGAATAACCGCAATATGGAAAAGGCGAAGGCCCCGGTGAAATCATCTTCTCGAGAGGACCCTTGAAGTGCCTTTTCTTTTATCAAAGAGATGTAGAAGGGGTCCACTTAACCTAGAAAGTGTAACCCATCCAATTTATACTTGATCAAATCGGTGTGCCTAAGTCTTCCTCAGAGAGCCAACCGATGTACCTAGGTCATCTTCAATCTAAAAAAATGTTACTCGTCGAGGTACCAACAAATGTGGGTAAAATATACTTGAATGGGTATCATATTATATGATAAAATTGGATCTAATCAATATTTTGAAAGGCCCGAGAGCTGATATTAAGGAAATCATGAAAATGGGCATGTCCCACGATCTAGCGGGGTATATCTATAGACACCAAAATTTGGTATCACTACCCTTGACTTCTCTCGTGCACATCTTTCCCCATGGTCCTATCTAGAATCATTTTAATTTAGGTCATTTCTCTTGTTTAAACTCCTATATATTAGCATAACTCTTTTAATTCATAAATAATATTCATTAACTAGCTTAATTAATCTCCATTAGCTAATTACCTTTAATTAGCTTCCTTTTTAGGATGCTTTTATCCCTAATCGCCTAAATCCACATCCCTACACTTTTTCTAGCTTTTATCCTACCCATATTTATCTCCTACCTATCCATAACACTTCCATAGAAAAACCTTACCTATGTACATGATTTAAAGAAATTATCCTAATCCCGAAAATCCCCATATCTCTAAGGAAAGGTTGGTCAGAATCGGAAAGACCCAACCAGTTCTTTGTCCACCCTATAAAATTACATTCACCCCCTCTTTTGGAGGCATGCATGCAAATATCTAATATTTATTGCAACTTGGAAACTTTTTCTCATGCCTGAGCATTCCTATAATAGTTACATACCTCTTGGATCTCCTTTTAACTTGCTTTCATCACTCATGAACATCCTTCATGAGATTACCATCATTTTGTATTGTTTTATTTAGTTATTATCATATTATCATTGTCTTGTTTACATCTAACATTTTTATAGGACTAGATCATCTCCATAGACCTCGTTTCAATTGTCCTTTTCATCCCTTATACTTGCAAGTTTCTTTTTCAATCTATGAACTCTTGGCTTAACTCACCCAAATCAGGCAATGGTTGACCTAGTTAGGTCATCACCGATCTGTATTCATCTTCCTTTCTGCCCATATTTTCTAGGTCCTCATATTCTTGTTATTTTGTTCCAGTGTTCACCAAATTATTAGATCTCTTTGTTGTCACTTTGTTTCTTAGATTCATCCTTTCAATCCCCCAATCGTCTTCGCCCTACCCGGTTTACATTGACAATACCTCTGCTTATTATATCCACCACTTAGATCCTTGTTTCCTCACACCCTTATGTTTATGTTAATCTCATAGATTCTCTACAGTGCATGTCATCAAACAGAGCCCCAACATTCTCATGTTTTTACTCGGAATATCCAAATCTATATTTACAGTTGTTATTCCATCCACTCGCATCTAGTCATCATCAACTAGACCTCTATAACCACAGTTACCATCGACCACTGCCGTAACTTTATTTTATGTCAATTTAGATCAGATTTGTATGTTCCTTACATTTCTACATTTTTAATTTCTATGTGCCTTAGATTCTACATATTATCCTATTTATTATCATCACTTTTATCCTATTTTATAAAACATGGGGTTGACCTCCACCAAGAAAGCTAACACTTCTTAGAGCCGAATTCATTGGGAAACAACCCATCTACCATCTAATCCATTTTCCTCTTAGTGTCTTTATTATGCAGGTCATTACCTTGTAACATCGAGGATCCATTGTCTACTTTATGCCCGTATCCATCACATCACATCCCGAGGTACCTTAAACCCTCACATTTTGAAGTTATTTAATTTTTTTAGTACTAGCTCACTAATATGAACAAGAACGAAAAAAATTGAATCAAAATTCTTGGCATGCCTAGTGGGACCACCCTTTTAGGTGAGTCTTTACATTTCTTATTATTTTCTATATTTCTTCCATCTTCTACTAACACTACAGGAAAAATATTCTCTTTTTTCTTGTTCGTGTTGTGCTTGATTTCTTGGATTGTTATTTGTTTGCGTCTTCTTAAAGATTAGATAAAAAGGAAAAGCGTTCTCTAGGTATTCTTCTTTTTGTCTTATTTTTCCCTTTTGCATCACATTTTCCCTTTCTTGTGTGTTTGTCTTCATCAAAATTTCACATTTGGATTTGGCTTAAAAAGAACCCTTTTGCATCCTTTCTTGACAACATAGCTTAATTAGGGGTTAATTAGTTGCATCTCACATTCTATCACACACAAAAAATTCCCACACCAATCTACACATCTAGACATATTCCTACTAGGTGGAATGATTACGATTTCATCACCCAATAGGATGCCGATGCGGTGTTCTAGCTGCGTTATAAATCTGAACAAACATGGGTCTCACATACCTTTGGGTGTATTGAGGACTCCCCAACCATAACTACCCAAAACTATCCTTGGAAGGCCATATATTAGGTACCCTCATTATATACTCTTCTTTTCACATCTTCTAATTAATCATGGTAATTAAACACTTGTTTCTTGATTTTTTTGTCAAACATATATTTTCCCATCTTATGCATATTAATACCTCTTCTCGACACAAAACAATGCAAAAATATAATATATACAACAATATTCCTCCCTCCAATGATCTCAAGATTCCGTATTGGATCTCTCAACCTTGTAAATACCATGTCATCCAAATTTATCCCCCTTTTAAAACCAACTCTCTTATCTCCCCTTAATCTATTTCCCCTTGACCGACCACACCTCTATCCCTGCTCCTTTATAAACTCTTGGGAATCCTTCTAGCCCCATGTATGACTTCATATTTCACAAATCTCACATAATCTCTCAATCCTACCCATCCATTCAATCAGTGAATCTTATTCCACCCACCACCTCATACCAACATTATCCCTACTTCATCTCGCTATTATACCAAGAATACCTATCAAGCCATCTCAATCTCCCAATACTCAACAATCGAATATCCCTATCTCACAATAGTATATTCAACCTCAACAATCACATCACATTCCTATCTCTCAATAACAGATCATTATCACTACCTATCCCATCTCATCACATTCCTATTCAATCTTCACCTCTTAATTATATCCCCTCTTATCAAACATTACATCCTTATCCATCCACTTCTCATGTTGTTTAACCACAACCATCTACCTATTACATGGTGTGTTCTAAACCATCTTCTAATTATACCCCCTTCGGGGAATGATACATTTCAATATTTGATAATTTGATGGCATCTCACCTCCTCATACTTCCTCCCATCCAACCTATTGAAAAATTACACCACAAACACTGTTTGGTATCATGAGGGTCATTACAATTGATATCATCAAGTCATATTTCATGACATTGAAAAGTGTCATTCTTTTAATAATCACGTTGAACAATTTATAAATTAGAGGGATCTCCAAACATAAAATCCTATCTCATCTCGTACTCCAACCCCTTACATCTTCAGACAACCCTTTCCTAATCCACCACCGAAAAATCAATTTCTACCTTCCACATCTTACACATCCAATCCTTATGTAATCAATACTATACATCAAACACCTCCATCCTTACCTATCTCATCTACCTCATCATTTATTCATACCTTAGACATTGTGCCTATAAATTCTTCAATATCTCCCTCTGCATACTGATTTATTCCTACCTTTAACACACCCACATTGACTTTGACTATACCTACCATTTTATCCAAATATACATAAAAAAACTTATCACTTTCATCATCAAACATCCCAATTGTACATATCTCATCAGGAATTTCAATTATCCCTATATCCACCATATCAAAAATTGACTTACATCTACCTTGAATTCTTCATCACATATACCTACATCTTTGCCCATGGCCACATTACCTATTTCATCTCAATATTCTTCACTTAATATTCCAACATCTAACATTTCTACATCTATACCCACTACCACACCAATAACATATTCCCAATTCGCAAACATATCAACGACACCCCTTAAAACATTTGTGAAATAAGAATATTCATTTAAGACAAATGCAAAGGGTATTAAATCAATTGTTTCCACATTAACCAATCCAAAACCTACATGACCCCCATCTCACATATACCTCATCAATCACATCATTAAAATACCTCTTTCTCCATAAACATCTTCACCCAACATTGATCCTACAGCTACATCTACTTCACCACTTTTCATCATATTTGAACACTACCTCACCTACATCTGTTCAACCCTTACCTATTATACAATCCTTAGAATTAATCCAAAATACTCTTTCTTCACTTCTACCCACACTAACGACATCAACTATCATAACCACATCAAATTCATCTTCTCCTTCTACATATTTCCCATTGTTTGAATATTTTGTGAAAGAAATCATATTTTCCTTGACTTCAAATGATCATCCAATTTCATCCTCAAAATTAGACATTGTTATCCCAAATTCACCGCTCAAGGTGAATTGGATAACTTACATGATTCTTTAGGCTCAAGGGAAAAATTTAGGTTTTGAAGCTCCCTTTGGCTCTTTTCTAACCCTTCCATCCAAGAAAAAATTTCAAGGAGTTCAAGAAATTAAGAAAATCCAAAAATTGGCTTCAAGACAGTGTTTTGCGGGTAAATTGGGTATTTTTGGCCGAAACCGTAAAGGTACGCATGGGACATTTGGGACCCGAAAACCCAAAATGGCCACATTCCTTTGTTGTGCAAAGGTGAAATTGGAGATTTTTGTCCCATGCGGTCCATGAGACATTAGAACATATAGGACCCATAGAGCCAAAATGTCTCGAGTGACATGAAAATTGGCAAAGTCGGGTTTTTTTTTGGGCCCAAACCACACAGAATGTGCGGGTGTCCGAGACTCGAAAATTCGAAAAGGCTGCAATCCGAGAGCAAATCGAGAAAAGTTAGAAGTTTTTGTCCCATGGGGTATGTGAGAAATTTGGCACAATGGGACACGTAGGGCCGAAAATTTTGAAACAACTGACTATAAGGAGATGCAAAGTGAACGTAGGAGTCAATGGCCCTCACGGCCCGGTCAACGGCGGTACAAGCGGGACATGAGTTGCTCGAAAGGCCACTTTGCCTGATTTACAAGGTAGGTCAAGTGTGATGTGGGTGAAGTAGAGGTTTTCATCCCAAGTCGCATAAGGGACAACAGACACCGTAACCCAAAATACTTGATATAGCCGCATGTAAGGGAAAATACTGCAAATCAGACCCCGAACTTCAAACGGCCATAACTTTTGACCCCGAGCTCTGAATTTCACAAAATTTGACTTTCTAGAACAAGCACAACATTCTCTACACCACAAAAACAAACATATTCAGCTCCAAAAAAAAAAAATTTCAGTCCCATTAAATGACATAAATGCCCGATGCACTCCAAAACACCTTCCCGCACTCGAAGGCCATAAATTTTGCATTTCTCAATGAAAATGTACAAAATTAGTACCATTGGAATCTTGTTTCTAATACCAATGCAAAATACTCAAGAAATATAGATTTTGGTGAGAAATTGATGGTGATTTCATAGAAAATGTGCCTGCTCAAAATAATGATTTTATTTGGTAGTTGGGATGGTTTTAATGAAGCATAAGCTGAAATTTCTCACCTTCATGTAAGTTATGGGATAGTATGGGAGGAATTTTGCAAGCAACATAACATATTTTAACTTCATTTACTACATATTGCAAGTGGTTGAAGGACATATTTTAGGATTCTCATTTTCCCTCTCTCTCTCTCTCTCTTAAAATTCTATAAATTACAGTGTTGGGATCATTGTAAAGAGATATTGTTTTTAAGTAGAAAAACTCTATAAATTTTTCTTTGTGAAGCCAATGTGCTATAAGCCCTTGTAGTAGACTCCTTTCATGGTGATCCAGGCCCTTATCTTGTAATAGATTAAATTGTGCATACTTATGAAGCAATAGATGCAAGTTTGTGGATGTATCTTCCCCTGTTGTGTTTGTTTACATTCCTCTTTCCCTTTCAATCTCATTGCATATATATTGTGTCTATCTTATGTTGTTGCAGGGATCCATTATCATTGTGTGTGCATGAAATATTGTTGTGAATGCAATTTCTAGATTGTGGAGAATTGTTATCACCCCTTCTAGTTTGCATTTTTCTTCTACTTTTCACACATTAGAAGACTACTCTCACACTCTCCTTTTTTGGTGTATCATTGCTTTATTGTAGGCTTTGTTTTCATGTACTCTCTCTCCTAGTCACTAAGAAAGTTATATTAGGATAGATAGTTTTTCCTACATTAGAGTATATTGTGGGAGGTAGTGTAGGTGCAAGAACCAACTTTATCTGGAAGTCTATCTCAAGAAGCAAGTCCCACAACTTGGAGATAGTACCCATGTTATCCAATCAAACTGTGAGCTCAAACACACACACTTGTGCAAACCATAGGGTGTTGTGATTTAAATATAATAGAAACTTCCATGTCTTCTTTATACATTATCAAACTTCCTCCACCAATATCAACCATACAACCTTGAGATCCTCTAGTTGATGTTATTGTCATCCCCGCTAATGGTAAATCCTCTCCATGAAAATATAAGACTCTTGGTAAACATCACCAAATGTCTCTCATGCTACCTCATGAGAAGTTAGGTATTCCCTCTTCTTAGTAATTCAATGTTACAACATCTATCCTAGGAGAACAACCATCTATTTTAGGGTCCGACCCTTCATTTTTGACATGTCCCAATGATCAACCAAAACCTGAATTATCTACATTACTCCGAACACTTTGATCGGGTCATACGTAGATACCATTCAAGACTTAATTCAATTATCTACCATCACGCTTCCTCATATTAAATATTTTGATCCTCATTGAAAGAATCCATCATGGTTCGATTCTAGTGACATTTACGCTTATCATCGTACCCCAGGTCACAAAAATTAACATTGTAAGGCCCTCCAAACCATTATCCATGATCTTATTGAGGATGATGAATCTCTCATCCAAGAGGATCTTACTTCTCCATCCACCAAAACCAATCTAATAACTATTTCTACATCTTCATCCATCGAGTCACCTCTGTAAGAAGGTCCTCCGTTGCTCATCAATACTATTTTGTTAGGAATAAACTTAGGTTAATTCATCATTTACTAAGTTGTAATGTTAAATTAATTAAATTTAATTACTTTAACTTAGTTACCTATTAGTTATCTATTATCTAGTTGTCACATCCATAGATTATTAGGGGCTATACTATTGTTATTTTACCGCTTTGCTGGAATGTTCCCGAATGTGATTAAATAGGGTAAATATGTTATTTCTACAAATTTTCCATAGTTAGTACATTTGATCCACTTTTCATGGATGTTGTTATAACTATTCAATGTCTATAAACATTGTAGCTTCTTCATTTGATAATATGAAGGGTTTCCAGAATATTACATTGTCAAGATTTGGTATCAGAGCTAGTTGGTCCTAGCCTCTATGCTATTGTGAGGATCCCTGAATCACCAAGGAGGAAAGAAAGAGGTTGCAGAAGTTTTGGAGCACCAGAGGAAGTTGGAGCTTCATTGCTGAGACATACAGCCTGTCATCCCATTCCTATCCTGTTGCATGCATACCCACATCCCTTGTGTTAATTTGCACATATTTTTTACAAATTCTATAGATTTATTTGTTACTATAATAGAAAATATATAGATTTAAAGAAAAAATAAATAAATTTTTTTAGAGTGTAACTACATTTGGGAGATCATGAGGAGTGTGCATTACTTTTCATCAAGCTACAAGCATCAACTTGGGTTGTAAAGATTCCTTCACATCCGAGTTGGGAGATTTGAGTGCATAGGGCATTGCAATCGATCCATTAGAGTTGGAGTTGTTCACTGTAGGAAAGCCAAATTAGGTTTTTGCATTGAAGATTTGTGGTAGAAGGGAAAGCTAATTGCGTTTTGCATTATTTTATTGTTGAGTTCTAGAAGTGAGCATTGTCCACACAAATCTCCCCTCCTCCATGCACAAATCCACATATCCATGTACGGCCAAATCCGATGAATCCCTTGCTTTCTATTGAAACATATGGTGGTTGAGTCGACCTCTAACATAGACCACTGCTCCAAGTTACCTTTTGAAGCCTCTAATTCACCTATAAAATGACCTACACAAAAACATGGTGGGGACAAAAACTACTGCAAAAGAAAAAGCGACAGAGGAGAATTAAAAATAGAGGCATCTACCAACGCAAAGAAAATGAAGTGGATATGTAAAAGAGATGGAGAAACCAAGGCCATGTGGTAAGCCCTAATTGGGTCGATTATTTTATTTTTAAAAATCCTCTTTATAAACAAACTTTCCATTTTTGGATTTTGTGAAAAATGTTAGGAGATAAATATGTTTTTCATTTTTGAAAGGGGCCCGGAAAGATATTAAAATCAAAATTTAAACAAGTCATAAATTTCAACCGATGCCTCAGTTGAGGTGTTGTTTTTTAAAGTGTGTAATTTTTTGATCTCTAGATCTTAGTCTAGATTTTAATAATATTTTTCAGGTAAAAATTTCAAAAAAAATCAAAGGCTGAAATAATGTAAAAAAGTAAAAAAATTGTAATTTTGTACTCACAATGTATCCCAAAAGGGAATTTTTCCACAGAAGAAGAGACAAAATTGTAATCACACTATCATTATAAAGTGCAAAAAAATTCATTCTCGTGGAGCTAGTTGTCTTTGCTTTTCACTCGAATTTAGGGAAAAAAGATGAAAGACTTGCAAATTCTTCATTGATCACTCAACAGTGGTATTCCTTGTGGATTAGAGAAAAGTGAATGGAGGGTAGTTTTTCGTGCCAGTGCCAATTTTGAGCTACGAGCCAACCCAATAGAGGTTTTATTGAGCCAAGAGCCAACCCAATAGAGGTTTTCAAAACATTCAGAGCTACTCATTTGTTTTTCGAGCACACGTGCCAACCCAAAAGAGGTTCCAAACATCCAGAGATAGTTCCTGAGCCTATTCCATCTCTTACACACCGTTAAGAGGAAGTACCTTCATCTAGCTATTCATGTTTAGATGAGATCTAGAGAGACCATATTGAATTAAGGGGGAATGATAAATTCATTTGATTCACCTTAGAATAGGTTTCTTTTAGCATGTGTGTGCTAATAAATGTTTACCTCATGTAAACATATTTTGTTTTAGAGTTTTTTTCTCTCCTATTCACTTCAGACCATGATGAATTAAGGGGGAATGTTAGGAATAAACTTAGGTTAATTCATCATTTACTAATTTATAATGTTAAAGCAATTAAATTTAGTTACTTTAACTTAGATGTTAGCTAGCTATTATCTAGTTATCACAACCCTAGATTAGTGGGAGCTATAATATTGTTAGTTTATTACTTTGGAATGTTCCCGAATGTTCCCAGATGTGATTAGTTAGGGTAAATATTTTATTTCTGCACATTTTCCATACTTAGTATATTTGATTCACTTTCCGTGGATGTTGTTATAGTTGTTCAATGTCTATAAACATTCCAACTTCTTCATTTGTTAATATGAAGGGTTTCTAGAATATTACATTGTCAAGATGTTTTTCTTGCAAACCATCCCTATGACCCCTAACTATCTATCCAATCGAAATCCAAGGTTATCATCGATATTCCTTCTAACGATCCCATCTAATCTCTTTCAAAGATCGACTAGCTCATCCATATCTAAGTTACATAATCTGATATAATCTCTTTCATTGGGGAGCATCCTCCCTTATTATTGATCCTCTCACATCATCCACACATCCTAATCAATTCATCCCCCTATCCATCAAATATCTCCCCTGATGCTAAGGGAATTCATTCTAGGATCGGTCCACTTACAGATTAATTCCTTGACATTGTCTTATCTTATCCATCTCATCCGATCTTATCCATCTTACTGTAGCCAATCAATCTATCTATCCACCATCTCTTCATCCTAAGTCCACTTTTGTGGCCATATTTTTTCCTCTCCTAGGGGCACCAAATCTTCATCTTAAGCCCTATTTTTGGCAATTTTATCATCTCCTAAGAATGCATCTTTCTCACTTCTTCATTTCCAAGGTGTTGTGTATATTTTATGATCTTTATCCAACTCATCTTATCCAATCTTACATAAAACATATCTCATACAAAGTCCACTTTTGTGGACATATTTGTGCCTCTTTTAGGGCACCATATTTTTCATGCTAAGTCCACCTTTGTGGCCATACTTTTTCCCTTCTTTTTGAACCTTTTTCTCATCCTAAGTCCACCTTTGTGGCCATGTTTGTGCCTCATTTAGGGAACCTTTTTTCTTAAAATTCCACATTTGTGGCCACCTTTGTGCCTCTTTTATGGCACCGTATTTTTAATCCTAAGTCCACCTCTGTGCCATACTTGTGCCCTTATTTTGGGCACCAATTTATCATCCCGAGTCCACTTTTGTGGCCATGTTTTTACGTCTGTTAGGGAACCAATTTTCATCAAAATCCACCTTTTTGGCCAAATTTGTGCCTCTTTTGAGGCACCATATTATCATCCTAAGTACACCTTTGTGGCATATTTGTGACTCTTTTGGGACACCATATGTTCATCAAAGTCCAATTTTTTTGCCATATTTGTGCCTCTTTTGGGGCACCATATTTCCATCAAAGTCCACATTTATGGCCATTTTTTTATGCCTTTTTTTGGGGCAAAATTTTCTCATCCTAAGTCTACCTTTATGACCATATTTGTGCTCATCTTGTGGGAACCATATCCTCATCCAAAGCCCACTTTTGTGGCCATTTTATTATCTCCTAATACACATATTTATCGCTTCCTCATTTCCGAGGTGTTGAACATATTTTATGATCTTTATCCAACTCATCTCATCCAATATTATGTAAAACATTATCTCATACAAAGTCCATTTTTGTGGCCATATTTGTACCTCTTTTAGGGAACCATGTTTTTCATCCTAAGTCCACCTTTGTGGCCATACTTGCGCCCTTCTTTGCGGCACATTTTTCTCATCCTACATATTCTTTTGTTTCCATCTCTTTGTCTTGTTAGGGATGCATATTGTCTTTACTTCCTCAATGGTAGCACATAGCTTTTATCTTTGCTCATCTATCTAATCATATCCCAATTTTTTCAAGTTGTTAGTCTATCCCATCACAACTTTAATGTTGGTGACCTTGTCCTTAAAATAAAATAGAAATGTTACTACTCTAGAAAGGCTCCAACGTGGAAATGTTTCCACAAATTGGATTGGACCATACATTATCACACATAAGTATGGGTTGGGAGCCTATTGTTTAGCCTCCCTTGATGGAAAACCATAAGTGTAACCATTTAGCGCATTGCACTTATGACCATTATTTTGTTAGCATGACTACAAGTGAGCACTTACTCATATGCTTAGATCATTAGTCCATCATTAGCCTCTTACATATATAATTTCAATGATTTAGAACTATGTGGTATATCGTTACTTTCCTCAACATGACCTTAAATATGGGTACCATGATTTTTTCCATAGAATTTTACTTATGGATAGGTTATCCCTTCTTGGTGATAACTCCACAATAATTACATCCATTACCCTATTATTCACCTGTTGGAATCACATTAAGGTTAAATGAGTGTCTCTTGTACGCTCCTTATCCCCTCCTAAGTGGTCTACCTAGCTGTTTCTAGCTATTCCAAATGTTAAAATCAAATTTCATGGAGGCTTTCATAAAAATCAAGGTTATCAGAAATAGATTGCTCCCTTAAAGGATAGTTGTTCATGTAAAAAAAAAATCAAAAGAAATCAAAATCAATAGACCGATCCCTCAAAGGATGGATATCATGTATAAAGTAGACCATACCCTCAAAGGATGACTACTCTTTTGTATCAACATCGTAAGAAAGCTTCCCACATTGATCAACTTTCTTCTAGCAAACTTCCTGTATTAATTAGTTTTCTCTTTCCCCTTCACATAGTTGGGGAATATATTTAGGAACACAACTAATGGAGAACCCTCTTCCCACGTACAAGTTACATCACAAACCCCTTTTTGTGTCAACATTAGGTTTATGAGTTCATTCCATCCATATTTCCTTATGATATTTGGTATAACTCACTATTGTTGGTTATATGCTAACATCCGTTTTGGTCACATGTGCCTTGTGTTACTTAGGTCCCCTTCTTGTTTACCTCTAATGCGATTAGTAGCATTGTTTCCATGTACGCTCCTTGATATAACATAGCACTGTTTGTACACTTTGGTCACATCTAGTTTGATCAATATTTATTATCTCATCTCATATATTACACCCTATCTATTTAATATAACTATGTTCAATCTATCTCATCTTAAGTCCATTCTTGTGGCCATATTTGTGCTATTTTTCTATGGAACCATTTCATCATCTATTTATCCATGTTTTCTCTCAAAATCCACCTTCATGGCCATATTTATTCCCCTTGGGCAATATATATTATCACTCTTTCATATTTTTCCTTTTTGGCCATCTTTGTGCTCTTTTTCTAGGGCACCATTTCATCATTTCATCTTATCT
Source organism: Taxus wallichiana var. yunnanensis (assembly GCA_018340775.1). Classification (NCBI taxonomy): domain Eukaryota; kingdom Viridiplantae; phylum Streptophyta; class Pinopsida; order Cupressales; family Taxaceae; genus Taxus; species Taxus wallichiana. The sequence goes on along the minus strand of CM031241.1, from coordinate 485,982,396 downwards.
CAAATCCACCCTTGTGGCTATATTTATTCCCCCTTGGGAATTTTATATCACCATTTCTTATTTTTACTTTTTGGCCTCTTTTTGTGTCCTTTTCTGGGGCACCATATTATCACCCATATCTCATTTCAAGTCCACTTTTGTGGCCATATTTGTGTTCCTTCTCGAGGTACCATACCTCATCTTTTTATATTTCACCTCCTTAACCATTATCGTACCCTTTATTGGGGTACCATTATTTCTTTCCTCATCTGTTTTGTGCTCTTTTTCTTAGGCATCATCTATTTATCCATGTTTTCTCTCAAAGTCTACCTTTGTGGACATATTTACTCTCCCTTAGGGAATTTTGTTTCATCATTTTTATATTTTTCCTTTTAGGCCATTTTTATTCCCTTTATAGAGGCACCATTATTCCCATCTTTGTCCTTTGTAGATGCATACCTTTTTATTGATTCCTCATCTACGAAGGATTTCACTTTTTTTTTACATTTGATTATGCATAGTTTGATGTTTTTATATGAACCATTAGTCTTCATGGCTCACATCCATTTGACATGTTTCCCATTGGATTCCATACATTTCATATTGATTTTTCACCATCACCGTCCATAGAATATTTTCATCATCTCCATTGAGACCATCCTTGTTTCCCTACCGACATTATATAGGAATCACAGCCATAGGTTCTATTGTTATTTAAATCCTTCGTGCTTAGGGATTTTTGCCCCACCTTATCATTTTACCCATATTTATTCTCCCACTCGCCTTTCAACATCTACATATTTCAAACTCATCATTGATTCCCCTTTACATTACCAATCGCTCATTTGAGGGGGAGCTCATCATGAACCTTTCATTAATCTTCATCTTATTCCCTATGTCTTGTCTTTTTTTATCTCATGGCTTGCTAGCACAAACCATGTAACAAAAAGGGGGAAAATGGAGACACCAAAATTTTATATCGCTACACTCATTGTCCACATGCACATATTTCACCATAGTCATATCTAGACCCATTTTAATTTAATTTAATTTTTAATTTAAACTCCCATCTATTAGCATAACACTTTTAATTTGTAATTAATATTCATTAATTACATTAATTAATCTCCATTAGCTAATTACATTTAATTAACTTCTTTTTTAGGAGGATTTTATCGCTAACCACCTAAATCCATATCATTATGATTTTATAGCTTTTATCCTTCCCATATTTTTCTCTTACCTATCCATAACACTTCCCTAGGAATCCCTTACCCACCTACATGCTTTAAAGCACTTATCCCAATCCCTAAAAGCCCCATATCTCGAATAAATCAATCATTCACCACTCTAAGGAATGGTTTCCTATAATTGGTGCTAAACTAGTCGGGTCACCATCAACCCTATATAATTACATTCAACCCCCTCTTTAAGAGGCATGCATACAAATAGTCGAGATTTCTTGCGACTTGTGAGCTTCTTCTTATGCCTAAGCATCCTTACAACAGTTAGAGACCTCTTGTATCTCCTTTTAACTTGCTTGCATCACTCGTGAACATCCTTCATAATATTATCATCATTTTATGTTTTTTTATTCAGTTATTATCATATCATCATTTTCTTGTTTACATCTAACATTTTTACAAGATTATATCATTTTTATAGACCTCGTTTTGGTAGTCCTTTTCATCCCTTATACTTATAGGTTTATTTTTTAGTCCATCCACTCTTGGTTTAACTTAGTCCAACTTATGTCATCGTCGACCTTGTGAGGTTTCCGCCAATCCAATATTCATTTTCCTTTATGCCTCGTATTTTTAGATCCTCGGATTCATGTTATTTTGTTCCAATGTTCACCTAGTTATTATATCTCTCTAATATCATCTTTGTTTCCTCGCACCCTTATGTTTATGTCAATCTTAGAGCTTCTCTACAAGTGCCTGCTAGTAAGCATAGAGCCCTTACATTCTCAATTCTATACTCAAAATATCTAGATCTACATTTATAGTTGTTGTTCCATCTATCTGCCTCCCGTCACCATCGACTCGACCTATACAACCCTAGTTTCCATCGAACTTACTAGGTAACTTTATTTTATGTCAATGTAGATAATATTTGTATCTAGCTTACATTTCTACATTTACAGTTTCTGTGTGCTTTAGACTCTGTAAATTATCTTGTTTATTTTCATCACTTTTATCCTATTTTATCAAACACGGGGGTTGGCATCTACCAAGAAAGGTAATAATTTTTGGAGCTAATTTTTTCTGGAAACTCCCCCATCTACCAACTAATCCCTTTTCCTCATAGTGTTTTTTTGTGTAGGTCACCAACTTGCAACAACAAGGATCCATTGTCTAGTTTGTGCCCATATCCATCACATCACATCCTGAGGTACCTTAAACCCTTGTATTTTGAAGTTATTTAATTTTCTTTAGTATTAGCTTAGTAATATGAACAAGAATGAAAAAAATTGGATCAACCATATCTAATATGTTTATAGGGATCAAGACTGCAATATTTTTATTTTAGGATTAAGAAGTCAGTAAAATTGGATCCTCGCCCTCAGAGAGGATTTTTTAATCATAATTTGACAATATATCTAACTTAGAAAAATATCCCTTTTTTTTATATGCATACCAGAATCTATGTGAATTTCAAGGGTCAGGGGCCCTATCGAATCACCGTTTGTTCCTAGTATATACATGTGCTTATTTTTCATCTCCTTTGTTAACTCAACAAATATTTTTCATGAATGAAATTACCATTGGATAGTATAGTAATTATCTCTAAATAAATCTTACATGACTTGGATACCCACAATGAGATATACTATTAAGCCCGCTTCAAACTACCACTTGAGACCAAGAAACAAGTTAGGATTAGCTAGGAAAATTATGGAATAATTTTTTTATTAAGAGTGTTTACAAAGAGGGTTACAAGATCTCAATTAGCACAAACCAAATTTAGATTAAAAATCAAGAATGACTTGCAACTAGTACTTCTAACAACCATTAACAACAAGGCCCAAGGTCAAAATTAGAGGTTAAATTCATCACTTAGGTTAGGAGAGTAATTTCTCACTTGTCTCTGCCCTAACAAGCTTACAGGGTTCAACTTGATTTTTCACACACTTAGATTCATAAAATTTTTCCTAAATCATTCCCATTGGATAGGAAATTTTCTCACCTTTCCAACCATATAAAGAAGTCCTCCTAACTCCCTATAAATCTCAAGTTATGGGCCGGCGGAGTTTAGGGGAGAAATTTTCCCTAGGGAGAGTCCGCGGGCTTAGGGAGAAATTTTTTCCCTTGAGCGGGTCAGTGGGGCGGGGAGGAAAATTGAGAATTTTCCTCCTTGAGCACAAGATCACAAAACTCCTCCATGCACCTACAGGTCTGATTGAGAAGACATGTGGCACCTCCCGATCAAGCGCGTGGAAAAGCGGAGCAACGAAGCAAGTTAGAAAATTAGAGTTTTTAGGCCAAAAACCCAAGGGAAAAATATATCACACACCTCTACTAAGGAGAAAAACCACACCATGTGTTAAGATCCTATTGGTCATAGGGGTTGTGGATCGATTAATAAAAAAGGAAAATTAAGATTTAAGAGGTTGAAATCGAAATGGCGAATGAAACTCTGCGCTCCCACCGAGGTCAAAATTACCACGTGTCAGCACGTGATTGGCTGTGGGGGTGCGGGACCATGAAGGAAAAAGTAAAATTTTTCCAAAAGATTCAAAAGTATAATTTTTCAAATTTATTCTGTGCGCCCACCAAGCCACGTGTCAGCACTTGATTGATTGCGGGGCCGCGGGGTTGCGGGGAAAAATGGGAAAATTTTCCCAAGGTCAAATTTTCAAAAAGTTAAGTTTTCAAAAGGTCCACCCCTCCAAAGTGCCATGTGGCATCATATGATTGGTTGCAAGGGTTTCCATGCCATAGAATTTTATGGGAAATTTTTCCAAAGGTTAAATTTTGATTTTTGTATAGTTAGATTAATTAATCAATTGTTTTTTGAATGGCCATTTTGAAGTAAAATTTCAAATGGCCATAACTTTTGATAGAAAATTCATTTTTGGTAAAACAAGGACTTTCCATAAATCTCTCGAGAGTCCTCTTTGCATAGAAATCATCAATTTTAGATTCTGATGAATTTTTAAGGGTCAAGTTTATGAAAACAATTTTCAGGCTTTTAAATTTGCAAACTGGCATTTTTCCAACTTCTCGATTTGATTAAATTTGAACTCCTCCTTCACTCCACATGTCAAAAATACATGGAGGATCAGTATAGGGAGGGTTTAGAATGTTTTAGTGAAGGAAATTTGTTCATTTATTCAAGTTTGCATTTTTCCAATAGTTGACGGGAAAAACGACCGTGCAAGCTCCGATTTGAAATTCCTTGAGTTTTAGAGATTCCTTCTTATCGCTTTTAGTGAATTTGGATTCCTTAAGTCTTCCTAAGTATGAATCAAATTTTTCATAACTTATTACTTCAAAGGTGTAAGACCAAAGTGCTCTTTTTTATTAAAATGTGCATTGCCAGATTTGAGTTTTAAAACAGTGAGTTGTTTCTTTTAATTTGAGTAACAATTTGGTCATTAGATGTATGCATAGTTTTCTAAATTTTTCCAATGCATTTGTTTGGTAAATCATCCATTCAATTCTAAATTAAGATGCATTTCTGATATCAATTTTAATATACATTTTACAAGCTTATCACACTATCTTTCTTTCCCACGCATTCCTTCTTTCTTTTCTTTTCAATCAACAATTAAATTTCAACAATAATTCAAATCTAATGTGTAGTACACTTTTGAGAAGGAATGAAATATTTCATTGTTCATTTTTTTTCAAATAAAATGCATACAAAAACAACACTCAAGTTTCTTATTTCTCATTCAAACAGAATCTCATTCTTGGACAACAATTGAATCTAGTGTACATTACAAGTTTGAATAGATATTGCAACTTTCATTTATCAACAATTACATCTTACAAATTTTCCTCTATTCATAATTCAATAACACTTTTACAACTGATCTCTTTTCCAATTTGAATTGGTATCAAATTTCAATTTACAAAGCATGGAATAACATTTACATTTTCTTTCCAAAATAAAACAGAGATCAAATATTCTTCTTCTTTACATTATCAATTTGAATTTCATCTTCCGTTCCAATTCAATAACTTCACATTACAAATAAAATACATCTCATCCACTAGAGGTGGGAAAGGTTACATTAAATTACTTAAAGGGAGATGATTGTCAAACTGTGAAATTCCTTCTCCAAACAGTAGCATGCAACTTTCTTCTTCTTTTCAACTTTGATCACAAAAAGGAAGGGGGGAAAGGCAACACTCTCCACCCAACCAAGACATCCAATGAGAAGGGAGAATCCATCCTTCCTCATTGGCCCCCGAGCCCCAACCATATTGAAATGGAGCATGAATATCAACACATGGCAACATAGGATTCTTTCACATACAAGCAACATTCACATTATATAAAACATTAATAAAATACACAGTCCAACAAGAAAGCATTTCCCAACTTCATTTGTAAACATACACACAATACATAGGCTTGGTCTAAACAAATCAACAAGAGCAAGAACTATGGGGAACTCCTTATGCCTCCCAATTTGGAATTGGACATCCACCAAAATGCATACACAAAACATATCAACCCCATAAACCTTATATCTCCCCCCCTCTTTATGCCCCCCAATTTTATCCCTTATGTCCCCTCCCCACTTAGTAAGAAATGCAAGTAGTTTCTTTTCCAAGGTGGATCCCAAAACCAAAACTCCTCCCTTAATAAAACAAGGCAGTGCCATTTTCAATCCCTTATGTCCAACATATGAAATCCCCATAGCCTTCTCCTACACCATGCCCTAAGCATTCTACCCAACCAGCCAAGAATACAAGACACATTCACCATTTAAACATGCATGCAAGAGAAAGAAAAAAACAACATTTAAAAAGGGCAAGATCCTACCTCTCCATAATGGAGTTTGTTCCCAAAACAACAAGCTCTTCCAATGCTCAAAATGCAGTCCAAAACAACAACACCAAGCATGCAAATGAATTTCCAAACTCCCTCCACAATTAAGACTCCAAACAACAATAAAAATTCGACCCAAAGAGGAAGAACAAAGTTTCAACAACCTCCAAATGAGCAAGAAGCTTCAATTTTATAGGAAAGGATAGAGAGAGGATGATGCAAATCCAATTGGGATGCCACATCATTTTTCCTCATCCCCAAGATGAAATCAACATACCCAAACAAATCAAAATAAATTAAACATGACAAAATCACTTAGATACTCCAATTCAACCCATACTCCAAAAAGGACTGCATTAAAAATATGTAAGGAAGTGTAATTAAAACTTACAAATTGTCACTTCAAAAAGCATTAAAAATGCCTACATTTAACCTCCAACCCATAGGCATGGTTGGTGGATCATTTTAAGACGTTTGGGACAAGTTTAACTTGTCCCACAAGCCTCCAAATTTGGCCTCCAAGGTCAAATTCGAATTCCAAAAAAGATGGAGTGTTTAACATTCCAAAATCTGCCTTACAAGACTCTTACATCTTTCTTACACATTCTTACATATTAACTTACACACTCTTCCAACATTATTATTTAAACTCAACAACTTTATTAATTACATTCCATGTCCCAATTAGATTTAAATAAAGTTTAACTATATGACTATCACATTAAAACTATCACTTTTAAATTAATTAAAAAAAAGAACACATTACAAATAAAAATACATACAACACAATAATAAAAAGGAATACATAAATAGAAACACATATCCCATGGCCACATATAATGGAAATCCCTCCATGGGAAATCCTAACATAACTCAACGCACAATGCACAACACATTGTCATGGTGGCCTTGTTGATTTCACCCGAAATTTCAATATGGTTAGTCTCCGGGTCCCCGACATTGTTGTGATTTTTAACCTGGAAAATACAAATACCTCCTTCCACCTCATGGCCATATCGACATCCGTAATGATATAAACAATATTTCAAAATCATCTAAACATAAATCACAACAATATCATGAATTAAACATTATCATTTTTATTTAAATAAATCAACTATATCATCATCATTAATATTCAAAATAGGTCTACTCAAACATCCAATGTCATAAGTCCAAATCAACATCCATAATATATCCATGTCAAAAGTATATCATCAACCACATATAAACATGTATCTAGTAATCATCAAGCATAATAGTTGAATCCAGATCAATAATAATCCATGATCTAACATCTAATAATCATACTAAAACAAACATAATAGTGTCCTTAATATAATCAATAGTATCAAAATCAGTATGTAAAAGTGTCAAAGGGAAGTGGGAACTACATCCTCCTCCCCTTAGACTTGAATTCCTCCTGGAATTCACTAGAACAAGTGTGGAAACTACACTCGTAATATTTTGGCATCCTCCCAAGTGGCTACATTCTCATCATATCTATCCCACTGCACCCGTACTCGATCAATCTCTACCTCAAAGGCCGAGGGTCCTACTATCTATGATACAGAGAGGGGATCCACCATCAACCGCCCTGGTCCTACAATTGCAATGATGTCTAGTCCAACACATGAGAAGGATCTACAATGTACCTCTTATGGACAGAAACATGAAACACATCATGTATGTGAGACAAGTTGGGTGGCAATACTAGATGGTAGGCCAAAGGGCCGATACACTCCAAGATCTCAAAAGGATGAATGAATCTAGGAGCTAACTTATAACCTTTTCCATAACGAATAGGGATCTTGTGTGGTCTAACAAGAAGGAACACCTTCATGCCCACATCAAAGTTATGATCAATCCTATGTTGATCCACATACTTCTTCTACTTGTCCTGTGCCTCCTGTAATCTCTACCTAATCAACACTACCTACTGATCCATGTCCTGTAAAAGATCTGGTCCAAGAGATACTCTGTCCTCTAACTTCGTCCCACCTAAGGAGTGTCCTGCACTCTCTACCATATAATTCCTGAAAAGGAGCCATGCCTATAGAACTCGAAAACTATTATCAGTAGGTAAACTCTACTAAGTATAGGTACTCCTCCCACTTAGACTGCTGATCCATCACGTACATCCCGAGCATATCCTCCAAAATATGACTCACTCACTCGGTCTGTCCATCTATCTCAGGGTGAAATGATGTGCTGAAGTTAATCCTAATCCCGAGGACATACTTTGGTAGTCTAGAAGTGTGAAGTATACAAAGGATTGCGGTCACAAATGATCTTCCATGGAATCCTGTGCAACCCGACAATCTCATCCAAATAAACTCATGCTACCGCTTCTAGTTTGTATAAGTGGTCTTCACCAGAAAATGTGAGTCAATTTTTCAATTTATCAACCGTGACCATAATGGAATCGTGGTGATATCTCTAAACATCGTAGCCCAACAATGAAATCCATGGAAATGGTGTCCCACTTCCATTCTAGTATGGCATGAGGGTAAAGAAGACCTATTGGATGCTGATGCTTGGCCTCAACCTCTCGCACTCTAAAAGCAGAAAAAAATGAGCCACATCTCGATGAAGTCCTCTCTAGTGATACAACTATCGCAAAGTGACATGCATCTTCTTCACCCCGGGATGGGCTGAATAGGGTGCACGATGTGCCTCTACCAAGATGTCCTGCCTCAAACCTCCATCTCTGGGAACATATATCCTACCTCTGTGCTCGATAATACCATCTACCTCTAAGGAAAAACCATCAAACTTCCCTGTCAAGGGTTCTCTCGTGACTCAATCTATGCTCATGTTGTCATGTAGAAGTTGTCAAGAGGAAGCTATCAAGAATCTTGCTTTACAAATCTGTGGTCACTAAGGTAGCCATAACCACATGTCTCCATCTACCGAGAGCGTTTGCAACAACATTCTCCTTCCCCTTCACATGCTCTATCTCCATTTCATACTCACAAAGAAACTCCATCTAACGCCGTTGATGAGTGTTTAGATTGGGTTGTCTCAAGAGGTGGCAAAGACTCAAGTGTTCTCGTCCGAGTGTGAATATCCATTCAAGAAGAAAATTTCTCCATCTAACCAAAGCATGCATGACTCGATGCAAGCTCAAGATCATGGGTAGGATAATTAAGCTCATGATCCTTGAGTTTGTGAGACTCAAAATATACAACCCTGTCATCCTACATCAACACACCTCCAAGCCTTGCTAAAGAAGCATCTGTACAAACAAAGAACTCACCTGTGGATCCAACATTGCAAGAATGGGTGTTGTAGTGAGGCACTCCTTTAGTGTCCTGAAGGCCTGCTCGCATCTGTCTGTCCAAAAAAAATTCTTCCCTTTCCTCTGAAGGGAAGTGATAGGGTGCACAATCTGAGAGAAGTCCTGAAAAATCTTTGGTAGTATCCTACTAAACCCATGAAGCTGCGCACCTCGGTCACTATAGTGGGTGCTTTGGCCAATCCATAATGGCTCTAATCTTGGAAGGATCGACTGTGATACCTTCCCCAGAAATAATATGACCCAAATATTGCACCTCTATCTGGAAGAAAGCACACTTCTCCAAGTTCCTGTAAATCTATTGCTCATGAAGACACTTGGAGAACTTGTCAAGGTGCCCTCATGCTCCTCATGTGTACATACCCGTGAGATAGGCTCTACTCCGTGGACTAGATCTATATGGAAATAAATCTCACGTGGGGGTGGCATCCCTAGTAGCTCCCCTGGAAATACATCAAAAAACTATCTCAAGATGGGATGATCATCTAGCGATGGTCCACTAGCCCTATCCTTTGATATATCACTAATTGTAATAGCATATATCTAACAACCCCATCACACACACCGCTTAAGTAGCATAGCGGAAATGGTATGAATAGAAATGGGTCTCTTGACCCCCAATATTATCGACTCAACTCCCAAATCATCTGCATAAGCTATAGTTTTATGATAACAATCCATCATGGCCCTATGTGCAGATAGCTAATCCATACCTAAGATAACTCCATACAAGCCCAAAGGAAGAATATAGAGATCTGAGGTGGTGATGAAAGGTCCCAAATCCACTACACACTCCTTAACTAAGGAGTCTACAGAGATCTTGGCTCTTGAAGCCATCTCCATGTCCCAATAATGAATCTATCTAACAGCCTACCACCTACATCGCTCTACTAAGGATGGTGCAATAAATGAATCAAAAGAACCAGAGTCAAACAATCTGGAGGTAGGAACACCTCCAATACTACCTGTAGTATCAATGACCATGCTTTGGTGCTCACCGGTGGTTCTCAACCACCGCATAGATCCCGTGGATCGCGTCCCAATATCACCAACTATCGGCTCTGAGATTGGTGCCTTACCCTTGTTAGGGTTCTGAGGGAAATCTCTCCAAAAATGTCTAGCTACTCCACATCCAAAGCAACCACCTGATCCTCTCCAAGGAGTAGCATCGTTAGAAGGTGTCTTGGAAGTAGGTGCTATGGATCCTGATGATCTAGCTATAGTCTAATATGGCCTCTATGGTCGAGCTCCTGCTGACTATGCTCTAGGTCCACCCTACATCTTGATGGGACCCCTAGGAGGAGGCCCCATACTCCGACCTCTCTGTACATCAGCTCTCTGAGAAGGTCTATATGGTGGATGAGACTACGATGCTGATGTTGGGGTCTAAAGGATGACTTAGAAGAATGCTGACCACCATGAGGAGGAGGAGCTAACCCCCTCATTGTACTATCCCGCATCTACTGTATGCGGCTCTTGACTCGGTCTCTAGCCTGCTGGGTCTTTCCTAGAGTCTCCTCTACAATGTAGGCCTTCTCTGTAGCCTCTACTAAATTTTTGGGTAGTGGATTTGAACTACACCTCGATGTCTAAATTTAGGCCCCGGATGAACTGTGAATCTGCACCTACTCATCCTACATATACTTTACATAGTAAAGTAGATCTACAAATCTACTCTCTTACTCTAAGCTACTGAAAGGGTAGCCTATCGAAGGTCATGGAACTTGTCAATCCTCTACTTTGGATGAACCTCTGTGATAGGTATCTACTCTGAATATCTCCTCAAAAAATTCCAGTCACTGTGGTTCCGAATCTACATGGAGCTTCTACTCTTCCATCCCTCAATAGATGGATCACAACACGAGCTTTAGTGTAGCTAGAAGCCGGGCCTCTTCCTAAAATCCACTTGTATCACCCGAGTAATGTGAGGTCCTAAGCTTCAGATCTCCTAATGTGATCCACTGCTATGGTTTGTCAGCCTCTAGGCCTCTCTGTAAGCTCATCCCTAAGCCTAGGGCTCCGAGCCCTCTCTATGCTTTGGAACTCGTCACCTTGTCTCCTAGGTGGTGAATCCAATCTGGCCGATTCCGCATGGGAGTTCTCTCCTCTATGCTCCTTACTAAGTTGAGGGGGTACCCACCCTCGATAGAAGGATCTCTATTGTTACTAGCATGCCCTCCTCTCGATCCTCCGCGTAGAGCGGCATTAACATCCTGAAGGGTCTATAGAATCTGAGGTAGAATGGCTACTACACCCTGATTCGATGGTGGTGGTGGTGAATCTGAGTCTCTGTGAAGGTTCCTCTCACTCTATCTGTGCCTCCTACATAGACCAAAGCGAGAGTCAGTTCATTTTTTTAGTTATACAACTTCCATGTTTACTAAAACATTCAAATTCTTGTTAAGTTGTTTTCTAGGTTTTCATTGTGCTAGGTTTAAGTTTTCATGTCTCAAGTTTTATAGTGTTCCTAATGGTCCAAGCCTTTGAACCAAAGGTTTCGATACCAAGTGTTATACCCGCTTCAAACTACCACTTGAGACCAAGAAACAAGCTAGGATTAGCTAGGAAAATTATGAATTTTTTTTTACTAAGAGTGTTTGCAAAGAGGTTTATAAGATCTTAGTTAGCACAAAGCAGATTTAGATTAAAAATAAATACTAACGGGTAAGTGCAGGAAGTTGATGGACAAATATAGGGTCATCAGTGGACATCATATTGCAAATAACAACATAATATCAACTTGTAGGGATTATTAGCAATACATACACTCAAAATTAGACAAAAATATATTGATATGAATTGTAGCATCTGGAATCTAGTTTCTAAAATACTAATTTTTGTAAAAAATGGACAAGATTAGCTATATTAAACACTCAAAAATTCAATGACTTGGTTTTTTTTTTTTAAAAACGCCGATAAGATTATAGTCTGTTTGCCCACAATTTGGATGACCAAAAATTGATATATATTTTTTTCCTTTGGTGAGAAGTTATATGCCACGATCTATCTTGGGATGGATTTTATTTTGTATTTTTTTGAGTAATATTTTATTTTTTATGATTTTTTCCGTGAAAGTGGTATGAAAACATAAAGAAAACAGAGCACTTTCCGTTTTCCTACCATAACTTCATCAAAAAATATTGAAATCAAATAAATTTTTTTTTGAACATGTATATAATTTCACCACAGTTGGGATGGTATAAGTTTTATCACATTCTAATAAGTGAAACAAATTTTGCAGTCTTAAACGTAGACATAAACATTCACAGGAAAAAGTGTCTTAAAGACCTACTATTAGTAAAAAATTATAAAATGATATTTATCCTCTTCTATTCACTTTAAAATCAGTATTTCTACAAAGCTAATAGTCTCCCCTACGCAATGGTACCATTTTTATGACATAGTTTTTACTTTTCGGCATGGTTCAAGTCTGCGGAAGACTAAATTTGATGTTTTGTTGTTTTTAATGTAAAATTTAGGATTTGATGTCCACTTAATTGTCCCCCAACTTGGTGCACTTACCCTAACTTGCAACCATTACTTATAACAACCATTAACAACAAGGCCCAAGATCAAAACAAGAGGTTAAATTCATCACTTAGGTTAGGAGAGTAATTTCTCGCTTGTCTCTACCCTAATAGGAGTACCAGGTTTAACTTGATTTTTCACATACTTACAGTCATCAAAAATTTCCTAAATCATTCCCATTAGATAGGAAATTTTCTAACCTTTCCAACCATATAAATAAGTCCTCCTAACTCCCTATAAATCTCAAGTTATGGGCCGACAGAGTTTAGGGGAGAAATTTTCCCTAGGGAGAGTCTGCGGGCTTAGGGAGAAATTTTTTCCCTTGAGCGGGTCGGTAGGGTGGGGAGGAAAATTGAGAATTTTCCCTCCTTGAGTGTAAGAGCACAAAACTCCTCCGTGCACCTGCAGGTCTAATTGAGAAGACACGTGGCACCTCCCGATTGGCGCGTGGAAAAGCGGAGCGGCGAGCAAGTTAGAAAATTAGAGTTTTTAGGCCAAAAGCCCAAGGGTGAAATCTGTCGAGCACCTCTGCTAAGGAGAAAACCCATGCCATGTGTCAAGATCCTATTGGTCACGGGGTTGTGGACTGATGGAGAAAAAGGAAAATTAAGATTTAAGAAGTTAAAATCCAAATGGCGAATGAAACTCCGCACTCCTCGCCGAGGTCCAAATTACCACGTGTCAGCACGTGATTGGGTCATGGGGTGCAAGATCATGGAGGAAAAAGTGAAATTTTTCCAAAAGATTCAAAATTCTAAGTTTTCAAATTTATTCCATGCGCCCACCAAGCCACGTTCATCACTTTATTGGTCGCAGGGCCGCGGGGTTGCGGGAAAAATGGGAAAATTTTCCCAAGGTCAAATTTTCAAAAACTTAAGTTTTCAAAAGGTCCCCCTCCAAAGTGCCACATGGCATCATATGATTGGTTGCAAGGGTTGCATGGGCAGAGAATTTTTGGGAAATTTTTCCAAAGGTTAAATTTTGATTTTTGTACAGTTAGATTAATTAATCAATTTGTTTTGAATGGCCATTTTGAAGTAAAACTTCAAATGGCCATAACGTTTGATAGAAAAGTTAGTTTTGGGAAAACAAGGAATTTTGGAAAGCTCTCGAGTCCTCTTTGCAAAAAAAAAAATCAATTTTGGATTCTAATGAGGTTTTGAGGGTTAGTTTTAAGAAAACAATCTATAGGATTTTAAATTTGTAAACTGGCATTTTTCCAACTTCTCGATTTGATTAAATTTTAACTCCTCCTTCACTCCACATGTCAAACAGACATGGAGGAATAGTCTAGGGAGGGTTTATAATTTTTTAGTGAAGGCAATTTGTTCATTTATTCAAGTTTTCATTTTTCCAACAGTTGATGGGAAAAACGACCGTGCAAGCTCCGATTTGAAATTCCTTGAGTTTTAGAGATTCATTCTTGACTGTTTTAGTGAATTTGGGTTCCTTAAGTCTTCCTAAGTATGAATTTCAAGTTTCATAACTTATTACTGGGTGTAAGACCGAACTGCTCTTTTTTATTAAAATGTGCATTGCTAGATTTGAGTTTTAAAACAGTGAGTTGTTTCTTTTAATTTGAGTAACAATTTGGTCATTAGATGTATGCATAGTTTTCTAAATTTGTCTAATGCATTTGTTTGGTAAATCATCCATTCAATTCTAAATTAATATGCATTTCTGATATCAATTTTAATATACATTTTACAAGCTTATCACACTGTCTTTCTTTCCCACGCATTCCTTCTTTCTTTTCTTTTCAATCAACAATTAAATTTCAACAATAATTCAAATCTAATGTGCAGTACACTTTTGAGAAGGAATGAAATCTTTCATTGTTCATTTGTTTTCAAATACAATGCATACAATAACAACATTGTTTCTTATTTCTCATTCAAACAGAATCTCATTCTTGGACAACAATTGAATCTAGTATACATTACAAGTTTGAATAGATATTGCAACTTTCATTTATCAACAATTACATCTTACAACTTTTCCTCTATTCATAATTCAATAACACTTTTACAACTGATCTCTTTTCCAATTTGAATTGGTATCAAATTTCAATTTACAAAGCATGGAATAACATTTACATTTTCTTTCCAAAATAAAATAGAGATCAAATATACTTCTTCTTTACATTCTCAATTTCAATTTCATCTTCCGTTCTGATTCAATAACTTCACATTACAAATACAATACATCTCATCCACTCAAGGTGGGAAAGGTTACATTAAATTACTCAAAGGGAGATGACTGTCAAACTATGAAATTCCTTCTCCAAACAGTAGCATGCAAGTTTCTTCTTCTTTTCAACTTTGATCACAACAAGGAAGGGGGAAAGGAAATGCTCTCCACCCAACCAAGACATCCAATGAGAAGGGAGAAGCCATCCTTCCTCATTGGCCCCGAGCCCCAACCATATTGAAATGGAGCATGAATATCAACACATGGAAACATAGGCTTCTTTCACATACAAGCAACATTCACATTGCATACAACATTAATAAAATACACAGTCCAACAAGACAGCAGTTCCCAACTGCATTTGCAAACATACACACAATACATAGGCTTGGTCCAAACAAGCCAACAAGAGCAAGAACTATGGGGAACTCCTTATGCCTCCCAATTTGGAATTAGGCATCCACCAAAATGCATACCACTAAAAAACATATCAACACCATAAACCTTATATCTCCCCACCCCTCCTTATGCCCCCCCAAGTTTATCCCTTATGCTTCCTCCCATAGTAAGAAATGCAAGTAGTTTCTTTTCCAAGGTGGATCCCAAAACCAAAACTCCCTCCTTAATAAAACAGTTCCATTGGCAATCCCTTATGCCCCCCATATGAAATCCACATAGCCTTCTCCTACACCATTCCCTAAAAATTCTACCCAACAAGCCAAGAATTCAAGACACATTCACCATTTAAACATGCACGCAAGAGAAAGAAAAAAACAACATTTAAAAAGGGCAAGATCCTACCTCTCCATAATGGAGTTTGTTCCCAAAACAACAATATTTTATAAAGCTCAAAATTTAGTCCAAAAAATAAACACCAAGCATGCAAATTAATTTCCAAACTCCCTCCATAATTAAGACTCCAAACAGCAATAAAATTTGACCCAAAGAGGAAGAACAAAGTTTCAACAACCTCCAAATGAGCAAGAAGCTTCACTTTTATAGGAAAGGAAAGAGAGAGGATGATGTGGATCCAAGTGGGATGCCACATCATTTTTCCTCATCCCCAAGAGGAAATCAACATCAAAAACAAATCACAATAAATTAAACATGACAAAATCACTTACATACTCCAATTCAACCCATACTCCAAAAAGGACTGCATTAAAAATATGTAAGGGAAGTGCAATTAAAACTTACAAATTGTCACTTCAAAAAGCATTAAAAATGCCTACATTTAACCTCCAAACCATAGGCATTGTTGGTGGATCATTCTAACAAGCCTCAAATTTGGCCTCCAAGGTCAAATTCGAATTCCAAAAATATGGAGTGTTTAACATTCCAAAATCTGCCTTACAAGACTCTTACATCTTTCTTACACATTCTTACATATTAACTTACACACTCTTCCAACATTATTATTTAAACTCAACAAATTTATTAATTACATTTCATGTCCCAATTAGATTTAAATAAAGTTTAACTATATGACTATCACATTAAAACTATCACTTTTAAATTAATTAAAAAAGAACACATTACAAATAAAAATACATACAACAATAATAAAAAGGAACACATAAATAAAACACATATCCCATGGTCACATATAATGGAAATTCCCCCATGGGAAATCCTAACATAACTCAACACACAACGCACAACACAGTTGCCATGGTGACCTTGTTGATTTCACCTAGAATTTCAATATGGTTAGTCTCCAGTCCCCGACATTGTTGTGATTTTTAACCTGCAAAATGAAAATACCTCCTTCAGCCTCATGGCCGCATCAGACATCCAAAATGATATAAACAATATTTCAAAATCATCTAAACACACAAATCACAACAATATCATTAATTCAACATTATCATTTTTAATTAAATAAATCAACTATATCATCATCAGTAATATTCCAACTAGGTCTACTCAAACATCCAATGTCATAAGTCCAAATCAACATCCATAATATATCCATGTCAAAAGTATATCATCAACCACATATAAACATGTCTCTAGTAATCATCAAGCATAATAACTGAATCCAGATCAATAATAATCCATGATCTAACATCTAACCATCATACTAAAACAAACATAATAGTGTCCATAATATGATCAATAGTATCAAAATCAGTATCTAAAAGTGTCAAAGGGAAGTGGGAACTACATAAACTAGTGATAAATACTCCATTTTTTCTAATGGCTCTTATTTGCATTCCTCATTTTCTTACACGATTCTTAGTTATATTACATGTTCCTTAGATTTTAGTGGATGCTTAAGTGTTCTATATCTTTTGATATCCATAGAATGATAGCCTTCTTACATACCAAATTTAACACTATATTGGTGTGCAAAAAGAATTTTCTATATAACCACATTCTCCATTTCTTGCAACTATCCATATCACATTATATTTTCTTATTTCATCTTTATAGGCTAAGTCAACTTGAATGATAACCAACCATTCTAGAATTCCACCTTGCCTTCGATTTTATTTTCCTCCTTTCACAAATTGGAGCAACCCACGGAAAATTAAGTTCTTCATTTCATGGATTACCAAATAAGTGTACCGAGTTTTCTTTAAAACTCAATGGTCATGACCATCTTTTAATTTTTCAAAATGATAGCAAGGAATGTTCATGGATACTCGAAATATTTGGTATTACCGAACATATGTAAATATGGGTCTTTTCAATGGTATGAGGAAATATTTTGGAAGGATAAACTTGTTTCAAAACTTGACTTAGAATGAGCACCAACATAATGTACCTCCCCATTCAAGTAGAGTGACCTAATCCCGAGTGTTGGTGAAAATCAATTAGTTTGTCGTAGCAAAACATTATTTCACTAATAATTTATCTAAGTTTTCCCTCACTCTCTTCTTATCACTATCCCTCTACATCTTAGCATCCATCCAACATCCCAAATATTTCAGCTAGACTACTCCTAAAGACTCCTTCTCCTAACCTACTCTCTTAATCTTTCAAGCTCTTAAGGGTATTGTAGCGATAATCAAGTACTTCACCTTTCTTCTTGGTAAAAAAATACATTACGCTTCCTCAAGGCTTCCACTCATGTTAAAAATAAATTGTTCAAAGTGCTAACATAATGCATTTTCACGTTTAAGGATTTTTAGGGTGTATGTTAGGTAAAAATACTAACAAGTTATTTACGTGGGATAGAGAAACATAAACAACTAGATAATCATCTTCATCTTTGTAAGAAACCAAATAAGTTCCCATTATTATTAATTTTTCATTACAAAGGTCAATCATGGTGACATCACTTTCCATGTTGAACAAAAAGTCGTAAACAAACTTATCAACTAAGTCAGAGAAGGTAGTGATGGACCCCTTAGGGATATGAAGAAACCATTCAAGTGCTTGACCTCTAAGACTCCTCGAAAATAAGCCATGAAGTCTTTGATGTGGTCACAATTTTCACCATTTCCCTGTATTATTCAAATTTAGGGAAATCAAAGCTTGGTAGGAAAGGAGTATGTAAAATTTCCCAATCGAAAGGGTAAGGACGCATATCTTCAAATTGATATTTCTTATTACATTCTTGGTTATTTTTATGTATACCGATGTGTTCATCTTTCGTAAACTACAATTATTGGTCAAAGAGTTTTCCATTCTATGGTATGGTTGGTACATACATATAGTTATATTTAAATTCTTCACCACTATAGTTTTCGGTATAACTTTTGGTATATGCAACTCTAGATTTTTCAGTCCTAAGATCTTTACCAATGTCTTGATGGACCTAAGAAGCTAAATTTGATATTTTCTAGCTAAGGAATTCCAATTATTGTTGCATATTGGTATCCTCATTATGAGTCTCATACTCTATCTACTCATGACGGGGACTTCATCCTCTTATTTATCAAAGGGATTCATTCTAATAAAGGGTATATGATGATAGGTTCTATTTAGAGAAATATTTATGTCCTCACCATGACCTTGGGGATGAGCAGACATGGATGTTGGTTCATGATTTAAAATGACTTCATTAGTCCTAAAAGGTGGTGGTAGATTTATACTCTTCGTCCCTATCATGTGAGAAAGGAAAGTAAGATCAATGTCATAGGGAAATCTACCCCTAACTAAACAAGATGTAGTAAGACGTGGTCCATTTTTAAAAATAAATAGTTGTCTATATGAGATGAGGCTTTTGTAAAATTATTTTGAGGTATCTCCCACTCACTAGAACTATGTTCAATAAGCTCCTATTCCTCCTCGAAGAGGAAAACATAGGATTTTTTAGGGGATTAGAATCATGCTTCTTATGAACTTCACGTTTTTAGTTTCCATGACTAAGAAAAATTGCTGCGAGATGTGGGAATGTGTGTAAATATCACAAGGAATCAAAAATAAAATGGGTAGCATAAGGATGATAAAGTGATAGATCTATAAGTATATGGGATATTCAAGAAAGGAATACCTAAAAAGATCTATGCCAAAATGGACATCATAATGACTACAAAGTAATAAATCTCTAATCGTCTAGGATATACAACAAGGAATATCTACATAAATCTATGCAAATATAGGTAACATAACAACTCACTATCAAGACATCTAAGTACCTAAGAAGGGTCGATATAATATGATCAATGTAACAATACAATGTTAATACTTAGATCAACTATCGAGCAAACAATATGCAAGTATCAAAAAGTGGTCGATATAATGCGAGCAATGTAAAGACCATGAAAGGAAACCATTGTAGGGGTGAAATGTCCCAATGTTGATTTAATAATAATAAAAAAAAATGAATACGTACCAACACACTTTCAACACTTAAATTATGTTTTTAAAGAATTTTTTTAAGTGGGTGAAAAGTTGTGGAAATTTTTTTCAAGCACTTCAAGGTGTTCTCTTTTGACTAAATAATGTCAAAATAACAAGCAAGGGAATGTATGAGTGGCGATGGACATTACTTGTCATAACTTTACAAAAATTTGACCTCGTTTGAACAATAAGGTTTTAACTTCGAGGAATTTATGCTATGTATAATTCGTAATGAAATATATACGAGGCACAATTTCAATGTAATCTCACCTTGATCAAAAAACAAGGTTTTGAATCCAAGAAATTTTTCTTCGTAGTATCTCTTTCAAACAAAAATTTGGATATAATCAAGTTGGCCCCAATTCCAAATGGCTCCCTAGTATTTCATTCTCAACACTCTCTAATAACTTGTCTAAGAGATGTACACTTTTTTAGAATAAATCTTATATAAAACAACATTACCCCATAATCACATTAATGGAAGAGGCCTCATACATAAAACAATTTAGCAATTCTCACAGGAATTTCTAGTCAAGTAGGTGATGGGGCACTTCCCATTTTTTTCAAATAGTTATCTCAATGTGTTAACTACTTTGGGGTTACTGTGGTAGTCCTCAATATTATTTTTATGGATTATGCCAAGATAATTCCCACAATTAAATCTATTAGGTAATATCATTCTTATTTGCACACGAAAATATAATTTGAGTGAATGGTGTGTTATTTTTCTTGATCTTAATATGGTTTTGCATGCCATTGGAAACACTGTACATAGTGTAGTTAGTCATTTGTTTTGATTTTTCTTTGATGAGTGATTGGTCCCATCAGAGACACCTAAAATTGGTTACCCAATTTAGTGTCCCCGCATTCGTTTACCTTCTCGGGTAACACAGGGCACCTTTATGTCACCACTTTTTATTTAGGGTATTAATTAAATATCTAATTAAACATCTATCCTAAGTTTATTATACCCCATTGTATTTTACCCATGGATAATTAAATATTAACTATTTAATTATACTTTTTACATGTATCTTAACCGCTTATCTACCCCATATCAATTCTATCCATCTATCCCCCCTATTTCTCCTCCCCCAAACTATGCAATGGGATATTTGAGGTATTTGGGTCGAAGGATACACTTTTGGATTTCCAAACCATATTTTTGAACATTTTGGGACTCTGTTCAACAATTGGCACCGACCGTACTCGGTCGACGCCAATTTTTCAGAACGACACCGATTGTGCTTGGTCAGCGCCGATTATAAATACGGGGCCAAATTTTAGTTCACAGTTAGACGAAAGAGAGACAAAGAGAATGACTAAGAGTTCTGAGCATCAATCCTGAGCATTATCTATCAAGAGAGAATGAATTCTATCCAGGTCAATCCTCGAGAGGAGTACCATTACTGCTCCTACTACAACATCGACATCGTGAGACTTCATCGCTCTCTTGAGACTTTGTTCCCATCTCTAGCTAAGGTGGAGTTCACGACATCCCTACAACTCCAACAGACATTGATTATCCAGCCTTTATTGTCCATTTCTCAAGCTTTCTACAATATTCCACGAGTCGACTCTAATCTAGACCATCGGCGCTAATTAAAACTAATCGATGCCGATTCACCCAATCGATGTCGATCAACCTACAGACAGGTAAAAGAACTCAGGTAACACAAATCCAACATCGTTTTCACAGTTTCCTATTTTCTTTTGCTCTCTGTCTGTTGTTTACATTCTGTTTGTCATTTTTAATCAGAAAATATAGACATTTACTTATATCTTTTATCATGTATGCTTCTTTCTTTAATTGAAAACGTGGAATGACATCCACCGAGGAGTTTATTGCTTCCGGACCTACTTCTCGTGCAGTCCACCCAAATATATTTTAATGTTGTCTTTTTCGTTAAGTATCTCGTGTCTCACAGTTTCTTGAATCTACTTTGCAAGATTGATCGTGTGCACACATTTTTTCTACATTGACTTTATTTTCTATCTACATCTTCGGATCTTATCCAATCTATCGTATCAATTTCATTTGAGTTTTCGGGGTTTTGTGTTTAGTTTGGTGCATTAACTTGGATAGGTAACAAGCACGTAAATTCTTGATCTACATTCTCACATGCTGGTGGGACCCAACCAAAGTCCCCTATTGGTAAGTTCATTTATTTTCCAGTTTTGAGCTTTTGTTCTTTTTCTTCGTTGACTTTCATCATTTTTCCTTAAGCATTTCCTTCCTTCATTTTTGATCCAGAGAATCCTCACAAAGAAACACCGATCTAAGATCTTCTCAGAAATTGTTGCAGTCATTTTTAAAACGTGGGGAAAAATTATACGACTCCAACGACAGCTTGTTTGCAGGAAACGGAGCTCGTTTGCAAAAGTTATAGCCCGCTGAAATTTTTGGGCAACTGGCAAATTTTGGGGTTTTTGTGCAGGTTGGACGTGTGCACGCTCGCCAAGTGTTGCGATCGTATTGTGACACGTGGAAAAATTGTGTGACGTATTAAAAAAATGGGTTTTGGAACGCCGGTCTTGGACACTCGATCTCGGACAAATGGACCCCGCTATTTTCTGGCTGGGGGCCCTCAGCCAGGTTCGACACACTCGATTTAGGAGGGGTGCCTTGGCCTCCTTCTCATTTAACCATTCAACCAACTGTGTATATAAACCTCTATATTTTCTATTACGCCATGCATGTGGGATATTGGGCATACTTGATTTAAATTATCCACGCCCTTTTAAACTTCCTTGCTTTCCCACGCCTATATTTTATCATTTCCAAGCATATATGAAATTTTCCACGCATTATTCAAACTGTCCAAGCCATATATGGTACTGTCCACCTTTTTAGGGATTTAGGCGCCTAAAATGAATGCTATGCGCCACCCAATGCGCCCCATGGTCAAAGCGCCTATTATATAGGCTTAGGTGGCTTACTTGCCACTTTAAATGCGCCCCTCCACCTATTTTTAAACCATGAGATATGCTCCCAAGCGCCCAATGTGGGATTTTATTCCCAAAAGGATCAGCCAAGGGGAATGGAACTCGGGTGGAGGTGGTAAAAGGATATGCGCCCAGCCATCAGACCAGGAGGTGCACAAACAGTATAAAAAGGGTAATATTTTATTTGTAAGGGCATTCGGACTGTGTAAGAAATATTGTATTGCTCATATCTTGAGCTAACGGTGGAATTTGAAGGAGATGTAAAAGGAAACCCCTGTTATTTTTGACAGAGGAAGACTGTGAGAAGGTCTAAATTTTGTAGAATTCTTTGTAAAGGATTATTTTCAAGATTTTAATAGATCGGTCCCATTCAACCGGACCCGGAGACGTAGGCCTCAAGCGCCGAACTCCGTTATCAATTCTCGCGTCACGTTGCTGGTGAATTCTCTTCATTTATTTAGTATTTGCACAGTACTTGCAGTTTTTATTCTTTTATTAAAAATACAAAAAAAAATAATGTACAAATTTAAATCGATAATCAATACAAAGCAAGAAAAGTGTGTGTGCACAATTGCTAGTTAAATTTGGTTTTCAGATCAATTTTGGTCTTGATTTTTTTCATTTGTAATTTGCAAAGTCAAATTTTTTTCTTTCTTACAAATCCAAATCCCAATTTCTATTTCAAATATTAGTAAATATTTCATTTGATTTCAAGATTGCATTTTTGATTCATCTCTTTATGCAAAATTGTTATTTCCTTGAAAGTTTTCTAGTCTCTTAAATAGAGATCTTTGTTCTACTATTATCTGGATATATCATTCTCGGATTTGTTTGTGTGTTTGCTTAACCTCTTCTTGTGGAGTAATTTTCTTGTTCGCAGGATTGTTTGAGGGAAGATCTCAACAACGCGCTTTTGAATTCCACACACCTTGAGAGTTAAATCTACAGGTATTCCTCTTTTACATTGTTTTCTCCTTTTTAAGAAAAAAAAAAACTTGTTTGTTTGTTTTCTATCACATTCAAACATTTTGATTTTGGTGCTTAAAAAGAATTTAATCACATTTGGGAAAGAACTTGTTTGACTTGTCTTCATCGAAATCAAACACTTCATTTTTAGTGCTTAAAAAGAACTTCTTCTTTGTCATTTATGTTGTATGTTCTTCATCTAGTTTTCTAAATAGGTTGGAAAATTGATCAAAATCGGTAGTGACACTATTTGATTTTTATTTTTCACCCTTGCACACAAAGCCAAAATCACTAGGTATTAAGCATTTAAACAAAAATTCCTTCCCTGGCCTCACCTACTTGGAAGTGACATCCAAGAGGAAGAGCCTACGTGGTACTCGGGATGTGATATAAATTCATGGAAATTCTGGTATATATTGGCAAAGCACCCGACTCCCTTATCGCAATGGTGTGTGAAGTGTGGGGTGGGCCCCTATCGCTCAAGCCAAGTCTTGGTCTTTTATCAAGTGCCTTCGGGACTCCTCACCAAAACATTCCCCAAACTATCCTTAGTTTGGCTATCTGAGTAGTTCCTATTCTAAAATGCCTTCCCTAATAGTTTCTTTCTTAAAAGCATGAAAATTAAAAGAGATAATCACCTACGCTGTTTGAATTGTCTCATGCATAGTTAGGTCAATATTTTTTCTATATTTCTGCTTGTTTATGATGGTCATCACCCGGTTACAATCTAGAAAAATGGCTCAATTGGCCCCTTCTTCATCCGAGATCACCACTAATGTGGATGTTTCGACACCCCTCGGGTCTTCCTTAGGACCGCTGTTAGTTGGTTCCCCATCTTGGTCATATAATCATTTCTATCACCCTAAAGCAATCCCATCACGTCCGACTTCCCCAATCCTTCGAGAGGTTTCATCTGCATATAGAGTATGTTCCTCATGGAGATCCTGAATTTTAGATGCTCCTTGATCGCAATCCAATAGCCCTTATGGATTATCTAGTGCATAAGTCTATTCGAATATCTGATCAGGGACCACCAATCTAGCAAGTTTATGATTATTCTCATGAACCATCCCAGGATTTTATAGAACAGTTAGCATAATTTTTCTTTCCTTGAACCATGGAAGAGGGTGGCGCATTTGTGCCTCCTTTTTCTCTTCCACCGACCATGTCGACTAGTTCCCAAATGGTCTTGCCTATCCCTAGTGCCATGGCTACCTCGGCTACTCCACAACCTACTTTTGAGAGGCCCTCTTCTTTATCTATGATGGGTGCATCCGCGCTCTCATAGATTTTTGTGATATCTTCTATGTCATCTATTACGTCTCGGGTCGAGTATCTCTCTATGAATCAACCCCCTTCTACGATTCATTCGGGTCCTTATTCTCGTCATCCAACCGGTATTTCTTCTAATGCTCTAGTGACAGTGAAATTTACACATCCTCTGGTTTTGGTACCCTTAATAACCAATCCGGCAGTCAAAAGCCTCATTCAAACTTTGTTCCCCACCATGTCCAATCAAATCAACACCCATGTTCCTCAATCCATGCCAATTCGGTTGACAAGTGTAGGATCCCACCAATCATAGGATCTGTCTTTCATTCAACCACTGGTCATCTCACAGCTTGTTCATACACAGGATCCTTCACAACAAATACCTCACTAGGTGTCACCCAAAATGCTTGGTTATTCCTCTTATCATCCTATTAATCAGCAGATGAATTCCCCGTTAACATCTCAACAAAATATATCATTCGCTTCTTATGCGGGACATACCAACATGCCTCCTACTCAATCTGATGTCATACAAATTCTTTCCAAGAAAATCATAGACCTAGAAGCCTCCACCAAAGGGGCTTTCCCTTCATACTCTTTTGAATAAGTGTGTAATGAGCCGATTCATCCATCGGTGGCTTTTAAGCCTTATCCTCCGCATGATGGGAACTTCCTAAGTTCTTAAAATTTTATAGTTCGAGGATCCTCAATAGACTTTGTGAGTGTTCAAGCACGCTTACTACCTTATAGTCCGGATCGGGAGCTTATGCTTCGTACTTTCCTATGTATCTAGCATTTTTGCTTTGACCGGTAGTCAATAACATTCCCTAACACTCCCTTTTTCTTTCTCTTAATTAGCTCGGATGTTTGTTGAAAACTTTTCAATAAATATCACACATAAGATCTCGATTACAGATCTTTATAACATTCAATCAATTCGAATGAGTCTATTGCAGAGACTTTGTCACTCGTTGGAGGGGTATACTAAATCAATTGTCTTTCTCCCTCCCTCAATCTCAACGAGATCGAATTGTTTACTTGATCTTGCGCTAATCATATGTCTTTGAATTTAAGGATTCAAACCTTTCACACATTTGAAGAAGCCTTTATGATGGCGCACAAACTTGAGTCTGTGCCATTGAACAAGGGAATTTAAAACTTCACTCTAAATCTAAATGAGATTTTTCTTGGTTTACAAAATCAAACCCTTCCGCTTCTAACAAAGACAAGAATCAAGGGTCCACCAATCCTATCGTATTACAAACATTACGAGCTGATAACACTTCAAATCAAACACCACGAGAGAGACTTTTCATCTTCTCAAAAGGACCCTCATCATCTCGATCTTTTACTTCGTTGGGGAATCATTTTCCTCTATCTTAGAAAAAAAAGTTGAAGTTCACATGATTGAACTTCCCCTATTAGAAATTTTGAAGAAAGCCAAGAATGAACCTTTTGGTATAGGGAAAATGAATTCTCACATTATCATAGAACCAAAGGCCATGACATTGAATGATGTCGGACCTTCAAAATCTTGTCCAAAAATTCATTGATAAAGGTGAGCTAATTTTGGATAACCCAAATGCTCCCCAAATCAGGAACTTGATGTTTTTAAACAACCTTTTCCCAATCATTCCCGAACAATAACGCTTTAGGGTCTCAAAAACCAAACACTCATACTATCAGCTTCATCTCTACTGAAGAATATTCTTCTAAACCTAAGCCATCTACGAACACGTTGACCGAATCAGAACTTCCTCCCACTACGTTAATCTCTGAGATTTCGCCATCCTTAGACAATTCATCTTTAAATATTTCTCCATTGTTATACATGGATTCATATTTCTCTACCTCTTTATCTGATCTTCCATCCATGCTAGAGACAATTTCATCCTCATCTGTCTCGTCGTTAGACATTCTTTCAATGCTTGAGGCATTTACATCTCTTCAAGTTTCCACAACAAATACATCTACTTCTGTTTCTCCTATTTTCACCGCGACTATGCCATTGGTGAACATACCTATAGTCATACCAACTTCTCTACCAATGGAAGCGTCTTCGATTCTAACTCTTCCCATTTCCTTTCCTATAGTAGTTACACCCACAATTACGTACCAGAAGTATCTTCCTCACAGGGAACCACTTCTTCGTCATCCACTTCTTCCATCACCGATATCATTGCCTTTCCTATTAAGGAAAAATCTAAAGAAGTAGCATTGACACTTCCACATTCAGTTCTTGAACCTAAAACAAGACAACTAAATTCTAACGTGGCATCATTAGTACCTCACCATCTCCTTCCCCGAAAAGGTTACAATCACCTTATGTGGTTGAAGTTGTCACCATCCCCAAAAAAGGAAAACCAATATTTCAGACTATTAATACTCTTGGTGCCTTCCATAAAAATCTCTCTCTGCGCCTCATAAAATATTTGATTTATCCACTAAGAAGGTGTCTTCTTACACAACACCATCTTCGTTGGTGTCTCGTAAAGTGGATTTACCCACAAGAAAGGCGCCACATCTTCTATTACGACCATCATCTTCGTCACCAAAATCCAAGGAACCCTTGGTTCCTCCTATCATACCTATCTTGGGAGCTCCCCCTCATCTAAATAAGTCTTATCTAAATCATCATTTGTTTTGACCAAGCAACATTCTTCATCTCTAAAGACCACAACATTTGTCGCATCTTTGTCTTCTTCAAAATCTATCTTAGGAGCTCCTCCTCCACAAAAATCAATCTTTCCTCACATACTTCCATCTCAGAACCCATGGCTACTTCTCCTAATGTCCAAAAAAGCAAAACGATCCCTTAAAAGACTCACCAAACCAGACATACAAATTCTTTTAACTCAATGCAGGTTTGCTAAGGCGAAAGAGGCACCTTCGTCATATCTATCCTCATCTTTCTCTCTTTTGGATTCTATACTTAAATTCTTTTCCAACTTATCCAATCTTCATCCATATCTCTTCCTCCAATCAAACCCTATAATCCTAAAGGAGTAAAACCTTCCCGGTTCAAGTTTGATTTGATTTGTGCTTATCACCGCACTCTAGGTTATGACACCGGGATTGAAAGCCCTTGATCATGCCGTTAGTAACATCTTGAAAGAAAGTGACCATCTACTGGAAGAGGAGGAGGAACAAGTGTCTCCTATCATATCAACAACATCGAGATGAACGGTCTACCCAGACCTCTAATTCTATTAATTCCACTCTGGATGATCTTCCACCTTCTCAAATCGACATAATTCATATCGCCACTAGAGAAAAACAGTATGATAATCTATCATCATCTACATCTTAGCCACGGGTTATCATTTCTATGGCCCTTGAAGGAGTTTCTCCTTTTTCATTAGCCTTGAGACCTCGGTCTCTATTCGTGCTTCACCTCGGATCAAATTCCCGTATCGGTTGAGGAAAGTGTTATGAAACAACTTACCCATGCTCCCATCAAAATGTCTCTTTTTAACCTCATTCAATCATCTCCATAGCATCGACAAAGCTCGATTGATAATCTGTGTCGTATCGCAGCGAATTCGATGAGCCACAGCCTTTTGAGATGGTTTTGGATTGAATAGACCGTCAACCGCCATTTTCTTTGAGGATTTTGAAATTCCTCCCCTTTCTTCGAGGATCTAGAGGATCCCCTCTTTATCACGATTAAAATCAACAACACTACGTTAAAATACACTATGATCAATAGTGATGCTGCACTCAACATCATTTCCTCTCACACATTTGAGCAACTTAAGTTACCAAAGAATGTAGTGTCACCACCACCTTTCACCCTTCGATCATTTAACAATCAACTGGAAGTTACTTTAGGGACTATGGTCCTACCCATTCGTAGGTAAGAAACTGCTTCACGAGCTTCTTTACATTATTGAAGGGAAATTCCACTACAATATGATCCTCAGACACTCCTGGATTTATACAATGCATTGCATCCCATCAACCCTCCATCGATGCTTAAAATATCAATATGAGGGAAAAATCTATACTCATCTAGGAGATCCTTTTCCTTCCACACAATGTGACATGACCACAAGGTCTACCCTTCTAAAGGAGAATTCTTGTTCTCCTGACGAGGCTTCATCCTCTTCCATACCTGTAACAAAACTACAAGATTTACAAAATTTGGAAGAGACGTTGCAGCATTTTTCAGTAAGAGAGCTTCCTCTTCTCTATTTTGATGCCCATCTCAAACCTAAGGAGTATGGTAGACCAGACAAACAACCTGAATATCAGCAAGGTATTGGTCGTATCATCACCATTGGTCTACCCAATCAACAGACTAACTTCATTTATGGTGGTCTTGATTCACCTCACTATCGCCTAGATTCTCCCCTAGGGCCAAACCCTATTCAGCAGGGTTTGTTTGTTTACAAAATCCCACATTCACAAAAACTTATTTATATCAATGCGTGTGGAAGGGCTTTGGCCTAGGAGATTATGAACAGGGTGTGCATGACCTCACATCCATTCCAACTCTTAAACCACATCAAAAATTTGGGTTAGTATTTAAACGTCTCTCAAAATCCACCATCACCATTCTCGATGAGCCTCTCTCCATTGAGGAACCATCTTCTCCTGCCAAGTTAGAAGCATCACTTGATGTGGATGACGCCATTTCCATCCCACCTAACTTTTTTTTTAGTCAATACCATTTCCATAGGTCCATTGACCTATAAAACTAATGGCAAATCCACTTCCATACCATTAGTCTTCCCTGAAATAGTTGGAGACGACTCTCCCACTATCAACACTATCCACTGTGCGGATGATGATTCGGTCCTCACCTATCTAGGGGTAGAGGATTCCTATCTTCCTAAAACCATTCCTTCTGATACATCTATGCTTCTCAATGAAGCCATTGTCGACCTTAATATAGGGACTTCTAAAGACCCTCACATCATTAAGGTTGGCCAATCTCTTAATCCACAGGAGTTAAGAGACTTCACCACCTTTCTTTCCAACCATCACCAATATTTTTCTTGGTCATATGAAGATATGCCAGGACTCGATACTAATATCATGGTCCACAATATCATTACTCTTCTAGACATCAAATCTGGTTAAATTTTTTTACGTAAAATACACCCTCGTGTAGCCCTTCTTGTTAAAGAAGAGTTGCAACGCTTGCTTTCTGCTAACTTCATCCAACCTATTGACTATCCACAATGGGTTTCAAATTTAGTACCAGTAACCAAGGCCACTAGGAAAATTTGAATTTACACCAACTTCCGGGATCTTAATCTCGCTTGTCCGAAAGATGATTTTCCTCTACCTAATGTCGACCAACTCATGGATTTAACTATAGGTCATGAGATGCTTTCTCTTATGGATGGTTTCTCGGGATATAATCAAATTCTCATCGCACCAAAGGACCAGCATAAGACTTCCTTCATAACTCCTTGGGGAACTTTTTGTTATCGTGTCATGCCTTTCGGTATTAAGAATGCAGGGAACTTGACCTATCAAAGAGAAATGACCTACGCCTTCCATGATCTCTTACAAAAACTATGGAAGATTATGTCAATGATCTCCTCAGTAAATCCAAACTCCATCACGATCATCTTTTCATTCTTGCACCTCTCTTTGAGAGGCTCATTTTCTTTTGTCTTCGCCTAAATCCATCTAAATGTGTGTTTGGCGTTCTCACTGTAAACTCTTAGGCTTTATCATTTCTATTAGGGGCATTAAAGTTGATCCCACAAAAATAAAATCTATCCTTGAGATGCCTCCACCTTCCAACTTAAAGCAGCTCCATGCGGTCTTCAAGGATGCCTTCAATTAGTGCATCATTTTATCTCACAATTATTGGACCGTTGTCAACCTTTTCATCATCTCCTCCGTAAGAATGTTCATTTTGAATGGGATGAGCATTGCCAAAAGGCCTTTGATGATCTCAAAGCTTATCTTCTTTCTCCACCTGTGCTTACACCTCCACGTGAGGGGGAGCCATTCTATCTTTATATTTCTATTATCGACCATGCTTTGAGATCCATGATCTTGCATCGGGATGCTAACAATAAATAACAAGCCATCTATTACATCAGTTGCACTCTTCATGAGTATGAAACATGCTATTTTGAAGCTGAAACATTATGTTGTGCTCTCTTCTTCGCAACTTCTAAAATTCATCACTACCTCCTTAATCACAAAACTTATATTGTTACAAGTGTCAATCCACTCAAGACAATACATGCAAAACCATATCACAATGATCATGTCACTCATTGGCTCATGCTCATGACAGGTGTTTGATCTCGAGTTCATCTCACAAAAATCTATCAAGGGCCGGATCATTGTGGATCAATTAGCTGATACTCCTCTTCTCGAAACTCAAATTCCCTTGCTCAATTCCCGATGAGTATATCCAACAAATCAATATTGGTCTGTCTCCATTTAAAATAAAACTCTTCTTTGGACGGGTCCAAATGTCGCAACGGGGAGGTGTAAGTTTCATCATGATTCCTCCTTGGGGTGTATTTATCCCGGTTGCACATAAGCTTAACTTTGAGTGTACCAATAATATGGCCAAATATGAAGCTCTTGTTTTAGGTCTTGAGAATGCCATTAATCTTGGAACTCGCCATATTGACATCTTTGGTGATTACGAGGCTCATCATTAATCAAGTCACTTTGGTGTCTATCAATGCAAAAATGATATCCTTCAAAAATACCGTGATATCGTTCTCTTTCAACTGCAATATTTTGATAAATTTACTATCCAAGCTATTCCTCGCATGGAGAATCGATTCACAAATACAATGGCTTCTTTAGCCTCACTTATTCCACCCTTTACCGAAGACTCACAACTTTATGTGGTTGTTCAACGTTTAGGCCAGCCATCTCATCTCAAGTAGTTGACTTTAATTAACGCCATCACAACCAACATTCAAGATGAGTGGTATCGGCACATTTTTTATTATCTATCCCATTCAGTGCTTCCTTCAGATCTGAATTCTAATGGTAGAAGATATTTTATCCTAAGCGCTAATCGCTATACTATTCTAGGTGGAATCCTCTACAAACGTGGTTTTGATGGTATTTTGCTTCAGTGCCTCTAAACCCCTGAATCATCTAAAGCCATCCAGGAAGTCCATGACGGTATCCATGGTGGAAATTTTAGTGGCTTGGCTGTAGCTAAATGCATCTTACGTTTAGGTTATTATTGGCCTTCTCTTAATCGAGACTGTTGTAAATACACTAAGAAATGTGTCAAGTGTCAACAACATTCCAATCTTACACATGTCCCTAGTCAAGCTTTGCAACCTGTAGTGGATTTGTGGCCTTTTTCACAATGGGGTCTTGATCTCATCGGTCTCATCAATCCCCACTCTTCACAACGTCATCATTCTATCATTACTGACCACATAATACTTCACTAAGTGGGTAGAAGCTATTCCTCTTTCATCGACTAAAGCTAAACCCATTGTTGATTTTGTTTATCAACACATCATTTGTCGCTTTGGTGTCCCACACAAACTCATCACAGATAATGGTAAATCTTTCAAAACATCAATTTTCAAAACCTTTGTGACATGTTCAATATCAAAATCAGCTTTAATTCTCCATACTATCCCAAAGATAATGGCTAGGCCCAAGCTTCCAATAAAACTTTGCGTAATATCCTCATGCAAAGGTAACTAGTCAGTGGTAGGGATTGGCATTTACATATCCCTTTTTCTCTCTGGGCTTATCGGACTAGCATTCATACTCCTACTAGTGCTACTCCCTTCTCTCTCATCTATGGGTCTGAGGTTGTCCTTCCTTTGGAAGTCCAAATCCCATCTCTTCATGTCTCTCTCAGAGAATTTGTCTCTGATGAGGACTATCGTCAAAATCGTCTAGCGCAACTTGAGTTGCTCGATGAGCGGCATCTTAATGCTCTTGAGCATCATCAAGTCTACCTTGAGCATGTCAAATGTGCTTATAACAAGTACTTATAGCACCATGAATTCAAAATTGGTTATCTTGTTCTTAAAGAAAACCAAAATGTCACTACACTAGAGCGGAGTCAGCGTGGTAAGTTTGCTTCTAATCTGGATGGGTCCATACGTATTCACTCATAAATATGGGTCCGGGCTTATCGCCTATCTTCCATGGATGGTGTACCTGAAATGGAGCCTCTTAATGCTTTGCATCTAAGGCCTTTCTATTGTTAAAATCTATCTTACACGATCTTAGTCAGCAAAACCAGATTATTCATCCATCTCGCATGAACCAGTCATGCATTTCGTAGTGATTCAAAACTATGTGGTTCTCTCGTTATGTATTTTCCACCTTAAATATGAGTATCACAGCTCTACTCATGGAATTTTTCTTATGGATATGTTCCTCCTCATGGTAGGAACACCTTAATCGCTAATTCATTTGTCCTAAGTATTTATCTTAATCGAATCTACTCGGGGCATAAGTACATGTTTATTTACATTTCTTCCCTTCTCTTTGATCTATTTGGTCTAAACTCAACTTCTTTCAAAGCTCCAAAAAGAAGAAGAGAAAGATGCTATCCTAAAATTCCAAAAGATAGACTGATCCCTCGAAGGACAGCTATCCATGCCTTATCAAATAAATCAAAAAGTATAGACCATTCCCTTGAAGGATGGCTATCATCAAATTCAAAATACAGACCACTCCCTTGAAGGACAGCTGTTTATTTCATGGAATTTTCAAGGCTTCTCACATTAATCAGCCTTTGCAGTAACAAACTTCCTCTTCGGCCAGTTTGTTCACTTTTTAGCATCATTGAAAGACTTCTGTATCGATCAGTCTTTCTATGTCTAGCAAACTTCCCGCATTGATCAGTTTGCTCTTCTATCAAAACAAAAATCATGAAGCTGAGATATAAGACCTTTTTCAATCATATGGAGACCCTATTTTCCCAATATGAGCACGTATTTTGTCCTTCGTATATTTCGACGAGATACATACTTACTTCTCGTTCCATCTATCTCTTAGATCTGGTTTGTGACTAACTAGTGTCAGGTTCATTTTATCTATATCTATGACCTTATGTCCATCGCCTTTTGGTTTCCTACCAAGTCTCTATTTATGGTTGATAAGGGGCCTAAGTTATCATTCTTTTCCTATCTAGATATATTGCTTTTTATCTTCTAAACTAAGATAATATCATTACATCCTTTTGTCACAAGGAACATTTCCCATTGTTATTTGTTATTCATCTAATTAAATTGACATTTAACATGTTAATTTAGTCAAATCTATCATCTCTCTATACTCATATTATCTACTTTGTCTAAAAACTTATCAAAGCATGTATTACAAACACATCTATCTATCTATCTGTTTCATTTAAAATTAAATTGAAATCTCAAACATGTTTATTTTATCCATCTATCAATCACATCTATCCATCTATCTTCTAAAAAATTTATCTATGTCTATCAATATTAGACTATGAGATACTTGCCTTCAAATGTAGTTGTTGCTTCCAAACTGGTCATGTTACAGATGATTGTGAACACTCCAAACGTAAGACCAAAACATCCTGGTGGAAGGATTCTCTACCTGAACATCTTACAATTGACTCAGATCCGGCTAAGGAATCTAGTGCTCCTTTGCAAGTTAACTCACCCATCATGGTTGATTCACAGACCAATACAGAGAAGCCTCCAGACTATTCTTTACAGGTTTCTTTGACTCAGTGATTAAGGATATTTTGACCCCCCTTCCTATGGGTCACATCCCCATCAAACCCATTGCAGTTCCTCCGACTGTAGTGGATGTGGGAAATCAGGAATGGACTGTGGTGGATAGGAAAAAGAAGGGAAATGCCAAATCTAAATCCCCCACCATATCGGACAAGGTTTGATTCTTGTCTTTTGGGTGCTTTCATTGATACATTTAGGCAAATGGTCTAATACGCAGTTGATAGGCAGCTGTGTTGCTGTTTTGTTGTTGTTTATTAGTTTGTTTTTAGCAGTATTGGTTTGCTTTTTTTTGGTTCTATCCTCGATGATTTTTTCTATTGCTGGGATTTTAGGATAAAATCTTACTTTTGAACACTTTTGTACAAGGGTATAGTCCCTTTCAAAAAACTATTTGCCCATAATAAAAAAATATTAGACTACATCTATCTATATTTATCAAAATTAAATGCATGAGTACAATCACATAACACAAAATGATGAATATATATACATGTGTGTCTGTACAAAAAAGAATGGATGGATTTCAATCAAGCCATCTATATAATACATCAAAAATGCCTTCAAATCAAGGCTACATTAGTATATCGGTACAAAAATAACATCTCTATATCATAAAGTCAGATAGGTGGAAGACACTATCTCCTCCCTCCTTTGGCCCGGGATGTCTCTCCCGGCCCCCTCTATCGAGCTAGAAACACTGCCGCTTTAGGGGCCTGCCGCCACCTTGATCTCTCCCGATGCTCCCACCCTCCGATGCACTGCAATGTAGCCTTTCCTCCTCGCACCATAACGAGGCACATCAGGGGCATGTTGTGCCAAGGCATCCTCATAGTATCTCACCTCGGTGGAGGCACGATAGGTGCTCGGACTCACCATGTCATGTGCTCGTAATGACACTACTGCTGCTTCTTCTTTGGTGGCCTTCTTGATGCCGTATCCTGTGACACTTGACTCTTAAGTGGTGCCTATACCATCGTATTGGCCCCGAGGGCCTCTATCTTGATGGTAGCGATCCCTCTCGCTATCACCGTGTCTTGATCTTGACGTGTTGTATCTCTCTCTAATATTAGTGCATCCCTCTCCTCTGTCAGAGCACTAATCTCCTCGAGGGCAGCCTGGTGTGCATGCGTTAGGGTAGCATGCTCTCCCTTCAGTATCTCCAGCACTACAGCTATGTCCTCCTCATCTACGTGTATGGATGTTGGGAGGTGTCGTGGTAGCTCTGTAGAGTACCATGTCACATAGCCATCATCTACTCCTACGTCATCATCACTATTTGTGGGAGGTGGGGCCTCCCTCAGTGGATCTTCCAGGGATCAAAATCGGTAGGTCGGTCTCTCTGTTGTCCCACCTGTATGGCATATATGTGGTCGGGACTGTTTGTAGTAAACCAAACTTCCTCAGCACCCATATAAATGGGATGTGCTCCCATATCTAGCTGTGGCCCCACCACCACCACTGCTCCCGTGTCGCTTCACCGGTGAGCATCTGGTAGCCCATGTTGGGTAGACGATATGCTCTCCAAATGACCCACTCTAGTGTCGGTTTCGAATCTCCTAGGGCATGTTTTCTGCCATCACCGAGAATCCATAATCAAGGGCACCCTCTGCGCTCTGCATCCATGGAAGACCTGATATCTTGATCACTACTATGTGCTCATATGCCTAGAATGGAGCATGAAGCTAACATCAATACATATCTGCTGCTATGGTGTACATCCATAGCTCATGATATATCTATGCTATTAGGGCATCAGAAAACGTGAACACCTACCTGAACTCCAGGATGTCATAAACATAGTCTAGTAATAGCAATGGAAATCTCCCACCTCCTAAATCTGGTAGAGCAAAATAAGAGATCGCCATCTGAATCAGTACTATCCATCTACTCCTAGCGTCATCCTCATGCATAATGTGAGGCTATCCTCACTACACGGATATTATCTCTCGAATCATCTACCTTGTCTCCATATAATCGTCCCGGGGCCCTTTGCTACTTGATCTCGTGGAGTGATCTTTATTGGGTCCCCGATGATTGGTAGCCTCACAATCCTATATATATCCTCATGGGTGATGGTCATCTCACCCATCCTGAACCAGAAAGTGCATATCCTATTGTCCCATCACCGTACCAGTGCTTGCATCAACTCTACGTCTCACGGCACCCATCGATAGTAACGGAAGCCCCGAGCCTAGCTAGCTCCAGGTGACACCAATCAATGTCTATCACATTAGGGAGAATGGTCTCTAAAAGCTTGAGAATAGTATCCCGCATATGTAACACCTCTCGTGCCTACATCCATGACATCAAGAGCATTGTTAGCCTCTCATTTATCCAAATCGGAACACCAAAAACACTTTCTACCCCTTTCTCAGTCTAATCACTCCAATTGACATCACTTGAGTTCAATTGATGTCGATCTAATTTATTTGACATTGATTGAAATTACAATCGGCGCCGATTGAACCTAATCGGCATCGATTTTTCCAATTGCATGATTGGGAGGCGAGTGTCCAAAACACTCGGCCTCACACTTATTTCCTTTTTCCTAAAAATTAGCATCCTCGTATGCTATTTAATGGTAAAACATATACATGAGACTAAGGTAAACCCACTTACCCTGTGTCATGTCCTCTTTTGCTTCGACTACTCCCAGAGGCTTCCATGTTACTCAAAATCAATTGTCATGGTGGTGTAAATAAATCATTTAGGTTTTCCTTTCTCCTATTTATATGGGCTCGGTACAGTCGGCGCGCCAATTTTTATGGTCAGCACCGATTGGTTTAGTCAACGTTGATTTTGGCTATATCGACGCCGATTGAGGCCCATCATTACCGATTGGTTGCAATTTTGCCTTTCCACATCTCTTTCTTCCATCTCCTCATCTTTTTGCCATAGTGTTGATGCTTGGCTTGTTTATCTGATCATTATTATCACCTAGGTGTTGCCTTTTGGCACATATTTGTGGTATTATCACCCATTTTGAGTTTGTTCCCTACACATGGGTCACTCACATTTGTGGCAGCTTAAAGATAGCATGTCTCGTACTAACATCGTGCTTTGCACAGCTTAAACCGTCTAGTTTTCCCTACCAATGTTTCACTCTTTAGTTGCTACTATTTTGCAGCCCTCCTTCCACTCACGGGTCTTTAGGTACTAACTTCATCTCATATGAAGACTGTCTAATCTACCCTACCAATGTGAGGTCCTTAGGTTGCTACTTTTTTATTGTTGTTGTTTTCATGCATCATCAATGATCAGATCTACTCCAGCCATCTAGCTGGGGCATCCTTATTTCTCATCTACCTTTTTCAAAGCCGAGATCGGTTGGCATTTTTGGGGCCACCCCATCCCTAGTTTGAGGGGGATCACATCATCACTTGTTCTTCATTTCTTCCAACTCCTTATTTTTGTCTTGCAACTTTGCTTATCACAAGTTACTCGACAAAAAGGTGTAAAATGTAGACACCTAAAATTGGTTACCCAATTTAGTGTTCCCCGCATTCGTTTACCTTCTCGGGTAACACATGGAACCTTTATGTCATCACTTTTTCTTTAGGGTATTAATTAAATATCAAATTAAACATCTATCCTAAGTTTATTATACCCCATTGTATTTTACCCATGGATATGTTAGGAATAATTAATAGTGTAAACATTGTATTATGAGTTATTGAGAAACAACTCATAATTACTTGGTATTATATGTGAAGTTGGTGAAACAACTTCACGTATTTAGCTTGTTGTTTGCAACCACTCCTAAATTATAGGAGGTTGTTTTTACTATTTGTTTGGCTATTTATTAGCCATGTATTGTGTATGTTAATTGCAGAAGACGAATATATTATTTTATTATGATCCAAATCTGTCATTTGGTAACAGAGCAGCGTTGATCTTGGAGAGAATACGGTGGAGAAGTCGCAGTCTGGAATGTTTCAGCAATTTTAGTAGCATGAGCAGTCGCTGGAGCATGAGTGCCACGTTTTTTCTGAGCAGTCACATTTTTTCTGAGGACACGGTGGCTGTGTAGTGTGGTTTGTAGTGTCCACACGGATTGGTGGATGTATAAAGTGTGCAAGATCAAATTCATTATCCAAAGCAAAACACTTAGAAAAATGTAGTCCTGGAAAGCAAAACGCAGAAGCAATTACAACTTTCCACTTGCCACGCAGCCACAACAATTCTTGAGTTTTATTTGCCACGCGAGGGGAGAAAAACGCCGCAGGTTTTTGCCACGCAGCCACAACATTTTCTGAGTATTATTTTCCACGCATCCACATCAATTTTTTAGTTTTACTTGCCACGTGGGGTTGCAGTTTTTTTAAAAAAATTGATATATAGTTTATATATAATAAACTATATACGTGAGTTTATGCAGTTTTTCAGTTTAAAAAAAAAACAATTAGAGTATTTAAAAAGTAATTTCCCTTTATTACTTTTTAAATAGTGATTTATCAATTGTAATACAATAGTTGTGGAAATGGAGAAATTGAGTCTTGTTGAGAAGTTCGAAGGACGTGATTTTCATACATGGAGAATCTAGATGCAGTTGAATTTGATTGAAAAAGATTTGTGGGATGTGGTCAAACCAAATGTGACAACACCAACAAATCCAACAGATCTCGCGAAGTGGAATATCAAGGATCAAAAGGCCTTGGGAACTATTGGTCTCGGTTTGTCTAAAGCATACTGCACCACGTGAGACTTCACAAAGTCTGCAAAGGAAATCTGGGAGACATTAAATAAACTGTTTGGATCTGAAGCAGAAAGTGCAAAGACAACACTGAAGCAAAAATTATACGGGTTAAAAATGGATGAAAGTATAAAAATGGCAGAACACATCAGCAAGTTCCGCTCTCTTCTCAATCAGCTTGCAGGTATTAACGAGAAGGTAAAAGATGATGATGCCAAAGCAATTCTTTTGAATAGTTTGCCTAAAAAAATGTCTCATATGGTTTTTACTTTGAGCAAGATTAAAATTGGTTTAGAAGGAGTAGTTTCTACTCTTCTTGATCAGAATGAACCTTCAGAACCAGAAGAAGAGGTCTTATATGTACACAATAAAGCTAGTACATCATCAAAGAAGGGTAAGTACAATTCAAAGCACATTCCTACAAAGGGACAAATCAAATGTTACTATTGTAAAGAAGTGGGGCATGTCATTTTAAATTGTAAAAAGTGGGCACAAGATCTACTGGATGATAAGATTGATCAAAAGGCTTATATTGTTGAAGAAGAAACTGACTGGGAAGATTATGCAACTGATGAAGAACTTTCTTGCCCTAGCGATGAAGATTATCTCTTCTGAAAATAACCAAACTGGAGGTAGGAGGAAATGGAGGATGGAGGCTACTCAGCACCTCTCGTCAGTCGCCAACGACGAGGTCGCATTTTGTGGTGGTGACATATTTATTTCCAATTGTGTTTATTTTATCTGGTGTGCAGAATAAAGAGCAACAGTTTGTGTATGTTTTCTTGGTACATGTGAGTATTCCTATATGTTCTCTTGAAGTGTTGTGATGTGGCGTGGAAGGTGTCAGTCAGTGAAACAGTTGTATAGGAGGGCAGCTGGTGTCCAGAGGAGAGGAGCAGTATGCAGACCTAAAAATATGCGTAGGCATATGATTCTGGTTTCAACTACACTTTACCCCATGTTCACACTAAGGGGGTGAATGTTAGGAATAATTAATAGTGTAAACATTGTATTATGAGTTATTGAGAAACAACTCATAATTACTTGGTATTATATGTGAAGTTGGTGAAACAA
The DNA here is from genome assembly GCA_018340775.1 of Taxus wallichiana var. yunnanensis. Classification (NCBI taxonomy): domain Eukaryota; kingdom Viridiplantae; phylum Streptophyta; class Pinopsida; order Cupressales; family Taxaceae; genus Taxus; species Taxus wallichiana. Next base: position 485,941,964 of record CM031241.1, on the reverse strand, counting down.
CTTCACGTATTTAGCTTGTTGTTTGCAACCACTCCTAAATTATAGGAGGTTGTTTTTACTATTTGTTTGGCTATTTATTAGCCATGTATTGTGTATGTTAATTGTAGAAGATCAATATATTATTTTATTATGATCCAAATCTGTCAAGATAATTAAATATTAACTATTTAATTATACTTTTACATATATCTTAACCGCTTATCTATCCCATATCAATTCGTAACCTCCCATATCAATTCTATCCATCTATCCCCCCTATTTCTCCTCCCCCCAAACTATGCAGTAGGATATTTCCCATATTTGGGTCAGAAGGATACACTTTTGGCTTTCCAAATCATCCTTTTTGAAAATTTTGGGACTTTGTTCCACGATTGGTGCCAATGGTACTTAGTGACATCGACTTTTCATAATGGCACCGATTGTGCTTGATCGGCGCCGATTATAAATACGGGGCCAGATTTTAGTTCTGGTTAGACAGAAAGAGAGACAAAGAGAATGACCGAGAGTTTTGAGCATCAAGCCTGAGCATTGTCTATCAAGCGAGAATGAATTCTGTCCAGATCAATCCCTGAGAGGAGTACCGTTACTCTGTTCCCACAACATCGACATCGTGAGACTTCATCGATCTCTTGGCGACTCTATTCCTGCATCTAGCTAAGGTGGAGTTCTTTCAGCATCCCTACAGCTCCAGCAGACATTGACAATCCAACCTTTGTTGTTCATTTCTCAAGCTTTCTGCAATATTCCACCAAATGATCTGCCGATTAAAACTAATCGACGCCGATTCACCGAATCGATCTTTGATAAACCCGGCAGTAAAAGAACTCAAGTAACACAAATCCAACATTGTTTTCATAGTTTCCTATTTTTTGTTGCTTTTTGTCTGTTGTTTACATTCTGTCTGTCATTTTTAATTAGAAAATCTAGACATTTATTTACATATTTTATCATGTATGCTTCTTTCTTTAATTGAAAATGTGGACTGACATCCGCCGAGGGAGCTTATCGCTTCCTAGACCCGCTTCTCGGGTAGTCCACCCAAATATATTTTAACGTTGTCTTTTTCTGTCAAGTATCTGTGTCTCGCAGGTTTCTCAGATCTACTTTGCAAGATTGCTCGTGTGCGCCCATTTTGTCTACATCGGCTTTCTTTTCTATCTACATCTTTGGATCTTATCCAATCTATCAGGTATCGATTTCATTTGAGTTTTTAAGGTTTTTGTGTTTAGTTTGGTGCATTAACTTGGACAAGTAACAAGCACGGAATTTCTTGATCTACACCTACAAACAAATATTTTTAATTTTTCAATGTAAAAAGAGGATCATAGTTTATTTTGATTCTCAAAGTTGCTTAAATTTGCAAGAGAAGAGAATACACAACGTTTGAATAAAAATAAGTAGAAATGGGAAAAACATAACTAAAAACAAGTAAATGCCTTTGAAATATTGATTTTTTAAAAATGATTAGCTTTATCCATGTAAACCAAAGATGTTAGAGCGGGTAGTAAGGTCATTTCTTATTCTTAAGGTCACTCAAAATCACAAGAGAAGAGCATACACGACATTTGATCCTAATTTAAGAAATGTAACACACAACTAAATCAAATAAATTAAGTGTGGAAACTTATTTTTAATAAAACTTGCAAGTTAACAATCTAAAAACCTGTAAACCAACAACGAAATAAAAATTAGATACTAGAAATCTTCAAATTCAAGCCAAAAATGACAAAGAATGCTAGTGCATACATTTTGAAAACTACCACGTGGAGCGGTATGCTCGCGCATGTAGAATAATGATAAGCGCAAATAGCATAATGTGTTGGAAGAAATAATAAATAGACACGTACAAAAGTGATGCTAGGGCATGAAAAGAGATGCTTGCACATTAAAATCAATGCTAGGGTGTGGATACTGCGCGTAAACGCATGTAGGGTTAACATCGGCACGTGAAGGCTCTACACGTAGACATAAATCGAACAAAATGTAAAACATAGATAATGCTAGCAAAGATCTATGTAGCACTAGTGTAAGGAAATCTGATGGTAGCATGTGAAGTACTATGGTAACAAACTCATTATTAATGCTAGTGTATGCAAGATATTGCTAACATGTGAAGTTTAACACATGCACGAGATAGTGTTAACACTAACACAAATAGTCTTTGTTTATTCAAAAACTAGGAAATTTTTCTTTAAAAAACTTCAAAAATCATGGATTTGAGATGTTGAGCTCCAATTTTAGCATCACTTTACCTCCTTCTCACCTACAATAAACACATAACATAGGAAAACTCAACACAATATGTTTGTGAAACATTAGTTAATTAAAAAAATGCAAAGAGAGAGGGTTAACATGTAAAAATAAACAAAACAAAACTAGATGGGCGTGATACAAAGGAATGTCCCACCGGCATGCCATATGTATGCATTATAAGCAAGATAATCTAATTACTAGAACCTAACACCAAGGAGATTCAAGAACTAAGCTAGTTCAACATAAACATCAAGATAAAGTCATTAAAAGGGAAAGCTTAAACTAATGCATCTAGTATTAAAAACATGAAATGCAAGCCAATCCTTTGATTTTTTTGAAGTGCTTTGGATTGTAGATACTTCCTTTAGCGAGCCATACATAGCCATGTGTGATCAAATGATTTCTCCAAGGAAGAGGAATAGATCTCACCAATATGGCTTAATTGCCATTTTTGGTTCTTCTCTTACTACTCTTAGCCAAGTAGAAAATGGTGAACTTAGCTTGATTAGAAAGCTTTCCAAGTTTTTGAAATGTTCTTATCATATGCAAATGTTTTACAAGGACATGGTGTAAACTTGGAAGGGAGGGGATAAGGTTCTTTATATAGTTTTCTAGATTGGAGAAACTTTCATTCTCATGAATGTGGGATAAAATAACTTTTTTGATTAAAAGGAGATAATCATGCTTAGAAATGGTTAAGTATGATTAGGGAAGGTTAATTATAATTTCCAACTTAAGTGAGTTGGGTGTGATTTAAATTAATCAATTAAATTGATTAATAGACCAAGTTAGGCTTGTAAAAGCCAATTGGAGAGAAGTTGATGGATTCTGAAGGATCGAGAAGGGGAATGACCCAATAAAAGGTAAATTTATCATTTAGAGGATTAATTAATCAATATTTGTCAATTAATTAATTATAATAGGATTATAATTAACAAAGTAGTGTTAATTTGCATCCAAAATGAAGGGGGGGATTAGTTAATTAACGAAGTGTCATTAATTGACCAAATGAAGAGGATTGTTAGTTAATCAATGAGAAAGACACCAATTATAACCAAATGATATAAAATAGGATAATAAGTGAAAATTTAGTGTTAAATACATGTATCCAGTTTAGGTGTTTATAGGAACTAGTAAAATAGAAACACAGTAAAATTTAAGAAAAGCTTAATGAAAGTGAAAAAATATTTTTATAAGAGAGATAAGTTGAATATGACCCTAAATATATTTATTTATTTATAATTGATGAAAAAATATCTCAAAAATGGGTACATAAATAGGAAGTGAATATGTGTAGCATCCATTAAAAAATATGGAGAACTCTAACTCCCATCAATCCAAATAACACATTAGATAACTAAATACATGTGTAAGAAAAACTATACTATGGAATAAAAACCTACACTAACACCCCCTTAAGTGTATCTTAAACGGTAGAAGAAATGGATACTATAAAAAGGTATGATAAGTTACCCTAGTACACAAAAATACCTCATAAATTGGAGAAAAAAATCCATAGGAAAAACTCCTCCATAAAAGGTAACTTCATAGACAATATCCCTTAGTACATAATACCCCAAAAAAACATATAGAAGAACCCCAAAAATATAGAGAGAAATAAGAGAAGTAGAGAGGACCAGGTTGGCCCGGACAAAATATGAAGCCTCGTGATATCCCAATAGATGTTGTAAATGAAGAATAATATTTTTGATAAAGTTATTCTTGAAGACTACATCCTAATCAATAATGTCAAATGTTACTGATAAAACACTATGGATTGAAACTAGATCCAAAAAGACCATGTAGAAAGTATTGGAACTATGCTCAGGGCCTCATGTTATATGATATATTTCTAACCAAATCACATGGATATTTTAATTTCTATCTAACCAAAATGGGACTCCAATTTAGATAGTTGTGATGAGATTCCTCATTATTTGAAAAGTGACTAGGAGAAGGAGGTAAATCACTATTAATTATTTCAACATCTAAACTAGAAGAATATTTTTCATCATTAATAATATTATCGTACTAATCTAAATCATTAAAAACATTAATACATAGTGATTCAAATGTGAATGGAATTGAAGTTACATGATTCAAAATTAAATATATTTCCTCATCTATAAACAAATCATCATCGAGAGACAAGTGTGGGAAGAGAAAAAACCACGATTAAGGATATTCTCTTTCTACTCCAATAGTAGAACCATTGTGTAATTCACTAATAACCATAGAATTTGGAGTGAAATAAACCCTCGTTCCTAAACTATGGTGTGGCATTTGATATAAATATAGAGATTATTTTAAAATGATGGTACATACGAGAACATCCTAAAATGTCCCCTTGCTTACATAACTAGACCTTCTATCGATACCTTAACGAGAACCATGATCACCCATTAAAATATTCAATGTATAACTTTTGTCTAATGAATTTAAGGAAACATGTAATGACACAATGAGGAGTGAGTAACTCAATTCAAGAACTCCTATGGTACACCGAGATGTACTAAAAGTATCTGAGAAATAATTTTACATGTGGCTCTAAGGTCACTCCTAATGACATGAAAGGTATAAAAAATTGAATAGTTAGGACCCACTTAACAATAATAGAAAGACACAACTATTGATTCTATTTTTCTATCCCACATTGTTTTAAATGTAAGATAGGTTATTTGAATTTTATGAAGAAGTTTTTATAGTATGAAAGTATCATGGGCTCAAAGTAAAGAATTCATAACCCCTCATTACATCGCAGTTCAAAATATTTATTCTAATATGGTCTAGACTTCATTAGGTGTGCTAGCATATTCTATGTGAAAGATAAAAAATATATAGATAGAAATAATATACTATATTACTAATCACATCGGTTAAACAACTTAACTTTAGCTACATCTAATGTTGGTTTAGTTTTAATAGTCATTGTCTGGCATGAATAAAACTACTTATAAATGATATTTTCCATTTTGGTTTGTAGTCATGATAGTCATATGTGTGAGTATTATAACCAAAATTTGATCCACAATTCATAACAATAAGTTGTAGGAATGAAAGTGTAGAAGAGTACATGAGATAACTCCCTAAAATTATCATCAATAACCCGTAATGTTTGCACTTTATAATTTAGTGCATATATAATTTTTAAAGGAGTAAAACTCACACATAAAAATAAAGAAATAAAAGTAGCACCAATGTGAAAATATTGAAAAAATACACAATTTCAAAAAAATGGCACATGAAAAAGAGCTTCTAGTAAAAGATATGGTTCTTACAAGTTATTTGCAATTTTTTTGCTTAAGATAAATATTTGGACTTGATAAAAATATTTTCAAACCCAAGATTATGAAATTCAACACTTTCTCTTATGCCTTATAACAAATTACATCTCTTGAGTTAATACTCTTTGAGATTGTTATGACTAGGGGATAAAGTTAATTTGAGCATGGGACATGGCTTAGAAACTTCGTGTTGCTGACCTTATACACTTTAGGGGGAGATTTGTGATTTCTTATCACCATGTTTACTAAGACATGTGATATTTTATCATGTATTTTAAGGAGAATAAGCGCTTTTATGGTTCGGTCTCATCACTATGAAATCTATATATAATATCACTTCCACACATAGGTACATTCAATAATTACTTTTATTATGTTCTATTGTAAGCACATAGGTTTATTTAGTAACCGTGGTTACACACAACCATCAACAATAGGTATAACCATTTTAGCACATAGAATCTATCACTAAATCATGTAGGTGTAATGAGAAAAAATAGATCATTAATGTAGGTATAACTACCACCGCATGGAGATATATATAACCACTTACACATATGAACAAATTTATATAGAACCATAAAAGATCTTAAAAAACCCATAAACTAGATATTTCTAGACTTTTCCATGGTATTATATAGCTCAAAATTGCCCAAAGATGACAACACAAAATTTAAAAATACCATATCTAGCTTGATTCATAATATTAATTTTACTATTGATCATAGGGTTTTGAATTCATATGGACTCAATGAAACGCTCTGTTTCTCCGAAAATGCATGGAATGAATACCATCTTATAAAAATTCTTATACAAGGATTTTTCTCTTATTCTATCCCAATTCTATAGATCATCCAAAGATATGGTAGAAGCACATACTCTGGGACTAAGGAGCTACATCAATAATATTTATATAACTAAGAGTCCAATATAATAAACACAAAAAAATTAATGAATTCAATTACCAACATGAGATCTAATACCGTGTGAGAGTATAGGCTAAGATTGAGAATTTGTAAAATCTGAACACACTAAACTTTAAGAAAAGAATATTGTAATTAAAAAAATATTTCGTGAGAGATATGAATCAAACATTAGTAAAAATATAGTGTATATTTAATATCGATGAGAAAATATCTTTAGAAGAGGAACATAAATAGGAAGTGGAGATGTGTAACCACCACTTGAAAAAGTGTACAAGTGTAATTCCCACCATTCCCAAGGACACCTAAGAATTATAAATAAATGTGTAGGAAAAACCATAAAACATAATATAAACCCAAACTAATAGTTTAGAAGAAACTCATAATGATATTAGCATACTTTAAAATTTATGAAACTCCTTGTTTTAAGCTCTTGTGAATATTGTCTTACTTTTCTTTATTTTTAGATATATAGTCATGCCATATTTTAAATTACCATTATAGGTTTGTTGTATTTTTAGTCTATTATAACTTCATGTATGTGCACCTTGGTTTTACACTCTTTTATAATTTTCTATGTATGTCAATCACTATTAGCATCATGTGATTTGTGAGATCCATTTTTATGTATTCTTTGACAAAGTAGTTAGTTTATATGATTTTAGTGAGTATATTTTCAAATATATGACTTTTGTGGTTATTTGGTGTTCGAATGGTAGATTCAAAAACTCATATACACTCTCTCATCTACTTTACATGTTCAAATCATGGGGTGTGTTTATATTAATATTAATTTTTTAGATGTTGTGTCCCTTAATTACCCTTGGTACATCACACCACCTATATTAAGAAGTTGAGAACATTCTCTATGTACTCTTTTAAACTCTTAACACTCGACTTGAAAGTTTTACTTTCTATAATCCCCAACGATTTTTTGCTTCATTGATCAAGTGGTGGATTCAGTCCACTTGTGCAACTTTGAGTTATTCACTTGTTTCTCCTTCTTGGGAGATGTATTTAATTATATAAATTGCATATTTAGTGATATATTTCATCTCATTGATTATAGTATTGACATTACTTACTTTGGTTTTTCAAAGACATTTTTTTTTGTGTTGGTTGTACCTATTACACATGGGTACATCATAAATCCTAGTTTTCATGAGTTATTTTGTAGGATACATACTCTTCTTATTGTGTAAACTCTTATTAAATTTTCATTTAAGGGGTTAATGTGAAACATTTTTCTTGCACTACTATTAAGTTCTATAGACACCTAAAATCTCCCTACACAATTTTAATACTAAAATTGTACTAACTATCCTCTTTCTTGTCATTTACATTATAATTAGCAATTTCTCTCTAATTAACTAACATTCCTCTCCATTTCGGTCAATTAACAACACTTCATTAATGATGCAGCCTATAATTCACTAGATAACACCCAAGTCGTGCTAGCACATCACTCAACCTTGACTGAGCACTCACCTGAAGTGCACAAAGGTACCAGGTCCCTCTTTAGGGTTGTTGTAGTAGGATGTTAGCATGATGAAGGGAGAAACATATAGATTCATAGCTAATCCATCATTCTACAATGCATACTACCCTCAGATCTATAAAAGAAGAATATTAAATTGTAATCATGATTGAATTAATAACATGCACTACTCAACTACACATAGAATGACACTTAGATTCAGCCAATATCTTCCATTTATTAATAAATACAGAAGCTCCTTACAATATTGTCAATCTATACCAACGCGCATATGGATCTGATATAATAATTCATTCATATGTGCATATGCACACTTCACACTCTGTATATTCTCTATTACACATACATCCTCACACATTCATACATACTTCTACTATGTACCTAACATCATATATATAGGGTGGGGACTTTCCCTTCACCGCTTATCTATTCCAGAAATAGGCCGCATCCTATTGATAGCCACACATGCAAGTGTGCTATCTATAGTCCTCTTACAGTTAACTAAAGTGTCAATTCTATTCTCAACTTGTCTCCATGCAAAATGCTTCGATTCGCTTCTCCAAAGATAGAAAATGCATGGCGCACACATCCTGCATTGTTGGTGTGTTTCGCATGCCACCTTCTAAAAATAGGTCTTCATGCTCACAAGCTAAACTTGCCTTCCACGTGCGGTTCCTTATCCTTCCGCACCCTTGGTTCTAGGCCTTCTTATCCCACATGGACTCCTTGTGTGATCTTTGACATGTATTCTTTGATCAACATTACCCCACACTAATCTCATTGTCATCCCGAAAATGGGCATCTCCAAAATTTAAGTAAAGAATAAAATAATTGAAATAATAAGAATGAAGGAATGTAGAAAAATAAATAATTTTTATTAGACAACCTCCTCTGTATCACTTTGTAGTATCAACTCTGGATACTCCTCCTTTATTTTGACTTCCAAAATATTCCATTCAGTGAGTGCTTGTTCTAATTTTTATAGGATGTCCATAGCAATGGATTCCAACTCATCCCACGAAATCTCTCCTTTCTCATTTTGCAGAACCAACACAAAACTAGACATTGATGTCATTCTTCCTTCTAAATTTTCCATCTTCACGTAATTAGCTTCCCAAGCTCTTCCAGGCCCGAGTCTTGTGTAGTTCTTATGCTGCTTTCGGGCATTGCACTTATTTAACCATTGACAATAGTTCTACGCAGCCCAAGGTCTCATCTTTCATTACTCTCTAGACTTCATTGTTTGCTTCAGGGTCTCTATGTTGATAAGCACCTTTGGGGTTGTGCATATATTTAAATATTGGTCTGCTTTCTTATTACTTCCTATAATGCTTACAACAACCCTTCATAAGATGCGATCTTTCTCATCACTGAGGATTTCTCCCATTCGACATCTTTCTCTGAGATTCTTGGCTATGGCATGTGCAGAGGTTCATCTTCAAGTACCAAGTCCATGAAATTTCCTACATAATGTATCACTGAAGGAAACATTTGTGGTACCTTAGCCTTCAAGTGTGGCCTTGCTCTGATGACATTGTGCCCAATTTCCTCTGTGATGTTGATAAATGCTTTGTTTTTCTTCTACGCAAAGTCCCTTTCCTGCATTATGTGCACCATATTTGTGTCCTTTGTCTTCAGCTCCTCACGCAGTGCTCTGATTGTGGCATATTTTTCCATGTTTCTTCTAGCCACCTCAATAGAAAATTTCACCAATGCATTGCTGACCTACTCATCTAACATGATAGTAGGATTTACTATCATGTGTCTCGCTTGAGGTGCCTTCTTTAGTCATCTCAAAATGCATGACTCTTCACACACATCAAAATCAGGCTCATCCATGTGGGTGTTCATTGACCACGATAGTTACTTTCAAGTACACAAAATCACCATGTCCTCATCCATTAGCTCCAATCTGAATAAATCTTGCTACATAGTCGTGCTCTGGAAGCGAGCACAGACATTTTTCCCGCATCCTCTGCATACCGCATGGTGGTGGAATGTGCTCTCCACTTGTTCTTCTAAACCATTACCGCTTAGGAACCGTAGCTTCTAAATTTGGGACTTGTGTTTTCGTGTCCCGAACATTTTCTACAGATGTCTCCTCGGGTCTTTTCTCATCCTCTTCTTTTCCCTTTGACTCCTCACCCTATTCTTCCGTGTTCTTTGGAAGTGTAGGATAATTAGGCGCACTCTCTTCGACTATTCCACCTCTTCATTAAAATTTAGTTTCCTCCTTCTCTCGCGGTCACCTCCTTCTATGGATAGAGTCTAGGTGATTTGCACATAGTTGTTGGAGTAGTACCTTGGGTCCTTGTTCTCATAAATTCCCTCTTAAACCTATGCTCCCTTGGAAAACATTCAAGTCCTCATCATCCCCCTCTTTTTGCTGAGGTGGTGTAATTGTGCACTCATCTTAACCCTTATTTGTAGGATGTCTCCTACCTCTATGCTCCAAACCCCCACTATCTTCATGCTCCTCCTCCTCATCCTCCACTTCAATTGGCTCTGTGGGCTTAGGTGTTGGGATGTTCTCCATTGTATGCTTTCCCTTTGGTGGTGCTAGAAGTGCGAACTCAACTTCCACATATTTTTATTCTCCATCTTTGGCTTTAACTGGAGATACACCAATGCTACCCCACATCTACTACAGCTAGACTTATTGGCTTAATATTCAGCACTTCTGAAATGATCCTCTTTGTATAAGCACTTATGCTAGGATACACATACTTCTTCCTCAATGTATGGTAGTCGTAGTCTACCTTATCTACATTGAATAACAGTCGGCACATGTCTATAAATCTATTAATAGATGCATGGAAATACCTTACAGTGAATGTGTAAGGTGATTTACACAAAGGGCTCTAGACTCCACCATTTATTTTGAAGTGTGCGATGTATAAATGCTTCTATACAACAAACTAAAGTTGTTTCCTTACCACTTTCTTTGGTAGGTCCTTTGTTATGCACAACTCTTCCCCAAATGTTCCACGGAGCTGTCATACCACTTCTCTGCCCTTTTCTTTACAACATCTATAATGGCCCCCTTGTATAGGTACTTGCTGAATCTTTCATTGGGGACTTGTTCTCCATGGGGTATTCCCATAATTTTTCCTTCGGTCCATCTAGTACTCTGATCTCCATGAATACTAGTGATAGTAGACCAACCCCAAATCTGATCTTCCCTCTTACAGCACTTCTTTGACTATTTACTCTGTAATATAGCCTATAATGTTGTAGATTGTCCCTTCTAACATCTTACGTGCCATATGTAACCACATAGTATTTACCTGTGACCACCGCTCCTGATCATTCAACTTTGTAAAAAGGTGGGCTGCAGCTTACATAACCGGATAGTTCTTTGATTTGTCTATGTCCATTCCATGCGAGACCCTTCAAGTACCCCAACTCTTGTTTAGTCCTTAAAATCATGGCTTTATGTCTCAGTGATATCACCTTTTATGTCCTCTCTTTTGGTCTTGAAACTCAGAATCGATGAGATAAGCACATATGAGATTCTAACTCTATGTCCTGCAAAGTAGAAGAAGTCATCATGCACCCTTCTCATGGGCCACTAATACAAGGGCTCATTCTTCCAAAAATATGGAAGCTCATAAAATTGGTAGACCATTATCTTCAAAAGCTTCTCACCTTCATCGTCATAAAATGGAATGTTATCCATTGTGTGCTTGTTCATCCTAGTAGTGAGCAAGGAATCGAGCTCCTTCTTGTTCTCTAGAGTCCTGTGATTGTATTCACTTACTTTGTTGTTTATAATGGGTGAATCTCATTCCTGGATGATGATGAATCCTTCTGGATATTACATCTCTAAAAAATGGATTTTGGTGCCATCTCTCCCTCCTTGACAACCACCTTCTTCTTTCCTTTTACTATTATTGTAGATGCCTTCTTCGGTGCCATTTTTACCTTGCAAATGTCTCCTCTTCAACTCTACAACTTTGTGAATCAAACCCTAGCTCAATTCAATCATGCCCTAGGTGGAAAATTCATAACCTAACTCTTTTTTGTCTCCCTGCTTCACTCAAACCCTTCACCACTAGGGACACAAGCTTCTTGTCGCACGAGATCTAGTCATCACGCTTGGTTTCATGACCTTCATACCTTAACTCAATCACTCGGCTCTTCACACTTGGCTCTTTTCTCAAATACTCTTAGTCGCAACAAAAAATGAATCCACATAAGATATTTTAATTATCTTTCTAGTCAAGTAATTTAATTCTTAGTCTCGTAAAGCAAGTAAACCTAGCAATTTCCCAAAGCAAATTGCATGATCACTCAAGGACCAATAACCTTTGCGTCCCTTAACGAAATTGTACAAAATTTGTCTCGTTAGAATCATGGTTTCGATAGCAATTCATACTTGACCAATAAATCTATAATTTGATTAATATTTGATGGTGAGTTTTAATGAAAACGTGCCTAGTTTAGTTTGGTTGTTGGATAGTGGTTAGAAGGGCATTAAGAGAGCATGGGGAATCATTCTTTCACCGTTTCGGATATGGTACACCTTAAGATTGATTTTATCTAGTCAATATTCACCAACTACACTCATTTATCATGACTTACAATTGGTGGAAAAGTAAATTTCTTGAATTTTATCCCCTTTCTCTCTCTTCCTAAATCCTCTAAATTGAAGTGTTGGCCTCATTGTAAGGAGGATAATTTGAGTAGAAACACTCTATCTAATTTTTTTGTGAAGCCAATGTACTATAAGAATTTGTAGTGGAATCCTTGTATGGTGATCTCGGGCCGTTACTTTGTAATAACTTGAATTGTGCATATAAATGAAGCAATAGATGCAAGTTGTGGATGTATTTTCCCTTAATTTGTTTGTTGCATTCTTCTTGCATCATCAAGCATATTTTAGATCTATTGTGTCTATTATATTATCCTTCAGGATTCTTTATTGTTGTGTATGCATGGGAATGTTTTTGTAAGTGTTGTTCTTAGAATATAGACAACTATTATCACCCTTTATAATATGCATTTTATTTCCATTTTCACACATTGGGGATTTTTCTCATACGCTTCTTTTGGTTCATCTCCTATGTAGTGTAGATTTATGTTATTTTCATGTTTTTTCTCTCTCCTTGGTCCTTAGAAGTGATGTATTAGGAGTGGTCAATAATTTATTTTCAGTAGATTTATTTTGCACTAGGAGTAGGAAGAAGAACCAAATTTCTTTGGAGGTTTATCTCAAGTAGTTAGTCCAAAAACTTGGAGATAGTACCCATTATACCCAATCACATCGTGAGATCAAGCACACACACTTGTGCAAATCGAAGGGTGTTTTCATTCGGTGATAACATTTTTTTCAGAAAAACAATTATATTGGCTAGTCATCCCCTTTTATGTGTGCCTTGGTATCTACCAAGCATTTTCCCCTTCCCCATATGTCGAGTTATACGAGTCAAAATGCGGTTGGTCCTCTTTTGGGGAAATATTCTTCTTCCGTGGTCATCACATGCACCACCAAAGAGGAGGGAATTATTGAAGGTTTTCTACTAATACAACATATTTACACCGGTTCGAATCAACGAGTGAGCTAGAATTAGTCTACAAACTCGATACACAACGATCTTAATAGGACATGGTGTCCTTTAGTAATTATGTGGAGTGGTTACATTCTTAGGGGTTACAATGGGTGTGCCTCTCTAAACTTCTCCATCCAGTGGCATCGAATCGCCTAAAAAATTAAGATAGTATAGAGATCTCTTCAACAAATTTCAGCAGAAGTAGTTAGAGTTAGACGACACAAAGAATTTCCTCCCTAGACTTCTTCAGCCAAGGTGGTGTGTTATTGCCTGAAAAACTCATGATAGTATAGGATATCCTTCTACACCCTTTTTCTCGACATGGATCAGGTCCTTCGTATGATAAAGAGTAGTCAAATTGGGGGCAACAACAACAACGATGGCGATAACACACTGCGATGGTAGTTTCCATTCTAAACATGTAGGTACATTACACACCACAACAACTACACATGTGTTCTACCCTAGGTTCACTCTCATCAATTGTTATGCACTTTTTTCATCTTTAGAATCCGCATTCCTTCAAATTTCACTTTTTTTCATTCCATGCTTGAGTCTAGTCCATCGACACATCTCCTTCTACACTCTACATGGATATCATGTATGCATATCTATCTACTTTATGTTACCGAGGTTTCTTCTCACCAACATAAAGTGAGGGGAAAATGTAGACACAAAATTATGCACTTTACACGGTTTCACTCGGTCTTATACTACTCTTTAGAAAGTTCTCAAGTGTACAAAGTATTAATTAATCCCACCTTTTGGCCATATTTATTTTATATTTTTTTTTTTAGTTCCCATATATTTTCTCACGGCACTTATCCACCCATGTCACAATCTCACGACATTTGAGACCTAAATCAAGGCGCCCCATCCTATCTTGGGCGCCCCATTCCCACCTTAGGCTCCCGATTTATGCAAACCCCTTTTTCTCCTTTAGGCCATTTATAGTTGTTGGTCATCTTTATCTTTTTCTCAGTCGGCCTTATCACGATTAATTATGAAATTAAGCTTGAGATCCCTATAAATATAAAGCTATAAGACCATAATAAGTGTCCTAGGTCATAGTAGTACGCACTAATATCACTCCATCTAGGGGTGCATCCATTGCATTACTTACATCCACATAGTTTCATGTGTCAAGGCTAGGAGATCGCATCGGACACACTTCATAGAGGGAGGGATTCTATTCTATTCCATGCACACATATTATTTACATTTTATATAGTTACTATTTCTTACTACTTCACAAAGTGTGACTGACATGAGAGAACCTAGGGCACGACATGCACACACTCACTAGAACTACATCTAGGTCCAAAATGTAGTGTAGCGCTCAGTGATAAGTCCACTGGCTTGGAGATTGAGTTCATTCCAACCCATTCATATATATATTTTATTTTTATAGGTTTTGATACTCCTCTTTACATTGGAATTCGTTTTCCATCTCATCTGAAATATTCAACATGACAAAAACAAGGTTCGAACTAACTTGCGACCATACCAGTTGCAGGTTTTGAGAATTTACAGTGTTGAGTGCCCAGATTATAGACGAGGGCACCATGAGGAATCCCAGTACACTCCCAGGTGACCCAGTCAATTTAGATCCTTCAATTTTTTCCTTCATAGGGTCCCTAAGTGTTCTTCTCGCACTTCCATTTTATTCTCGGAGTTATGACAACCTACGGTAGTCACTGCCAATCAGCTAAGATATTTCTCTCCCTTCTCTTACACATTTAGGGTTTTATTTCACTTAGAATAGTTTACTTGCATTTATTTCATATTGTTTCAGTCTTGTATTACAACATTTTAGTCCTCCTAATTAGATTAACTAGGATTACTACTTCCTCCCATTATCTTTCAATTTTAATTAGTCACTACCATGCACATTCCCTTTCATTGTTGGGTTATAGTTTCATATTAGGATCGGGTTCTCTCTGCTTTGGGGTGCATCCTCCTAGTGATGCCGCATGCACCCCCAAATGATGGGGAATACATTCCGTTAATCATTTACCCCATACAATAGTACATAATTAAAATTCGGGCATGCACAAAGATAGGGAAAAAACAATCTACAACTATAGAAATTGCCCATAATCTAACTTGAGTCCTTAGTATATCACAAAATCCAATGCCCAAATACAAACACATGCACTTGGGTGCTCGTAACCTTTCTTGGCCGCATATGACCAGGGGGTAGTTAGAGTCACTTTCTTAGATCAACACAGGTTTTCAATATTTTACTGAGAAGTTTGCATAATACATGAACAGTCCTTCAACAACATAATGTATTCTATCTCCTTTTTCTACTTGGATTAAACTAGATCAAACATGAAACAAAGTAGGATCATACCTTCTGAAGTGGTGTATAAATTATGGAAGTCGTGAGGGATGGAGAATAACACTTGAAGATTTATCTCTAACACTCTTACATCGTGGCGTGATATTGACCAAAACCTCGCACTTGGTGTGAGATCGCCCCAAAAACTTGTTCTTAGCATGCAATCACCCAAAAAATCACTCTTATACAATAGTTTAGGAAAATTTCTATCCTTTTTACTCTTCATGGATCAAGTGCACGTGTTCTTTAAAACTACTTTTTGCATTGTTACATACTTTCACATGCTTTTTCTGATTTTCTTAACACATGACTTTGACTCCTCTTTTTCTTTTTTTTGCGCAGGCCCATCCTTACTACACAATAATAATTATCTCCACATCAAGTGACAATGAAAATAGATAAAAACACGACACAATATTTACGCTTCACCGATAGGGTCAATTCTTCTTCCTTAGCTTCCATGCTTCATTTTCATCACTCCACAATTTTTCTTGTCTCCTTGGCACTCTTTCATCGTCGGTTTACATGGTTATCAGGTACACATCTATTATCTAATTTATGTTATCAAGTATTCACTTGAAACATAAAGTGGGGGTAAATTTAGACACAAAACCATGCACTTGGGTACATTTATAGGTCCTAATCACATACTACTATCCATATGATTCATAAGCAAGAAATCTAGTAATTAAGATCTAGTTTTTCCTCTTTTCTATCTTTCTAATTTCCTCTTTGGTCTTGCACACCACACATCTTAATCTGATCTTCATTTCTTTATATTTCTTGACTTTGGATACCAACTCCTAGCCAAGATTTCAATGCCCAGTGACCTCTTTGTATCTTAAACGCCTCTTTTGGGCTTCTTTGAAATATTTTGGGCATCTTGTTTTCTTATGGGTTGGCCTTTTAGTTTTCAATTATGAAATTCAAACAAGGGAATCATATAAATATAAATCTATGTGACCATAATAAAATACTAAGCTCTAAGCATCTATTATCACCACATAATGTTGTATCCATAGCATTCTAAGAGCATCAAATGTATCCATCAAGCTTTCATTCAAGGGACAAGGTATTGCATTTTTGCATATACACATAAGAGAGGAAGTTCTTTTTCCATCCACACGTATATTAACGTCTACATCTATCTATGGCTCACTATTAAGTGCATCTTGCACAAGAGATTTCTAGGGCACGATTCTAAACACACGCACACAAAACTACATGGATTCCGAGATATAGTGCATCCCTTCGTCGACGCTCCTCTATCGGGTGATCGTCGGGAGGAGTCGACTCCCCATTAACATATTTTATTTTTTAAGATTTGTTTTATTTTGGGTTTTTGTAGAATATCATTTGTTCAGTAGGTTACAAGCGAACTCTGTGAACATCCAATGAAAAACAAAAATGTTAGCGACATTGATGTGACATAAGAAGAATCAATTTCTCACCACTTTCGCATCACGGTGCCTACCAAAGGCCTCTAGCACCTAAGAGCCCTTGGCGGTCAAAGCACCCTAGTCCAGGTTCATTCAACAATTATACAATTTTAGGGTGCGATTGCGACAATTGGATCCTCTTGTTTACCATTTTTCCACCCATTACACTCCAAAATCAATTGCAAAATCAAATAAGTTTTCTATCGTCCCTTTTGCACCTAGGGTTTTTATTTTTAGCTTATTGCTTGCATCAAATTTGTGCTTCATTTGTTATTTATCATATGTGACTCTTAAATTTATAGGGTTTAGCATAATTTTATTTTTGTAAATCAAATACATAACATATAAAGAAACAATGTAGAACCAATATTATAAAATAAAACTAATGATAAAATATTTTTAAAATAAAATAAATTAAAAGAAAATTTAAAATAAGGAAAAGAAATCCCAAGAATGTAACAAGCTTATTTGGGTTTCACAAAGATTAATTCCTAGGTCTAAGTAGTACTGAGTGGGGTTTGTCAAAAGAGAAACCCTCAAAATTTTAATGGTCGATCAATGATGGTTAAACTAAGTGTAAACATGGAAAGTGGTTTTAACATCAAAGGTCTAATCTAAACAAACAATAAATAAAACTTTATCATAGAAAAGAAAATTGAATGTTATAAAATACTAGATAGTTAGGGTTTAGATTGGAAATAATAAATCAAATAAATATGAAGACAATAATCGTAACATATCATAAAAATTGGATCGAAGTAGCTACAAAAATTCATTCCCATGAGATGGGACATTAAAATCTTCCATGAAAGAACCATAACATCAACAAAAATAACCAACCAACATTAGAATGGCTATGAAATTGACTTCATGATAATAAAAATAAAACCAAAAACTCGCATTTTGTTTGTTGCTATGATAAATAAATGGGAATCTTCTAACCTTGGGTAAAACCTAATATGGTCTTAATGATTAAAACACAAAAAAGAGGATGTTAATGGAAAATCATGGTATTCCTCCATTATTATGAGATCGTTCATGTCTTGAAGAAAATTATAGTGAAAAATTGATTCACATTTGCAATCAATTTTGTGTATGTCACTACCCTAAACGTTATCTTCCAATGTGTGTGACAAATAATAACGGCTAGAATGAATCTCAAAAATTTCATGTTAACTTTTAGCATGGGGATGTTCTTTAAAACAATAGATTGTAGTTTGGGTCAAGTATATAATTGTGTTCCACGTTTTTCATCTTTTTGACAAAACATGTATTTTTAAGAGCTTAATTATACAAACAAAGGCGGTGCATTTGTAATTTCCCTCAAATTTGAAGTTTGTAAAGTATTTTTAAGAATTTATTTAGTATTCAATTTTTAAAATATGTTTGGCTATCTTGTATGACACAATATTATGCTTTGACCAGCTGATAGCTTCAATATCACTTTTACAATAGATAAATTCAATTTGTGATGATCTTTTCAATTGTCTTAAATGTATTATTGCATTTTTGTATTTATAAAGTTATAAAATTGAAGTCTTGACCTTATTATTATACAAGTCAACACATAATGAATAGGAAAGTTGACAATAGAACCCATGTATCCTAGACCATTCAAAATCAAGGATCAAAAAACCCAAAAAGCTGATAACCATTTCCATAATAAGTTTAGAAATATTTGACGAGTTCTATAATATATAAAAATGGTCATCTTCCGTGATAAAAAAAAAATTAGAAAACAAGAAAAAAATCTAAGAGGAAAAATGGCATACATAAAACTTGAAAAGAAAAAGGGAGCTTTGAAACAAAAAAGATAGAAGAAGTCAAAAGTTATAAACAACACACATAACAAGATCCATCAATGAAACCTAGAATAAACTGATGATCAATAAACACACTAATACCCTAGCAATTAGATGTCTACAATATTATCCAGAGATTCTCCTTGTTTACATTTTTAATTCCAATTAAGCAAAGGTGTATAGTTTTATTTTGTGCAATGTGTGCATATACCACATCTTCCATTCCCATGTGCGTGCTCTCTAAAACCACTTAGTCAAGAATTTGCGGGCCGAATATTTCATACTATATATAAAATTAAGACCCATAATATAATATTTAAGTCCAAAATCTTTAATATTTAACAAAAGATATTTCTTGTTTATACTTTACAGTATTAAACATTCTTTTGTTATGTCAACGAAAGAAATCCCGAGGACGGTTCGTTTACAGTGCTGTCTGCACTGCAAACAAACATAGAAAACATTTAATATGTAAACATCCTTGTGATTTCATGCATCTACCAAGTCATATAATATCTTTGGAGATAGAGAGTCAAAATGTTGTAACCATAGGGGTTGACACAGAGAGTACGGTAGATAAATACAAATATTTTTCTTGTGTGCTTCACCACCTTATTACCATTAGAAAAATTGTTGATTGAGACGCAACTGATAGAAATATTTTCTTGCTTCAAAACATGACAAATGTTAATAAAAACTGATAAGTATCAGCCTTGATTTCCAAACCACTTTATTGGATGTTACTTTGATTACTTTGGAATTCGGAAACCTAAACTATTTAAATGAAAACACTGCAAAAATTTGTCTGGTAAAAGTCTTGATAACTTTCATGTGCCGTATCATACTAAGTGATATACATTATTGTCTAGTTGAATAGTTGTTTTATTTGATCGATACTTGGTTGTTTTAAAATGCGACATTCATTCAGTATTCTTCATAGACATCTAACTTTGTGATGGGATTAGTTATATATTGTAAAATTGCATTCTATTAGTGTATAGGTGTGTTTGAAGATTATTAGTCTAGGTTATGTCTTTATCAACACTTTTTCTGGTTTCTAGTTAAATTTAAACATGTTTATTTATATTCTTTTCCTTGTGTTATATTTTGTTTGTCTTTATTTTTGTATTTTTATATTTTTTTGGATTTTGTTTACTATGAATTGTACATTTGATATTTGTTTACTATTATTGTACATGTGCATAATTTTAAAGTCTTTGGCTCCATGAGAATCGTTGCCCTTCTTTGTTGTCTTTTCTTTTTATGGTGTATGAGAACTCAAGTCGATTGATTCCTATTTTATTAATTAGTTAAATTTAAATATGAACTATTAATTTGAATGAACAATAAGTCTATAATTACATAGGTGCATATAAAGCAAAGAAAGAATTATGAAGTGAATGAAAAAGAACATCATCATAATTAAAGTAATTATAAGCATTCAAAGGAGTATTTAAGAAAATATGAGCAACATATGACACTTATTGTGTTTCATTTGAAAGGTTATGCAAAGTGTTAAGTGTTGTGTACTTGCATTACCATACAATGCTTGTTGATCGACATTATACTTGGTGTGTTGGCTTTAAAAATCCTATTGATGTGGATTTTATGCACACTAAAGATTCCAAAAAGAGACTCCACTCATTTTAGAATTGGGTGAACCAACTCAAAGCATGAGTTCTTTGGGTATGTGGTTTTATAATAACCAAGTGCTGAAATGGTTGTCATGATGTTTAATATTAATGATGTGATTCTCCAACCCAAAACTCCCTAAAGTTTAAACTACAGTAATAATTTTTCACAAAATATCAAAAATTAGGGAAGGTTATGTAAGAAAATAAAGTGTTAAACTGATACACAAACTTAGTTTCAAATCTCACATTGTCTCAAAAGTTGGTTGATCAAATTTTTAGATTCTAGAAAGTCTTCAAACTCTAGAAAATTATGAGCTAACACCTAGGTATAGGACATGGAGGTTGATATTATTGTAGCTATACATATGCATTTTATTAGGAAAAATATTTCTAAAGAACATCCCAAATTTATATGAAAACCGAATAGGATCTCAAAATAAATCAAATTTAAATCCAAATTAGCAATGCACAATTCAAAGTCCATAATTATTTTCAACTCTTAAAAACAATATATTTCATTCACACAAATAGTGCATTCATCTAAATCAATAAAGCAAAGAAATCATAAATCATAAAAACTCACAAAACATCCAAAATTTCCAAATTGATTAAATTGAATATTCATTCGATACTTAACAATGAGATATTTACATACACGCACATGTGCACCCACACACACATACGTATATGTGTGTGTGTGTGTATGACATGTACACACACACACACATTATTGGCAAGAAAATTTTTGGGGGACAAATATGTGGGTTTCTTGCCAACGCTTTGGGATTCTAAGTCCCTCTACTTAAATGATGCAGCTTTCGTGTTTGCATGCGTGCAAGTGAAAATATGGATTTTCTGGGTGGCCTTGCAGAACCAGGATCCAATAGGGGCACTCCAGTGACCTTGCGGTAAAGCTAGAAATTTCCTTCTAAAGAGGAATTTTTGTAAAGTGGGAAAGGGGAGTGAGAAATGAGATAGGAGAACTAATGTTATAGGTAGAAAATCATATTCTTGCACACACTAGTTAGAAATTTCAACACATGCATTTATGAGAAGAAACAACTCTACAAATAACAACAAGACCGATTAGAATTTTTGACCATAAGTCAAAAAAAAAAAATCTTGAAACTCATTCTCCTTGTATTAATTTCTTAAACAAAATTTTTACATAGTGTGGGAATGGAGGAAAACTAGTGAGGGGGAAATGGAAGAAAATGACTATCTCCTTTTTTTCTCTCAAAGTAAAATGTACTCTTGAGTTTACAAAATCAATCACCGACCCTTTGAAATGGGAATGGATTTATAATTTATAGAATGAGAGATGAATCTTCATCTACCCCCCAATGCCTTTTCATATGCCTTATTACAACTTATGACCTTTTACATTCTTAGGAAAAGAGTAAGTCCCCTTTTATGACTTAAGGGTGACTTATTACAAAAAAATGTCATATTAAATTAATCAAAGGAATTATGAAAAAGTGCAACCCCAAAAAGAATTAGAAAGGGAGAGAGAAAGTGGGGGAAGAGAGAGAGAGAGAGAGAGAGAGAGAGAGAGAGAGAGAGAGAGAGAGAATTGGAGGAGTGCCAATGCAAAAAAATCCCTCCTATGAGGAAGTCCACAGATCCTTGTCAAATGAATTGATGAAGCACTCCACTGTAATGAACTATGAATCTCCAAAATTTTTGCACCTTGAGAAACTCCATCTTAGTTCACGAATGCTTACCAAGTTGAATGAATTATTCTACAGATGACCGCAATTCCCACCCTCCGCATGATATACTTGTGACCCGAACCATATAGTGATTGTCAAAAAGACATCATCAGTTCCTTGGGGTGGATCTTTAATGATATATGTTAAACTCCCATGGATGATCCCGAATGATAATGTTGACCTGAGTAATCATCCCTCTATGTCACTTTGTGCTAAAAATTCCCTTTGAGTGTGATTTACCATTAATAGCGGTGTCGAGATGGGAGACTTACTATTCTTAGTAATAGATGATTTTTACCTTTTCTTGACCATCCTAATTAGATGAGCTTATTCATTCACTCATGTACACATTACCTTCACCTCGGCCACTTCTTAGGATGACTTAATATTTTTAGCAAGCACCCATATAGAGAACTTACTATTTTTAGTAAGTGGTCATTTTCATTGTTTTGCACTCTTAACACTCATTCTGACTTCTTGGTGACCTTCGGTGCACATTATCTTTATTGTAGTCATTTTTATGAAGAATTACCAAAGATAGCAAACCTTTATAGGAAATATTACTATTTTATGAAAGTGGCTTTCCGGTGCTTGATTTTGATGGAACATATTTTTTCGGACTCGGCTCATCGTCATGCGGTCACATCCTCCAAATTTCACATGATTTCACCCACTAGAATGCTTAAAAATAAAATTTTCAATTTTTACCTAACAATGGCTTAAGGCATGGAGCTACCATGGCAACCATTAATGAAGCTTGAAATTCGCATGTCTATTTTTTTATCCAATCGTGAAAAAATAATCTCCTTTTTAATAGCTTTTTCATTTTGAGCATGTGTGTAAGTTTTTAGTTTGTTTCCATCATCAAATTGATAGGAAATCGATTAATGTGAGCTAGAGCAAGAGATGAAGTTTTTGTTGGAAAAATGTTACAAAGGTTTGCACAATTTGACCTCTCCTTTTTTTCATATTGTCATCTTGAAAAATTAGGAATTATACAAAATATGACATCTCAATCAGACTTTTATTTTGAAAGTTATGAAGATTTTTCAATTGGAAGACTTCGTGGTTATTTGGAAAAAAATCTTCGTTTTCTCTTCTTTCTTCATTTATTCAAATATTTTTATCAAGCCTTCCTCTAAAAACTATGTATTTTAATTGAATGGAGGATTTGGTGGCCGTGGTGGAGCTTGTTTGGAGAAGCAATGGTGGACTAGGTGTCTTGACAAGCATGAACAGAGCTATGGCAGGGTGTGAAGCTGTGAAGAAGAAATGGGGAAATGGCTAAGTGTTGGATTTAAAGAAATTCAAAAATGAATACTAGGGTGTAGCACATTTTTTATCCCTAATGTCCCCTAAGAATTAAGGGAAGAAAGGGACAATAATTTTCATGCTGCACCTCATCGCAACACTTGGCGAAAATATGACGGTCAAGCATTTGGATCCACTAGCTCTTGGGGATGAGAAATTACACTGGAGGGGGTCACATGGATGACCTAAAGGATTCTTAGGACTGGAAAATTTCATGTCCCTCATTTCCCTTTTGTAAAAGGGAGAAGGGGACATCAATCTACACATCGTGACTCCATGTGAAATTTGGCGATCTCATGCAAGGATAGGTAAGGCTCTAACTAGCTCTTGATGGCTTAACTAGGAATGTGGGAGGTCATATTAGGGTCCAGGAGGCTAAGAAATGGCTGAGATAAATTTTGGTCCCATATTTCCTTTTCTAAAGGGATGAAAGGGACATGAAATCCTGCTAAGCTCTTGGTGTTGACACGTGTCCTCTTGAAAATTGGCTAAGTGTCGAACCTTAAGAGCGAACTTGTGAAGGTCATATCTGGAGTTCTCGATGGAGTTTTTGGTGAAATTTTATATGAATTTGACTTAAATGGAATTATGAATCCAAATGTGGGGGTATCATATAATTTATTTTCCAATTATGCCTTGAAAAATCAGATTTTTATTTAGCTCCCTAGTTGAGCATGGAAAAAACTAGATATAAACCTATTTTCCAAAGTGTTGTGAAATATGATTTTAACATTATGTTTAAATTTTAATTATCTTTCTGAAAATTTCTATTTTTAATCCTAAATCCATCCAAAGCTCCCATAATCACTTCCCAAATCTCAACAACTCTTTTCAACCTCGAGGACTACCTAGGCCTCGTGAACCCTATTTTTGATGAAACTTCCCCACTCCTCGAATCTTTCTTGAAAATTTCCAAAATCAATTGCATGATGTTATTATACCTTTAATTCATCTCCATGTTGGATTTGGCTCATATTCTCCACTCCGGAGAGTTTCACCAATCTCGGGAAGGCAGTGGTAGCCCTTCCCAATACTGTACAAATATAGTATTTTCAAGAACTCCTAAAATCACCTAGGGGGATGACTTGAATTTCCCAATTCACCTAGGTTATTGAGTTAACATCCACTGGGGGGTCATTGGATTGGCTAGGTAAGGTTGGTCCTTTAGATGGGTAGATTTGGGATGTCTTGTAAAGGTGAAACTTGAATATTTTGACATAGGGGTATCATTGTCATGCTCAAAAATTATAAATTTTCTTGTAGCACATTTTCATGAAAACAATTGGATCTAGCTTTGGGACATGGTATAGACTAAGCAAAGTGAATATATCAGCTTTACAATATAATAGCCAGTGCCTTATCTATTGGGCCCTGCAGAGTCATATACAAATTACAAGAGAGAGATAACGAGGAAAGAGAAACACACGCACAAAATAAGGAAACACACAACACAAGGAAAGGGAAAAAAAAACAATGGGAAGGGAAACACACCTAAGAATAACCTATGGTACAATGTGGGGACAAATCATTTTCACTTAAGCACTTTTCTTTTCAAGAGGCAGCCCTAAAGAGGAAATGTCTAATGATGTTGTTTTATGAAGCCGTTAACTAGTTCCAGAAAGTAGCCTCCTCTCCCCAGCTACTTATGAAATCCGGGTGCTTTAACATTTATACATACACTTTGTTGGAGTGAGCCTACATGAGATTTTTGATGCTCAGGTCTTCGCTAAGAGATTCCATTTCCATCATTTCCTTTGAAATCAGTTTCGTAGTGCCAGTTTCCTTTTGTTCTTATCCACACTATTTCTTTTTCTTCTATCATATCATTACTACTCCAGGGCTCTTTCTTATTTGAATAGATTGAGTACCCTGATTTTTCTTTTTTTCAAGAAGTATCACATTCATCTTTTTGAATCCTATCAATGTGAGGTGTTTGTATGTCAAACTAAGGATCAATAAGTACCTCATGTCTATCTTGCAAGGCCAAGGATTGAATCAAGATATCAAGACTCGTCTCTGGAACTTTAGTGCTTTTTGTTGCTTCCAAGATCTCCTATATTGAATCCTTATCTGGTGTTTCCAGAAGTTCATCTTCACCCTTACTTGAAATTTCTTCACTTTTAGATTCAAGAAACCCATTAGGAGGAATTTATTCCATATTTTTGGGATCACTACATTTTATCACTCCTTCGTCTCGGAGGAATCTCAACTTTGAGGGCTTCAAAACTCCTTGATTCAACTTTTTCATAAGAGAAAGAGTCCTCCTTTTCAAATGGGAAAGAAAATACCTCACTTTCATCATTTCCTTCATAATCCATTAGCTCAGGAGGGACATCAAGTTCTTTTCCTTTCTTTACTTCATCATGACTACCCTCCAAATTGATTGAGATTTCTGAATTGGACTCATTCCTATCTTGCAACTCCATAGCTTGCATCATGAGCTTGAGACTAAGCTCAAGGTCTTTAGTTTCTTCTGTAGTGCTTAAAAATTCTTGCAACTAATTATTCTTTCAAACCATTTGAGGGCTCATCACAAGCTAAATTTGTCTCTTCATGGATGACATACTTGAGAGAATATTCATCTATGAAGGGGAATGATAAAATTTCCTCATCATGAAAAGGCTTGTCCATTGATTCCTCTATTCAAAATTCATCCAGAACTATCTCCTCTTCTTTATGGCCTGCATCATCTAGAAATTCAAAGTTACCCTTTTGTAGTTCAAAGTTTCTCAAATATTCTTCAAGGTCCATGCCCTCTAAGAAGGAATGCTTGGTCCTATCAAGATGGGAATCTTGTCTTCCTCCTCATTTGTCACAAAGTGATTCATCTACTTGCTATCTTGATACAATATTTCGGTTAATAGACTTCTAAATTCTACACCATGTACCTAATATTATTCTCTAGAAGTAATTTCTCCATGTCTCCCTTCACTAGTATGGTTTTGGAAGACCAATTCATATTAATTTTCCATCCCAAGTCTTGGCAGAAGCTTTGACTTAGCAACATTCCAAATGAAGCCGGAATGTCTGCTACCAAGATCATCCCTAAATATTCTTGAATGGAAATTTAGCGAGGTCCATCTATGCATCTTTGAATTTCTCCAAAGTGGGGCTTATTGCAATTCCATGGAATAACATGATCCACCTGACGAAGTCATGGAAATTTTGAGAGCTTTGGAGACCTTCACAAGAATTACATTGTCTGAGGAACCAATCTATTATGCAATTTTTAGTACATATTCTGTAATAAGAAGGAGAATTAGAAAGGATTGACCTTATTGTTCTTGGATGCGCACAAGGAAAGCATATTCTATGAGAGAGGCATAGGTGGGTTTGGCAACATGTCTTTGGTGCTAGGAGCCATGAAATCTGGTTTTGAACTACCACTCCAAATATACTAAAGAAATATCTCAAACTGTTCGAGGTAAGTCTACAAATATTGAGTTTTGTAATTTGTACTTGTGCTTTGTTTGCATATTCTATAAATTCGAAATGAGTAGATGTGGAAAAGAGGTTTATGAAGGGACTATTTTTGGATTTAGGACATGTTTGGAAGCAGGAATATATTTTTGGGTAACAGAGGGAATTTTGAATGGTGCATTAGGAGCTTTCAAAGTAATTGATTTTACAAGAGTAGATTTATATTTGGAATTGGAAGATGCATCTAAAGACTTACTTGGAATTTTGGGAGCCTTCTTACTTGCTACAGGATCAATCTTAAAAAAGTGGACTCAAAAAAGGGTGGGAGCGGAGATCCTCATCTAATTATTTTATTTTTAGAGTCACCAAAGGAGGATATTCAGTCTTGTTTTTCATTACAATAATGGAGGAAGCTTCCCCTTTTTAGACTAAGAATGAGAATGATATCGTAGATGAGAAAATTAGTACATATTCTTCGTCATCTTCATCACCTCTAGAATACTCACAGAATCTGATTTCTGTGTCGTTCTCATGTTCTTCAACTTCTAGGAAAATATCACCTTCATTTTCTTGTTCAAGTTCCTCTTCATTTTCTTGGCTCCTACGACTTGCATTGATAGGTGGGGCATCTAAGGAAAATTTTCGGGTACCACGACAATATGTTTCCAACTATTTATCTGAGGTGATATTTGTTCAAAAAATTCCTTCTTTAGTGAAGACATTTCATTTTCCATTTTTGCAAGAAAGGATCAATTATTTCATCTCCAGGATGTTGATCTTTACCCTTTCAAGGATTCTTGGTCATCCCAGGATAAGATGAGATCATCATTAAGCTCAATATCCAATCTTTGTTCTTCTTTGATATTCCTCGATTGAACTCTCCATAGGAAAAATCTGACCTCTCGTGTTTGATCATTAATAAAAAAACTTCTCACTTTATTTTCGATGGTGAATCCTCTTTTGGTATCTTTCATGAGCAAGTGATCAAAATGAGCCGCACAATCTCTCATAGTTTCATATGCTCCTTTCTTCATTTGCACCAATTGAGCAAGAGATCCTGACATAGTATTTGGTTGATTTTAATCTTTCCTCAAACTTTCTCTTGATGTCATTCCAAAATCGATGGATCTGGCAGGAAAGAGGTAGAACCATTCTACTACTTTTTCTTGGAGAGATTCCACAAAAACTCTTACTGCAACTCCTCCTATGTGTAACTCCAAGAATTCTACAAGATGTGGTGAAAGCAATGATGTTTTCTTCATAATGTTATGAGTTGTCACCTTTGAACTTTGGAAATTTCTTATGAAAACTTGTTGGTAGATCATGAAGAGGTGGTTCAAGAGTGAGCGGGCCTGTATTTATTCCCCATGGAACAATGGGTTGAGGTCTTTCTGTTTCATCTACCATTGTTTCTACTTCATCTTCTAATTCGATAAATTATTCTACAAAATATTATTCCTTCGAGTTCTCAATGCTCAACAACGGTTGAAAAATGGGATAATTTGAAGGGGGAGTATCAATAGGAGTTTGGATGGGATTTCTAGGTGAACTTCTTGAAGACCCAAATGGGGATGAGGCTTGAGAAAAATAGTAGGGGTTATCTCTGATTCATTCTTGCTAATTTTTCAAAGCCTCAAAAGTGGGGTCAAAAATCCTCTTGATCTATTCAACCTCATGTATCTTCTTTCAACTAGATTTTGGAAAATACTACGTTGGGAATATGAAAGGAAACTATGGAATTTGAAAGTTCATGTGCATGAATTAGTAGTGTGATTTTTGGCAAAGGGCTTTCATCAACTCCAATTTTTTATTTTTTCAATTTTTGATTTTTTTGGATATTTAATATATTTTTAAATTTTCAAACCTTGCGGTCATATTTTGGGTGTAGATCTTTGCTAAATATGTCACATGGTAGGCACTAAAAATTGTTGGTGAGAAAATTTTTGGGGAAAAATTTGTGGGTTTCTTTCCAACACTCTAGAAGTCTAAGTCCCTCTACTTAAATGGTGCAACTTCCGTGTTTGTATGACCGTGAAAACATGGATTTTTTTGGGTGGCCTTACGATCGGGGATCCAATAGGGGCACTCCACTAACCCTACAGAAAAGATATAAATTTCTTGCTAGAGAGGAATTTGTCTATAAAGTGGGAAAGGGGAGTGAGAAATGAGATAGGAGAACTAATGTTGTAGGTATAAAATCAGATTCCTCCACACACTATTTTGAAATTTCAACACATGTATTTATGAGAAGAAAAACTTTGTAAATAACAAAAAGACCATTTAGAATTTATGAGAACAAAGTATCAATAAATCTTGTTAGTACAAATCTACAACACCCCTAAATGAATTTTAGATTTGTAGTTCGAATTGGGTCATTTAGTGTGATTGCACAACATTGAATTTTCTCAAGGTGTGGGATCCTGCAAGTGAGAAAATTCTCCAGAGAAATATGGTTCTTACTCCTTTGTTTAGGTGTATGCATGAATTTGCAGAGGTTCAATACTAATTCCTATTCTAAAATATAAGGAGGAAAAGTTAAGAGATGCAAAAGGAAATAAAATTGAGTAAAAATGGTGATACACTGAAGGAGTGATGAACTTTTGTCTTGCAAATAAACACAAATCATAGAGATGTAACACCAAGCATGCACAAATTTCCAGAATGTAATGAAAGACCAAAAAACAATAATATATGCATGAGAGGATTGAAAGAAATCATTCACAAAACATGCATTACCATTCCCAAATTTGATACAATGCATTACACTGGTAGAAAGGCAAAAATGTGTCACAGGTTCCATGGAAGGTCTGAAACTCCTCAAATTCACGTGCCAAGGGGAAGAGGGGTGTCTGCAAAAAAAAAGTTCAACCCTTTACAAATGAGCCAAATATGACTTTTAACGATGAAAAACAGAGTCCAGGAAGGAGAAACGTGGGAAAGTTGAAAAAAATGTTCAACCACCAACAAAATTCATCAAAATGGCATGGGTACCCTTAAAAGTCCATTCCTCAAGATTTTTTTGACCATGCTGGAGAAGAATGGAAGCCATATTGCATTAAAACTGGTGGTTGAATGTCATTTCTGCTCTTTTTCCCATACCAAATTCATCCTCCAAAACAAAAATTTAATAGTCCATCATGTAGAGAGTTTCACAAGCTTTCCAATGACACCAAGAACGCAAAAAATTGAGCTCGGCTCAAAATTTATGCCCCCTTGAAGATTTAGGAAAAAAGCTGGCAAAATTAGGGCAAAAAATGGATTCGTGGGCAAATTTTTAAAATTTTCTCCTTTTTGAATTTTGGAAAAAATCCCAAAAATCTCCACCACGCCGACCTCTGCTGATAGGTGGTGTGTTATGGTTGCTCTGTGGGCTCAAACAGTCATTTTATTTCCTTTTTTAATTTGGAAATTTTCCAAAATTACTTCGTGCCCTCACCGCTCCGAGACACGTGTCACCACCTAGCTGCTCATAGGATTTCACTTCATTCTTTACCTTTGTGCCATCAACCATTTTGGAAAAAATTCCAAGGCTCCTCCACCGCTATGACCCCTACTAACGACGGACACGTGGCGACATTTTATTTCTCGGTGGGCCTTCATGCCAAAATTTTCCTTCTCCTCTATGGGCCCGCGGAAAAACTTCACCTTTGTGCCCTTTGCACCCTTTGAAAAATTCTCCAGTTTCATTCCGGCTTGACCCATGCTACCACGTGGTGCCTTATTATCTCCTTGTGGGCTTTTGGGCCAAAATTTTGCTTTGCGCCTCTTGCCAACTCCCTTGGCAATTTTTTAAACTTACCTCCGACACCCGCTGCTCTGCCATGACACGTGTCATCGTCCTATTGGTTGTGGGCCTTCCCAGGGAAAATTTCCCCCAAAAACTCTACCGAGCCATAACTTGCAAAATACAAGGAGTTAGAAGGAAAATTTTACCTTTCTGGAAAGGTGAGAAAATTCTCTATCTGATGAAGCCATTTCCAGATAATTTTGAGTGCCTGAAAAGTGAAAAATTTGACTGAGGCACAAGGAAGGAAGGAATGAAGGAAAGTTAGCCAAAAATAAGTAGGGGCTTATTTTGGATAACAATTTTGGTGACTCAGAGGGTCATCTACCTGCTAGATGAAGTGACCAACTACCTTGAAGCATCCATTGGGCATGGAGTCATGAGTAGTAGCCTACAAACTAATCTGAACTTTGAAAACTTCCCTCTGAGCCACTTTGAAGCCTACTGAACTGGAGTTGTTTTCACCAAAATGCCACTACAATGGATTGTGCAAGAGCAATACAACAACACCAAAAACTATGTACAAAATTAGAAATCATACATAACCCAAGTGGGATATGCAGAGTGTGCACAAGCACTTCTTCTGCTGAAAGCAAACCTACCTACTCTACTCTAACTGGAAGCAAAGGTAAGCTAAACAAACCTTGCAACTGGTTGTGCAAAATATCTTCCTTTCTTCAAAATGGGAAGCCATGCAATTGATTTGGAGCTGATCATGGCTGTTAGGATGAGTGGAAAATCAACAAGAATCGAGTCTTCTACCCAAATCAATAAGGTGTCAACTAAAAGCAAATCCAATACCTCTTTTAGTTTCTCTGCATTTGGATTGAAGAGACATTACAGATTGATCCTTGACACTTCGTAAGTCATCCTCATGCTCGGAAAAAGCATGATGGTTGTGACTTCTCCTTTGGCTCCAATGAAGCCAAATACCTAATTAGGCAAAGGTCTAATCGTTTAGATGTGCCCATTTATCTGAAATTCAGCTCTAAAAATGGAGTCTTCTTGTGGCCTTTATTGATGGATGGTGTGGAAGAAATGATGGAACTCTTCTGTTGTTTTCCTTCCTCTAATGAAGAACATGGAAGATTTAAATCTTCTAATATTGATTCCAAAGAGCTGCTATAAGATGTAGGCTACTGCAAATGAAATTTCTCCTCCATGACAATAGGCTCAAGTGTTTGGAATGTGGATGATGAAGGAGAAAATGGTGTGATTTCAACCGGTTCCTCTTCATCAAAACAGTCCTCCAAATCTGATAGATAAACTACCTCATTGTTGTCTTGCTGCAAATGTTCAACCTCTCCCATGGTGTTCTCTTGATCTGTAACTTGATCACCATGGTTTCTTTCATCCTCCAACATTGAGTTTGAGAGATCAAACTCTTCTTCAACACTATAACTTGAGAGAGATGAAGTAGAAAGAAGAATTGAAGGTTCTTCTATAGCCTGCTTTGTGCTCAAATATTTTGGATCTGCACTTTTCTCCCCCATAGCTGGAATGTGCTCCTCTTCTTTTGGATTTGGAGCAGCTTCTCCTTCCTCTGCTGCTTGAGAAGGAAATCTTGCTCTTGATTGAACTCTTCCTCTAGCATGAAGTTTGTCAAGTCAAACTCTTCAATTTGCTGCTCTAGAGGACAAGTTGGGGCTGCAAGATCTCTTTTAGAGCTTTCCTCTTCCATGGCTGATTGTGCAACTTGAATTGGATCAACATCTTCTTCAAGTAGAGTGCCAACATGGACACTACATTCTGAGAAAATTGATTGTTGATTTACCTCTTCTTTTTTCTCTTCTTCTGCTACAACAAAATCAGTCCTAACCACCACTTGTTCTTCAACCTTTACCTCCTCTATAGGCTTCACCAGCAAAGGAATTTTCTCAATCCCATATCTAAGAGCCAAACTTACTAAGCTCTTAATCATTCCTTCTTTTCTTGGTTCTTCCTCTTGCTATCCTTCATGACTAATTTTTGCAATTTCTTCTTCCCAACATGGATTTGGGAATGCAAGAGGAGGGGTGGGTTGTGACTCAACCATTTTTTCATTTGTTTGTGGTGGTGGAAGAGATGAAACTTCTTGTTTCCTTGGAGTGGAAGGTATTTATTTTTTCTCTTGTGGAGGGGATTTGGATTTGGAAGGGAAAAGGATAGAAGAATTGAGATGAGGTGGAAGACTAGGATATGGAGAAATGGGATCAAAATTTGGGACAACATATGGGAAACTTAAAGCTTGACACTTTGTTGAAATGATACATTAAGAAAGAGGAAAAGAAAGAGTATGCGATGGTGTGCTTACCCATTGATAAGGTTGTTTAATACTCCTCTCATACACCTATATTCCCTCAATCCACTTTGCAAGTAATGGCAGCGTTGCAATCATGAAGTCAAGCTTCTCTTGAGGGCTGTAATGCCTTGGAAAAGGTCCCACCCATGGACAAGGTGCTCCACAACCGATTCCAAATGATTTCATTTGTGCTTGAGCCCTAGATTGCACCATGCCAATCTCCATTTTTTGGATTTTCTCCAACAAATCAGCATCTTGCATTTGATTGTCTTCATTGTATGCATACCCCTACTCTTGGAAAGAACCATAGCCAAACTATATTTGCACTTTGCTTGCTCATATGGGTATGCATGTTGATCTTGAATCTGCTCAAAATGCTGATTTGAAGGAGTTGTAAAGCATGTTGGAGGTGGATTTGGATGGCACTGTTGTTGTAAATGTGAATTCCATGATGGAAATGAAGTCATGATTACATAACTTCATGGGATGAAATAATATGGAAGAGATGGAAGGAAGAATGGATGAAAAATGAATGAAAATGAATGAAAAGGAAGGTCTACAACTTCAGAGATGGGTTGTTTACTAGATGGAGTCACTAGATGTGTTTGCAATTTCCTCCAAAGGATGAAATCTTCACAAGAACACACCAACCTGCAAAAGATGAAGTGGAAGACCTGTAAGGTCCCACCAAGTGTGCTAAAACTATTAGTGCAAATCTACACACCCCTAAATGACTTTCGGATATGCGATTTAGAATTGGGTCATTTAGTGTGATTGCACAACATTGAATTTTCTCCAAGGTGTGGGATCTTGCAAGTGAGAAAATTCTCTAGAGAAAGTTGGTTCTTACTCCTCTGTTTAGGTGTATGCATGAATTTGCAGAGGTTCAATACTAATTCCTATTCTAAATTCCAAGGAGGCAGAGTTAAGAGATGTAAAAGGAAATAAAACTGAGTAAAAATGGTGATACACCAAAGGAGTGATGAATTTTGTCTTGAAAATAAACACAAATCATAGAGATGTAACACCAAGCATGCAAAAATTTCTAGAATGTAATGAAATACCATAAAATAATAATAAATACATGAGAGGATTGAAAGAAATCATTCACAAAACATGCATTACCATTCCCAAATTTGATACAATGCATTACATTGGCAAAAATGCAAAAATGTGTCACAGGCTCCATGGAAGGTCTGAAACTCCTCGATTCATGTGCTAAGGGGAAGAGGGGAGTCTGCAAGAAAAAAAATGTTCAACCCTTTACAAATGAGCCAAATCTAGCTTTTAACGATGAACAATAGAGTCTAGAAGGAGAAACGTGGAAAAGTTGAAAAAATGTTCAACCACCAACAAAATTCATCAAAATGACATGGGTACCCTTAAAATTCAATTCCCCAAGATTTTCGACCATGCTGGAGAAGAATGGAAGCCATACTGCATTAAAAATGGTGGTTGAATGTCGGTTCTACTCTTTTTCCCATGCCAAAGGCATTTTTTCAATTTTATCTCACCATAATCCACCGAAAAAACAAAATTTAATAGTCCATCATGTAGAGGGTTTCACAAGGTTTCCAATGACACTAAGAAGATAAAAAACTGAGCTCTGGATCAAAAGTTATGCCCTCTCTGAAGATTTAGGCAAAACTAGCAAAATTAGGGCAAAAAATGGATTCGTGGGCCAAAATTTTAAAATTTTCCCCTTTTTGACTTTTGGGAAAAATCCCAAAAATCTCTCCACCACCCTGAACCTCTCGCCGACACATGGCACATTCTATTTCTCCACGGCTCAAACAGTCATTTTACTTCTTTTTTGAATTTGGAAAATTTTCCAAAATTACTCTGCGCCCTCACCGCTCCGGGACACATGTCACCACCTGGCTTCTCACGGGCTTTCACTTCATTTTTACCTTTGCACCATCGACCATTTTGGAAAAAATTCCAAGGTCCCTCCGCCACTCCAACCCCACCGATGACATGACACGTGGTGGCATTTTATTTCTTGGTGGACCTTCGTGCCAAAATTTTCCTTCTCCTCTCGTGGGCCCGCAGCAAAACTTCACCTTTGCACCCTTTGCACCATTTGAAAAATTCTCCGGTTTCAACCTGGCACCTTATTATCTCCTTTCGGGATTTCGGGCCAAAATTTCTCTTTGCACCTCTGAAACTCCCTTGGCAATTTTTTAAACTTACCTCTCGATGCCCATTTGCTCTGTCATGACACATGTCATCGTCCTATTGGTTGCGGGCCTTCCCAGGAAAATTTCCCCAAAAACTCCTCCGAGCCATAACTTGTAAAATACAAGGAGTTAGAAGGAAAATTTTACCTTTCTGGAAAGGTGAGAAAATTCTCTATGTGATGAAGCCATTTCCAAATAAATTTGGGTGCTCGAAGAGTGTAAATGAAAAAGAACACATCTCTAAGGAGTCCATGATACTTTTCGAGATGATTTGATGAAGTACTCCAATGTAATGAAATATGAATCTCTAAACTTTTTTACACCCGAGAAAATCCATCTTGGTTTATAGATGCTTGCCAAGTTGAATGAATTATTCAACAGATGGCTACAACTCCCACCACGTGCATGATATACCTGTGACCCAAACCATGTAGTGATTGTCGAAAGACATTGTTGGGTTCATTGGGGTGGATCTCAAATGCTTTATGAGAAATGCCATGGATGATCCCGAATGATGATGTTGACCTTAGTAATCATCCCTCTATGTCACGTTGTGCCAAAATTGCCCTTTGAGTGTGTTTTACTATTAATAGCGGTTCTAGATGGGAGACTTACTATTTTTAGTAAGAGGTGATTTTTACCTTTTCTTGACCATTTCGATGAAATTAACTTCTTAATTCACTCATGTACACACCGCGTTCACCTCGACCACTTCTTGGGGTGACTTACTATTTTTAGTAAGCACCCATATAGGGGACTTACTATTTTTAATAAGTGGTAATTTTCATTGTTTTCTACTCTGAACACTCATTCGACTTCCTAGTAACCTTCGGTGCACATTATCTTTGTTGTAGTCACTTTTGATGAAGACTTACCAAAGATAGAAAACATGTGTAGGAAAGCTTACTATTTTTGGAAAGTGGCTTTCCGGTGCTTGGTTTGTGAGAGAACATATTTTTTCGAATCGATGTGTTGTCATGGTCATGTCCTCCAAATTTCACTTGATTTCACCCACTATAATGCTTGGAAATAAAATTTAAAATTTTTGCTTGGCACTCACTTTAGGCACAAAGCTTCCATGGTGGTCATTAATGGAGCTTGAAATTTGCAAGTTCTAGTTTTTGTCTACAATCATGAAAAAATCAACTCTGTTGCGATAGGTTTTTCATTTGGAGTCCGTGTACAAGTTTTTAGCTTGTTTCCATCGCCGCATTAATGGGAACTCGATTAATGTGAGTTAGGGCACACGCAATGAAGTATTTATTGGAAAAAATGCTTTCAACGCACCATTCAAACTCATGTTTATTCCATCTTGATCATCTTGAAAAATGAGGAAGTATGCAAAATAAAAATCTCAATCCGACTTGTATTTTGAAAGTTATGAATATTTTTCGATTGAAAGACTTCATGGTTATCTGACAAAAAATATTCATTTTCTCTTCGTTCTTTATTTATTCAAATATTTTGATCAATCCTTCCTATTAAACCTATGTATTTTGATGGATTGGAGGATTTTGTGGCCATGGTAGATCTGGTTTTCGAAGCAATGGTGGACTGTGGTGTCTAGATGGACATGAACAAAGCTATCGCGAGGTGTGAAGCTGTGAAGAAAAAAAGGGGCAAAAATGGCTAAGTGTCAAATTTAAATCGATTCGAAATACATACCATGGGGTGGATCACATTTCTTTTCCTTGATATACCCTAATCATTATGGGACAAAATATATATCAATTTTCACGTCGTGCCTCATCGCGACACTTGGCAAAAATCTAACGATCAAGCATTTGGCTCCACTAACTCCTGGGAGATGAGAAATTGCATTGGGGGGTCACATGGATGACCTAAAGGATTATTAGGGCTAATAAAATTTTCATGTCCATCATGTCCCTTTTCCAAGGGGACAAAGGGGACATAATTTTTCACATCGCGTCTCCATGCGACACTTGCGATCATTCGTGTAGTGAGAGGTAAGCTTTCAACTAGCTCCCGGGACTTAACTGGGAAATGTGGGAGGTCGTATCGGGTTCATGAGGCTTAAAATGGCTGGAATAATTTTTTTTCCCTATCTCCCTTTGGTAAATGGATTAAATGGACAAGAAATCTCGTCAAGCTCACGGTGTTGACACGTGTCCTCTTGAAAAATTGGCTAAGTGTCGAACCTTGATAGTGAACTTTTGAAGGTCGTATCTTGAGTTATCGATGGAGTTTTTTTGTGATAATTTATATGAATTTGAATTAAAATTTCCTTCTTAATCCAATGGTGTGGTTATCAACTCTTGATACGTCCATTTTTTCCCCGAAAATTTAGATTTTGGATCTAGCTCCTAGTTGAGCACGGAAACAACTAGATATAAACCTATTACGCCAAAGGGTTGTGAAATATATGATTCCACCATTATGTATACATTTTAATAAAATTTTTTAATATGTTACATTTGACTCCTAACTTCATCAAGAGCTCCCGAAATAACTTCTCGAAACTCAACAACTCTTTCGACCCTATGGAGTGTATAGGCCTAGAACCCTTGTTTGATGAAACGCCTTCAACTCCTATCAATATTTCCTAGCCTTAAAAAATTAATTCCACAATGTTATTAAACATCCAATTCATCTTCATGTTATATTTGGATCCTCTTCTCCGCTCCATAAGGTTACACCAGTCTCAAGAAGGCCAATGGTAGCCCTTCCCAATACTGTCCAAAACTAGTATTTTTCAAGAACTCTTAAAATCACCTAGGGATTGACTTGAATTTCCTAAATCACATAGGATATTGAGTTAACATCCATTGGGGGTCATTAGATTGGTTGGTAAGTCTAGTGCTAATGATGAGTAGACCTGGGGTGTCTTGGAAAGGTGAAACTTGAAAATTTTAACACAGGGGTATCATTATCATGCTAAAAAATTGTAAATTTTCTTGTTGCACATTTTCATGACAACATATATGTATACACACATATGTATGTATATCTATAAATAAATTGAAACATGCTTTCCCTTTTTCTTATTCATTATTCAAATTTGATATCTTTTGTTAATCTAGGTTGCATCTAGTAGTATAGGCCTATATGCTTCTTCTTTTAGTGTTAACCCACATGTGAAATCAAGAATATTTTCATCAAAAAAATGGTTGAAGCTCTCTCAAACAATTTTATGGTTTTCATTAAAAATTCATGAATATACATGTGTTTTTATTATCAACTACTAACATTTTTGTTGAAAGGAAATATACACCATTCCAATAATTTCAATCTATTCAATTAAGAAAATGGTGTTGAGCTCACCTACTAAATGAGTGATACCCTCTTTTACAAATGATAAAATTTTGTTGAAATAAAATAAGTCCACATTTTTGACATTCCCATAAAAATAAAAAGATATTACCATTATGGACTTCCTTGCCTTTGTAAAAACAATTCAACATCCACACTACCTTCATAGTCAAGAATGAAGCTTGTGGAAGAATATTACTTCTCAATGTGTTTGCAATAGTATAAAATTTACTTGCATTACTACTCAATTAATCTCAAGCGATGCTTAAGATATTTTTATGACTAATTATTCCTTCTCTTTTATTTCCGTAATATTTTCAAAACTATAAGACAAATCTCTTAATGAAACATGTACCTCACCATGTAAAACTTTACCAAAATAGAAATATTAACCTTAGAATGAAGTGTCAATGGGGTTTGGATAGATAGGTTAAGACAGGTGGTTGGGTCCTGATCCACCTGAGTTCAAACCTTGATAGGTGTGATCCCCTTCGGGGGTGGTTATCAGTGGTGGTAGTTTATCACATCACTGATGGTTGTGACCAGTGCTCTTCTCTGGCAGTGGTGGACTAGACTAGTGACTTCTTGTGGTTAGGATGGTGGCTTAGCAGCTATTATTAGTTGTGTTTTCATCGGCGAGTTGGCTTGGTGGTAGTTTTTCACATGGTGGTGGTATTAACATCATTGGCGTGGAGTTGTGTTTCTCTTCTCCTAAAGCAATGGTAGTATTTTCTTGGTGTGGCTTGTGGAAAGGATGGTAGTTTAGTGGATCGTCTTGGCTCTACTTGCATTGTAGGATTTGTGTTGGAATTGTTATATCTAGGTCAATGACATTGTTAAGGAGGGGACCCAAAACCCCGTTTCTAAGCTCTAGTCAAAAGTGTTAAAATATCTAAAGAAACTTTAAATGAAGTAATTTTCTCTTACCTCTTGTTTTCTCCCATTTCAAAATGTGATGAGTTCATAATTAAAGTTAAAGGTCACATGAAAACTCATTCCCCTTAGTTTTCCATGTTTTCCCAATCAAACTTGAAAGACATCCTCCACTATATTTAGTGACACATATCTTCCCTCAAGACTCACTTTTATTTTGTCACCTTTTGTAGTGTTTTGGTTTACTTGATGATCTGAATTTGAGATCATTTTTTTAGAATCTTAATCTAATAAAATGATCGTTGTGATTATGTAACTTTCGATCACTTGACATTATTTCTATGGATCTTGTTGAATGTAACTATAGAGTCTGGGTTTAAGATGAAGTTGTGAAACCATGAGAAATCAAAGAAGTTAGTTTTGGGTGAAAAGGATTAAATTCCTTGAATATGCCATAAAAATCAAATTTTATTGTATATTTGTGTTCCTCTCGAAAAATCATGCAAGTTAAAAAACATGGAACTCGATTTCAAGTTTGTATGCAAATGTTATGACCTCCGAGGTAAGGTAGTGGGCTTTATTTAGTGACAAAACCACCCCTCAAGCTAGAGTGGTAGTTGAAAAACCACTCCGGAAGTTTCACAACCATCGTGGTGGTTATTAAAATGTCGGTGGTAGTTACACAACCGCCGGTCTATAAAAAGTGGTGGTTTTATCATTGGGAAAGTTTGGAAGAGTAAACGACTGCAAACGGTTCCTCTTCAACTTCACGGGTCTTTTGGGTTTCTTTTTTATCTCTCCTTTGTGTCAAACTTGTATTTATATGTGGGGAACATCATTTTAATTCATCAAAAGGATAGATAGAAGATATTCCAAGACAATTTTCTTCTTGATCATGTGTGGTTTTCTGAATTGGAGTGTGAAAAGAAGGTGTGAGTGAGTAAATTTCAAAGTTTTTATGAGTGTTTGAACATCATAGTGTCCATGGAGGCCTTGGGAAGGAAGTTAGGTTGCACAACAAAACATGATAGTGATATGAGGAAGCATTGCTTCACTCTTGCTGGAGTTTTCTCAATTTGAGTTTCTCCAGGGTAATTTTGTGTCTCTCTCATTGTGTTTTCTCTCTTTCATTTCTCAATATTTCCTTGATTAAGAAGCAATCTTAATCCATTTTTAAATCACATTTAATGAATATTGATGAAAATTAAAAGTAAGTTGTTTGTCAATGAAAGATGGGAATTGTGAGGAATGCACATGATCTGTTTTGGTGAATATTAGTGTGTTCTAACCACCTAGTTTATGGATCAGATTGGTATCAGAGTTGGTTCATGTTCCATAGTGTGTGGTTTGTTTAGTGATCATTTTGTAGATATATGCCCATTACAAGAGCGAAAAGTGCTAGTGGAAAAGGTGATTTTGTCTCTTTGCAAAAAGACATCTCCACAAGGAAGTGGAAGAGAGAAGTGAGAAGTATGGCCCATGAAGATGAGAAAAGATCTGATGATGGTGAAGAAATATTTCACAGATTAGAGGAGGATGTTGCCCACATATCTCACTCCATGGATGAGCTTGGGAATATTATGAAGGTTTTCATGGAAAATCTTGGAGTTTCTATGGATACTTCTGAAGCAAGTGAGGAGTGTGAGTCTTCCTACCATGAGAAAGAGCATCCCCATTCCAACCAAGCTCCACCTCCATTCAAAGTAGAGGAAAAATTGATATTCAACCGTATGAAGGTGAGGTGAATGTGGATAAGCTTGATCATTGGTTAGCTCAATTAGAGGTATAATTTCATTTGCATAAAGTTAGTGAAGAGAAAAAAATTTATTTTGCAAGGTTGAAGCTAACAAGTCATGCTCTAACTTGGTTTGAGATTTATCTTAATTCTTTGGTTGTTAAAAGGTTACCCCCAATTACTAAATGGGATGAATTTAAAAATTTGATTAAGAGGCAATTTTATCCTATTTGTTATGAAGAGGAAAGGTCTATTGATTGGAAATATTTGAGGCAAAAAGAAGGTCAAAGTGTGTAGGTCTATACAAGTGAGTTTTAGAAAAGGAAGTCCAAATGGGAAAATATACATTTGACTATGAGATGCTCATGAAGTATGTCGGAGGGCTGCATAGTCACTTAAGGAGGTCGGTGCTTCTTGCAAAGCCAAAGGACATAGATGAGGCTTGTTCTCAAGCCCATTATCTTGAGATGGATGAGAAAAAGGTCCATCTCCCTCTTTAAATTATTTTGATGGTCAAAGAAGAAAGGTGGGGTTAATGCCACTTCTACGGTTACCAAGAAATATTCGACCAAACATTGTGGAAATTGCGATGTTAATAGTCATACTAATGAGACTTGTTCAAGTTGCATCTAGCATCACATCCATCTAAGAAAAAGAAAAATAAAAAATAATTCCATGCCATTACTTTAAGGAGAACATATTTATGTTGAGATTAGTGAAGAACTGGCCTTCGAAAAAGGTATGTTTGGGTAATGAAGATACTCAAAATAAAGGTGAACCTTCTAATATTTTTCATATAAAGGTACATATTAAGATGGTAAAAGTTGATGCTCTTTTTTATTCTTTCTCACAAGTAAATTTGATTGGAAAATATTTGGTTGATAGACTTGGGTTGGAAATGTATGATCATCCTAATCTGTATGCTCTAGGATGGGTGAAAAAAAGGAGTAGAGATAAGGGTTTCTAAACAATGCAAAGTCAAGTTTGCAATAAATAAACATTTCATTGATGAATTTGTTGTGGATGTTGCACCTATTGATATTTGTGGTATAATTTTTGGAAGCCCCTATATGTATGTCAGAGATGCTATTTTTAGAGGAGATTGAATCAATATCAGTTGGTTAAAGATGGGAAAAATACACCATAAGCTCCTATGAAGGAAAATTTGAGCTCTCCTTGGCAAGTTCCACTTAAGGTAACCAGTTGTTTAATGCAAATGGGAAGGTTTATTTTCTGATTTTTAAATATAAGCAAGAATGTAAGGATCTTGTAGTTTTACTTTTGACAAGGAGCAAGAGATGTAGTTTTCGCCAAGTTATCTACATAGAGAAGGGAGGGAGGGACCCACCTAAAATACTTGAAAGGGTAGACCAAGAAGTTCACATGGTAGAGAATATATGTCAGCGTATGCACCTCCAGGTAAAAGAGAGGTTCAAGAAGTGGGGAGAGAAAATTCCTCACCATATGAGTTCCTAAGCTTTTGGGGACCAAAAGCCTCTAATTGGGGAGGCATGATCTGAATTTTGGATCGTTTGTTTTAGCATCATAAGCTAATAAAATAAAATTGTGATTATATAACCTTCTAACCACTTAACACTATTTCTATAGCTCTTTTTGGATGTAACCACGTAAGAGGGTTCAAGATGAAGTTGTGAAACTATGAGACCTCAATAAGGTAGTTTTCAAGTAAAGGCTTAAACACCATGAAGATGTCATAACAAAAAAATTAATTTCATATTTGTTTTCCTCTCGAAA
Organism: Taxus wallichiana var. yunnanensis; assembly: GCA_018340775.1. Lineage (NCBI taxonomy): Eukaryota > Viridiplantae > Streptophyta > Pinopsida > Cupressales > Taxaceae > Taxus > Taxus wallichiana. The sequence continues at coordinate 485,898,914 of CM031241.1, read as the reverse complement.
AATTGTACAATTTAAAAACAAATGACACCTCACTTTTGAATTCATATGCAAAATTTATGACCTCGAGAAGGTAGCGGACTTTTTTAGTGACAAAATTGCCCCTAAAGCCAAAGTGGGTGGTTACACAACCACCGGTCTACAGAAAGTGGTGGTTTTGTCACTGGGAAAATTTTGAAGAGTAAACGCTCTATAGGCGGTTCTTCTTCAACTTCTAAGTCTTTTGGGTTTATTTTTCTATTTTCCTTGGTGTCAAACTTGTATTTATATTTGGGGAACATCATTTTAATACATTAGAAGGAAAAATAAAAGATATTTTAAGCAATTTTTCTTCTTGATCATATCTAGTTTTCTGAATTGGAGAGTGAAAGGAAGGTGTTAGTAAGTTGCATAATTTTTATGAGTTTTTGAACAACATAGTGTTCATGGATGGATTGGGAAGGTAGTAAGATTGTGCAACAAAACATGATAGTGATATGAGGAAGCATTTCTTCACTCTTGCAGGAGTTTTCTTGATTTGAGTTTCTCCAAGGTAATTTTTGTCTCTCTCATTGTATTTTATATCTTTTATTGATCAATATTTCTTTGATTAAGGAACACTCTTAGTCCATTTTTAAATCACATTTAATGAATATTGATGCAAATTAAAAGCAATCAATTTGTTATAATTGTGAGGAATACACAAGATATGTTTTGTTGAATATAAGTGTGTTCTAGCCACCTAGTTTATGGATCACTTGATATAATGTAAGTTTACTTAGGGAGGATAGTAAATAGGTATTTTATCTATTCTTATCATTTTTACTAAACCCATTTTATTTTATATTTATCTCGCATTATACTATGTGTCTTATTACACCCTTTTTAGATTAATAATCTATGATATATTTAGGTAAGTACACTAAGGATGTAAAGGTAGATACAAGGGTTATTCTAATTAGTTAATTAACAAAATACATTATAAAATATTAGAAAAACATACTTTATACTTAAATGGTATGTTATAAAATTGAGACCACAAGGAATGAATACACATAGATAATTATAGATAATTTGGGGAAGTTCTAAGTGTGAAGACTAGTAGAACTAGATTATCTTAACCTAATAACACTTCTTTCCTGGAGCTTTGATAGGAAATTGATCTAGGGAGGGACCATATAACTCTACCAAGACCCTCTTATTGTCCTCCACCTTATTATATAGTGTTTTCCTTCTCAAAATATATCTTTATAACCTTATAGAACTGTCACCTACCTATAAATGTTTATCACTATTAAAGCCTACCTTTTGGTCATGTTTTGAATCCTTCTAAAAATTTTGAATAATATTTCAAACACTAGACATGGGTGAGAGACCTTGGAAAATAAGAATTAGTTGGGTTGTGGGCACCCCTGTATAGAATTGATTTTGGCACTACTTTGAAGATATCTCAAACCACACATCATTATCCACCCAACATGTGATATCTAAATGAATACAAATATAATTTGGAAACTTTAAATTCTTTAACAATGCTTGAGTTAAGTTTTTATCTTGCTAAAATAATTGTAGATGAATGTTTGAGTCATTTTAAATGACATATCTTGGCTTCTTGACTTGGTATGGTGCTTCGAACTATATTTATTTCTATCCTAATGAGTGTACATAATTTTTTTCAATATTTATAAACCCTTGGATGTCTTGTTAGGAAATAAGAGATAAAATATGTGGAATAATCCCTTATAGAATCGCAACAATAGAAACTAATATGCAGAAAATATTATAGATCTTAAATAAAAGTGCGAATAAATAAGACAACACGAGAGACAAGATTTAACATGATTCGCCTAATTTGGGCTACATCCACTAAGAATCACTTGCTAATATTTTATTACAAGCCTCCACTCTCTTAATACAATACCCGAGATCCATTTGGAGCTATGCTAAACAAACTCTCTGAAATTCACACTGAATTCAAAGCACATCTACAATACATTTACTTTTCTATCTATCATATGCATAAGACCATATAAACAGACAATTGCTTAAGCAATTTGATACAAAATGTGAATCAAAACCATGGGCAAAAAATCGTGGGTATCAAAACAATGGAAAAAAACCATGGGTATCAAAACAATGGGTACCGAAAACCATGGGCCCAAAACAACCCGTATTACCCATTACCCATGGGTTAATAAACCACCCATGAAAATTTGCTTGTCGGGGCTTTGCCCCGAAACCCCATTGACTATCTCACCAACTACCGTAAATATACCCAAGTGTAACACATGAAGGTGTACCACACTCTAACATGAAAACAGGCTCCACAAACATAAAAATCTCCCACTTGGAGACTGATTTCCACCGAGCAAGCTTCTCAACCCTTCACTATCATCTCAGAAGGCCAACCAAAGCTGAACATAGCTTTATTTTATCCCTTCACCACCTTGGTCATCATGTCTATAGGATTACGACTGGTATGAATCTTCGCCAACTTCAACTTTTCTTCTTCCAAAGTTGTTATGATGAAGTGATATTTCAACTGTATATGCTTCTTCGTCCCTGAGTGGAAAGAAGAGTTCTTAGCTAGGGGTATAGCACTCGACTATCACTATGCAGCTTACATTCCTTCTACTTGCCCCAACTCCTCAAGCAATTATTGTAACCAAATCATCTCTTTGCTTGCATCTGTGGCAGAACATACTCGAATCACTAGCTTCTATAGTCATGAAATACAACTTACTATTGTCCCACCTATATTTAAATATAACTCGTTATGCTCCTCATGTTGTCTACATCTCCACCATGTCTCAATCTACATAACTAGGTAAAGTGGTGTCTCGATCCACTATAGCATAAAATTGTCCCCATGGTCCCTCTCAAATACCGAAGGATCCACTTTATTGCTTGCCAATGCTCTTTACCTAGATCACTCATAAATCTACTCACAACTCCTACTGCATGGGCAATATCAGGCCTAGTGCATACCATAGCATACATCAAACTACCAACCGCTGATGAGTAAGGTACCTTGGACATATGGTTTCTTTCCTATTCGCCTTGGGACATTGCTCCTTTGATAACTTAAAATGGCACGCTGCAAAGGATTCCCAACCGGTTTAGCATCCCGCATGTTAAACCTATCTAATACCTTCTTAATGTACTCTTCCTAAGATAAAGTCAGCTTCCTTCCTTCCTATCCCAAGTTATCCTCATACCAAGGATTTTTCTGAAGCCCCCAAATCCTTCATATCAAAGGATTCACTTAGCTATTTCTTCGATTTTTATTTCCTGCATGTTTTTACCGTAACCATCATGTCAACAACATAAAAACACGGATAATATAAATTCCATCCTCAAATTTCTTTGTATACACACAATGGTCAAAATGGCATCTGATATAACCTTGCTCCATCATGAAGCTATCAAACTTCTTATACCATTGACATGGAGCTTGTTTCAAGCCATACAAGCTCTTCTTTAGTTTGCACACCATCTCCTCTTTACCTTTCACCGCATATCCTTCAAGTTCTACTACATATATAGCTCCTCCTCCAAATCACCATGGAGAAATGTAGTCTTTACATCTAGTTGTTCTAAGTGCAAGTCTTCTGCTGCCACTATTCCAAGAACAGTTCTAATAGAATTCATTTTTACTACAAGAGAAAAGATCTCATCAAAAGCTTTACCTTGTTTCTATGAAAACCCCTTGACCACCAACTGGGCCTTATATATTTTCTTTCCTCCTTCTTCATCTTTAACTCTGTACACCCACTTGTTCTGCAATGCTCTTTTTCCTTCCGGTAGCTTCACCAAATCCCAAGTCTGGTTCTCCATGAGAGACTTATGCTCCTCATCCATGGCTTGCTCCCACTTCTTACTAGCATCTACCTGCATTACTTCATCAAAGCTCTCTGGCTCTCCACTATCAGTGAGTAATAAATAATAAAGAGAAGGAGAAAAACATTCAGGTTCTTTTCTTACCCTAGAAGACCTCCTCACTGTAGGAGTTTGGGGTTCCTGTTGAGTAGGTTCCTAAAATTATTCATTGGTTACTTTCCCATCCGGAAGATCCTCTACCACTGCATATTCTTTCTTGGATTATTCCTATTTTCCTACAAATGTTGCTTATACATGACTTTCTCATTAAAGACCACATCCCTAGACCGAATGATTTTCTTGTCCTTAATACTCCAACATTTAAATCCAAATTCATCACCACCATAACCAATAAAAGTGCATTTTTCTAATTTAGCCTCTAGCTTGGTCCTATCATCCTTGTCAATATGAACAAACACCTCACATCCAAAGACTCTAAGAAATGAGTAATCAAATTTCTTACCGTACCAATCCTCCTCAGGTATGCCTCCATCTAAGGCACTTGAGGGTCCTCTATTTATTAAGTACATAGTTGTGTTCACCGCTTCTACCCAAAAATAAAGAGGCAGTCCTGCATGTATCCTCATGCTCCTAGCATGTTCCATTATTGTTATGTTCATCCTTTCTGACACCCCATTCTATTGTGGGGTTCCTGAGAACCATATTTTTCCTGTGGATTCCATTCTTAGAACAATAATCATCAAATTCATTGCTGCAATAATCCCTCCATTATCTAACTTTGAGATATTTTAATTAAGACTGTTTCATTCTCTACCAAGGCTTTCCATTTAACAAAAGTATCAAATACATCATATTTGTTTCTAATACAATAAACCCAAACTTTCCTTGTTGCATCATCAATAAAAGTAACATAATAACTTGAACCCCTAAGAGATGATACAGTGAGCCGCCCCACACATCGAGAATGTACCAGCTCTAACTTACTCTCTTTCTTCATAGGTCCAAGCTTGAGAAACCTTACTTGCTTTTGTTTCCCATATATGCGGTTCTCACGAAATCCAAACTTGTTTCGTATATCTAGGAAAATTCTTCTTTATGATGTCCATGCCCTTATGGCTCATATGACCGAGCCTATAATGACATAATTTTGTATCTCGCATCTAAAGCCACAAGATTACAATCATTAGTACTATCGGTGGATAAATACAAGGTTCCAACCTTCTTACCTCTTGCCACCACAAGAGCACCCTTGGTAACCTTCCAAGAGTCAGCTATAAATATCACAGTACAACCATCACTTCCCAATTGCCCCGCCGATATCAAATTTCTCCTTAATGTAGGCACATGTCTGACATCCTTCAATAGCCATGTATTCCCATTTTACATCTTAACCTGAATAGAACCTTTTCCAACTATACTGCAAGGCTCATCATCACCAAGAAAAACATGCCCAAAATCCCTCAACATAATCACCAAAATAATTCCTATGTGGAGTAGCATGAAAAGAAGCCCCTGAATCTAAAACCTAAGATTTAGTAATATTATGCAACAAAAGAATCAAAGCATCCTGACATACATTACCCGATGCCACATTTGCCTCCTTTTTTTCTTCTTGTCTTGAAGCTCCCAACAAATTTTCTTTGCATGCCCGGACTTTCCATAGTTCCAACATACAATCTTGCTCTTGGATTTTGACCTTGCCCAATCTTTCGATTTTCCATGGTTTCTTCTATTCTACTGTCTCCCTCTAGTTTCCACTTTATCAAAGCATTCCTAAAGTAGAAGATTCCTAAAGATTTTTATTCACATTTCCTCACTTAGAATCACCCCTACAACATCCTCAAACTTCAACTTTGAGTTAGCTTGAACCGAGTTGCTTACCGCCATTACCGGCTATTCCAACTTTTAAGTAAAGAGCAAAAAAATTAATAAATCCCTAACTTCTTCATCAAATTCTATTATAACCAAAGCTAACATATTCACAACCATATTGAAATCATTTAGATGATCGATACTGAAAACCATTGTCGGACATCTTCATATTAAACAATTTTTCATTAAAAATATCTTATTAGAGGTAAAGGATTTTTCATACAACTTCCCGATGCATCCATTAGTTCTTTTGTAGTCTTTTCCTTTGAAACCTTAAATAATACCGAAGATGCAAGGCACAACGGATCGTTCCAAGTGCCTTCGATCCAAAAATCCCATTCCGCATTTGTCATGCTCAGGGTTTGTTCACCTTCTCGATAAGAGTATAAAGATCCTTCTAATAAAGGTAATCTTCCATATGCATCTTCTAAAGACTGAAATTCTACCCATTGAATTTATCAACCCCGGATCTTCCATCATCTGCCATAGCTCCCACTCAAGCTAAAAACTTTCCCTGCGATTCAAAACTTCAGAAAACCAAACCTAGGCTCTGATACCAATTGTTAGGAGATAAGAGATAAAATATGTGGAATAATCCCTTACAGAATCGCAATAGTATAAACTAATATACATAAAATATTACAGATCTCAAATAAAATTGTAGAATAAATAACATAACACAAAGAGACAAGATTTAATGTGATTCACCCAATTTGGGCTACGTCCACCAAGAATCACTTGCTCGATTTTATTACAAGCCTCCACTCTCTCAATACAATACCTGATCCATTTAAAGCTATGCTCAACAAACTCTATAGAATTCACACCCGAATTCAAAGCACATCTACAATACATGTTCTTTTCTATCTATCATATGCATAAGACCATATAAATAGACAATTGCTTAAGTATTTTGATACAAAACATGGGTATCAAAACCATGGGCAAAAACCGTGGAGTATCAAAACAATGGGCAAACACCGTGGATATCAAAACATGGGCCCAAAAACAGCCCATAATGGTTACCCATTACCCATGAGTTAATAAACCACCCATGACAATTTGTTTCAGGGCTTTGCCCCGAACCCCACTGACCCGCTCACCTAGTGAGCGGGACCGCCGTAAAGTACCCAAGTGTAACACATAGAAGGTGTACCAAATAGGCTCCACAAACATAACATGTCTTTTTCAAGTGTATGAAGTAATTGTATCACTGTAGTGACATATGATTTATAGGTGAGTAAATGAGAGAGTATATAATTTATTATATTACAATCTAAAGATGATACAAGAACATATCATGATTAATCAAGAACCATGAACAAGTTTGAATAATCCTTCTCTAGGCATGGACACTATGCACTAGGAATTTTAATTTATTTCCCTCCAAAACTATTATTTTGTATTTCTATTTGTATTTAAAACCTCAATTACATGAGAATAACCGTAGAATTCAGTTGTTTTAATGAGTAAGCTACATAGGAGGATGAGGATTGGTTGTCATAGGATACATTCGAAATCATATACGAGTTGGAAAAACTATTTCCTAGTTAGAAAAAATACTTGCACATTCTTATTTGTAAGTTGAGTAAAAATATCAACAACTAGGGATTCAAATCCTTAACATAGAGACAAGATCAATATAGCTATTTATGCTCTTATCAAGATATATCCATAGTCTAGGGATCGAGATAGAATGTCCAAGGAGATTAGGAAGGAATTAGAATGCAGTATGAAGGAGCTATTATAAGATAAGAAACGAATGTGGAATCATGAAAGAATGAAAGGATGTAGACTTGTTAAATTCATGCCATAAGAAGATCAAAGCTTCAAATGTAAGAATTTTTTTCCCCACAGACCTTAGGTTCATATCAAAATAATTTCAATGATATGAGTTCATATTTCAATGAAAATGTTTAATATTTCATGATCTACTTCCAAACAACTTGTACTTTTTCTTTTTCATTGATTTTTAAAAAAGGGTTCCAACCAGTCATGATAACATGTTTATCTGATGCAAAGGATCATAACAACTTTAACTAATCATTAAACAAGATTTAAACTATTCACTTCTTTGATTAACTACACTGTGTGTACAAAATCTTATATTTGGGTAGCAGTGATTTTATTTCCTTTATGCATTATTTAATCTTCAACTTGAACACCTACCATATTATTTATTATCTTTCCAAGCCCTTATAGTCACTATGACCTTGAAATAAAAAATATGATTTAACCTTCTTCTTTTTCCTTGTTTCCACTTCTTCTTCATAAATGGTATTAGCCCATTTATCCTAAATTTGGCTTATAGTTTAGTTAAGTCTTATTAAACTCTTCACCTATTTCCTTCAACTTCTTAAGATGTTATATAATAAATCTCAAAGCATTCTCATTGTTCAAAACTTCACATTTTTCTCAATGTCTCCAAACTCGAACTTATAGCCCTCAAGACCATGCCACTTGGATCAAAATTCACCTAGGCTTTTAAAAAAATCCAAACGATTCCAAAACCTATAATTACATAATCAAAACACACCCAAATGGCCTGGTTGTGAGTGGGGCATTCACTTGTGATTGCATAACATTGGATCATCTCTCAAGACGTGGGACTTGTAAACTTGAGATGATCCTCCAGAGAAAGTTGGTTCTTATTCCTAAACTACCGGCCATAAGCTACTCTAATGCAGTAAATCTAAACTATCCTAACCTAACCATTCCAAGGAACTAGAGAGAAAGAGAGAGTGAAAGAAATCCTACACTAAAGCATTGATACACTAGAGAAGGAAAGGGGTGAGATACTCCGTAGGGAGGATGAAACAGGAGAAAAATGAAGATGGGAAGGTCAGATAGAAGTGACACAAACCCAGATCCAAATCCATGATCAAAACTCCATGAAACATAACACCTGCACTTGCAAATGTGAAATACATGCAAAAAAATAGATTTGAAAGGGAGAGGCATAGGGAAACAACAAAAAAATGCAAAGGGTTGAAGAAACACCACAAAAACATGTTTTATTTCTCTAAATGGGTGCACAGACCATTACATTCTTTCTCAGAGGCACAAATCCACTTGTCAGGCATAGGAGAAGGTTTTTTAACTCAAATGGAGTCAGAAACAAATTTTGACAGAGTTTCCCTACACCTAGAATGTCTCTCCCCTTCTCAAATGAGAAGTGTTACAATATATAGAAGTTTAGAATGATGAAAAAATAGAGAGAAAGGAGGAAAATGGACCCTATTTTGAGAATTCAACCACCCACCATTAATGCCCTGAAAATCCACCTATAATCTATCAAATATGCCTCTCCATGTCTACTTTGGCGTGTTGGAGAAGGAAGAATAGTGAATCAAATCAAATGGGTTGTTGAAACAATCAAATCTTGTATTGATGGCTTGAAAGATGTTTTCCTATTCTTCACCCACCAACACCTACTAAAAATGATATTTTATGCTTCCATGGCATAGAGGAGGTCGAGATATTTCCAACGGTGCCAAATTTGTTGGGTTTCGACACTGGATCAAAATATATGTCCATTTGAATATTTGAGTCGGGTCCATACAAAAATGGTGAAAACTAGTTAGCAGAATGGGTCCACGGGCCCGAAACTCACTTTGTGCCTTTTGGCACCAAAAATACAAAATGAAAAAAATCCCCGCAGCTCCACAATTCACTTTTGGCAAAAATCATCTTTAGACCCATCGCCCGCATTTTCCATTTGGGTGAAAAGCCTCTCCTGCACTCCGCCGGCCCGGCACCGAGGCTTGACACACATGGCTCCTTGGGCATCGGTAAGGTGCACCTCATTTTTTCAATTTACACCTTCTTGGGGATAAAAGTTCAAATTTCCTCCAACAACTCTTATGCGGTCATGTCCCGAAATTCACTTTGCACCCTATTTGCAAAAAAACACAAAAGTTCAAAACTCCTAAAGACCCACTGGTCCAGAATTCACGTGGGCAAATTTCCTCTTCGAGCCCACCACCCATATTTTCTATTTGGGTGGAAAGTCTAAATATCTCCCACCGCCCGCCTCTCCGCATTGGCAAAAATCCTTAAAAACTCCCACCGCCCATAAATTGTGAAATATGAGGAGTTAGGACTTATTTATATTTTTGGAAAGGGGAAGAAATTTCCCACTGATGGAAATGTTTTCAGGAAACCTTAAGTGCTTAGAATATCTAAAAAATTGGATTGAATCACTAAAGGAGGGAAAATGGGTGCAGTTAACCAAAAATAAGCATGAGCTTATTTTGGATAAAAAAACCTTCATTAGTTCATATTAATATATAATAAGATGAGATCCTAAATTTTTAGAGTTCATCTCTCGCCTTTAACTCATGATACTTCAACTTTTGCAATCATAATAATAAACCCTTACTAGGTCAGTCACCAGTAGTTTTTGGCATCCATACTTCCCTTTGTATGAGGTGTCAAAATGTATTGTGCATTATTTTAGGCACCATCTAATGCATTTTTAATTTCTCTATAATTTTACACCATTACTCAAATGATAAATACTACTTCGCTTTGTAAAATTCCATTCATAATTAGGTTCCATTAATTGTGCACAATGATCTTCTTAAAAATGATAAAATTTTCTTTATTTTCTCCAATGAAATTCATGAATTTATTTTTCAAAATCTAAAATACACCCTTCTAATAATTTCTTCCAATTTATAGAGAAAATTCCAAGTGTAAGGATTTTTCTACTCAATTTCATATGAAACCTAATTGTGTAACCTACAAAGCTCAAGAAGTCTATTTTTGCAATAACTTTTCAATAAGATGTTTTCAAAGTTCTAAATTCTTTATTGAGCTTTGTATTTATATCCCCTCCATGTTTAATTTTAACACTAATTAGTTATTGTAGACACCGAAATTGGGTCACACTCCCTTGGTCCTTGTCAAATAATCATCTCAAGCATACTCATTTAACCATGGCCCCTTCCACCCCACATTAATATTAATTTAATTAACTTAATTAAATTAATACCCATCCTCACAATATTCATTACTTAATTATTTTAATCAAGCTAATTTCCACCTCACCCTAGACCTATTCTTGACATGTTTCCATAACCAACAATAACTAAGTCTCACTTGCCTTAATGAGCTAAGATTTGTTCTAACCCTAAAAAATCCCTAAATTCTCTCTAGCCATATTCCCACTCACTAGAAGGGAAGTTTCTATCCTAATCTTCCCGAATAAACTAACTAGGCCCAAGAAATTAGAAATATCTACCCATTTTAGTAAACCTAGGGAATCCCACCTTAACCGATGCCGGTCACCCCTAAACCAATGTCGGTCAACCCGAACCATCGTTGGTTACCATTTATTCACCCAAATAGCCTTGTTTTTGGTTGGCACATTCTGAGAGCAAGAAAAACAAGCATCCTTTTATGCATCTAGACATCTAGAACCATCACCAGGATCAATCATAGAGCCATTGCATTCACGGGAGCACTCGAGAAATCACCGCTACAGTACCATACACGTATTCTCCGATCAACCACCTCCACCACTCAGCCATCAGATCCTTAACACAGTAAGTATGGCCCTAACCAGTAGGGTTTATTTTAGTTAGTAATCTTTATTACTCATGTTATTAATCTATTATTTGCATGCTTATTGCTTCATCACCCACTTTCTTGTGAACTCAAATATCACTCCACCCATATCACAAAATCACCTATCCTCACCTTTTGTATACTTCTGAGCATACCTAAGACCTCTACAAACATTCCCATTCACTCTCCCAAACTTTATTCAACCTCAAGATCACCCCTGCCATTTATTTTGTTTGAGTTCCTTTTACCTCGACCATACCGACGCTGGTTATCCACAACTGCCAAATTGGTTCTATGTAAACCGACATCGGTCATACCGGACCGATGTCGGTCTCTATGTTTTACACCTTGACCAAGAATAGGCCCAACAATCACCCTATCAGCTGACCTAAATAACCCATAATATGACCCTAGCTAGTCCCAAAACCTTGACAAACACCTCACCTCTTGGATTCAACTATAGCCTAGCATTTTTTGATTGGATTTTCTTATTGTACTTGAATGAGATACCTAAATCATATCGACTATGATAGGAATTTTTTTATTTCTCTCATTAAATTGTTTTACATAGTGGATTGACAACCATCTAGGAAGTATCACACTTCCCAAAACTAGCATATGCTTTAGGCGAGTCCACTATCATATACCATTTAACTATCTTTTTGTGATCTTGTTTTCTATTATAGGTAGTTCCTCCTAGCCAAAAGGAATCTCTCACATTCAACCGTGGATCAAGAAGTCGAATGCACACAACAACAATAAACATACCAACATTTAACATGTGTTCCTCCTTGTCCTTCACTGTTGGTGACGAAACACAAAGACACCCTAGGACTCTGCAACGCGATGGGTTGAAAGTCTCAGTGCGATTGCACAACATGGAGCTTTTCCCAAGTGTGGGACCTTGCGAAATCAGAAAAGCTCTCCGGATGAAGGCCGGATCCTATTCCTCTATTCAGATGCACCAATGAAACGCAGAGGTTTACCTAAAAACCTAATCTAACTACCAAGGAGACATGGAGAGAGAAATGCATAAGAACAAACCTAAGCTAAGGAGGTGATGCACCAAGGAATGAAGAACATATGTTTTCCAATAAACATAAACCAATAAAATGTAATGCAAAAGATATGCACAGATAGCCAGATTCACAGTGAAGATCGAAAGGATGCAAATAAACACGTAGAGGGTTGAGAAACATCCACAGATATGCATTAATTTGCTCCAAAGGGTGATACAACACTGCAAAATGCCAAGAGGCAAGGTTGCATTACAATTTCAAATGGGAAGGTCCTTTGCTCCACAAATCCACCTGCCAGGGAGAAGAAGGGAGGAGGCACAAAACAAAAATGTCCAACATTTTTTAAAGAGCCTCTCTTGACCATTTATATGAGGAGAAAAGAGGGAGAAGAGAATGATTTGGATGCTGCCCCAACCACCTCCAAGACTGCACCTAACTTCAACGAATCATGGCGGTAGGTGAGAATATCAACAACCCAAATTATGGTGAACTGTATTTTTACATTTTAAGAACTTGTTCCCACCCAATTAAAGATATCCAAATAGTTTGGTAGAAGACGCCGAGATCTTTCCGAAAAGTCCAACCTTGTGTGAATCCGAGCTCCCTGTGAAAAGTTATGGCGATCTGAATATTTCCCGCGTCAGGGTCTGTTCCAGTCGGGTTCGGGACTCTCCTCTGCATCCGCATCGGGCTTGGAGGACACCGCGGCATGTGTTTGATGTTCGTGCTTTCCGAAACATGCATCCGCCACTATTACCAAATTTCCTTTGTTTTCGTGTTTGGGGTATGACTTGCATATGCATCGGGTTTGGAAGGTGGCTCGACATGCTTTCGCCCCATGCTTTTCCGACTTGTTTTCCCGACTCGAAACCTGATTCCTTTCTTTGCTGTCGGGTTTGAAGACCCCCCGACATGTATTCATTGCGCCATGTTGTTCCGCCCCCGAACCCGCCTCGCCTTGCGTCGGATTGGAAGGGTGGCTCGACATGCTTTCGCCCCATACTTTTCCGACTTGTTTTCCCGACTTCGAAACCCGAATTCCCTTTGAGGTTGGGTTTTCCAACCCTTCCGACATGCTTTGTTCCACCATGTTTCTCTACCCTACTTTTCCGCCTCCGAGACCCGATTTGCTTTGTGTGTCTATATTTACCCGGGGGGTAAATATATACAACACTTACCCTTATCTATTTCGTCATTTCGAAAAGGTAAAGAAATAATGAAACAGCTTATAACAAGTCTCTTTTATCTTTCCATGAGATTTGGTGTTGATCACATAAGCATGGGATAGGGTATGAAACCCTTACAATATTATTTGACAAGAATGGACCCCTTATAAACAATCTATTAGGTTTACTTGGAAAGTTACTAAAAATTTCTCTTAATAAAGGTTAATTCATCATAAGCAATCACCAAAGTGGGAAATAATGTAAAGATTTATTTCTTTAAAAACACAAACACGGCATGGGGTTCAACAACTAGGCAATATCCTAGCACGTGGGTTCATATTAAGGTAATTAAAATTAATAAAAGTAACATCAATATACCGGTAGACATGAGGGGGTGAAAGGGTTTAATTTATTAATATTTTGAATCAGGTATTAGGGGTAGGTTAGAGAGGTGGGCCAAAGGAAAGGGAGGTTTAATTTTAATATAAAACCAAAACATTTGAACCCTAGTTTTTAAAAGTAAATACCTTAAAATTTCAAAAGGAGTGTGTTCATAATGTTAAATTATAATCTCTTTTTGGATAAAGAAATATCAATTAAGAGATTCTTAACCTAGATATAATAAGATGGTATAAAACTAGGATTGAGTATGTTTTTCAACACAAGTGATATTATTTCACCATCTTAATTATTTGAATAACTATTGATAAATGATTAAAGATTAACATTTATAAGGTGATTTTTAACAGGTCTTTAATGGCTTCAAACTATCTTTTGAGAGGAAATGCATATTAAAAAAATTGAGTGAGAAATATGATATATTTTCTATTTAATATATTAGGGTAGAAATAAAAAGGGGTAAATAAAATTATAATTTAAAAATGGGTATGTAAGGTATATGGAAAAATAGGGGGTATTTTCATTCTAATAATATAACAGGAGGGGGTATTATCAATTGAATATTTAGAGGTAAAAACTAGAATTAAGGGTATTCTTTAAAACCCTTCGAATGCACGTGTTATACCATACTTTTACTAAGTGAACCCGCCGTGGTCACAGAAACCCTTGGTTCTAACTTACTTTATCAGAAAGAAATGAGTCTTTCAAGGAATTAATGTCTCGTAACCTATATATGTAATCATACACTCATTGGATAACAACTTATACTCACCTATTTAAGTGATTTAGACTCTCAATAGTGAGCCAAATTTCCTTGACACAATCATAGTAATAGAATAAGCATAGTTATATTTTCCACATTTAAACATACAATAAAGAATATCAAACTTTTACCCCGTATAAACTAATCCAATCTCTTAATTCTCTTCAAGAATAATAATCAAGGATCATCATACACATAATGCTCATATTCCTGAAACAAGTTCTCATCCAAGTTCCTATTACTACCTCTTACACACAATGAGTAAAATCAATCTAAATAGAGAATAAATGATATCATTCATAGAAGGAGGAAAGATACATTACCAAATAGTACTTTGATGTTCTAAAATCATTTTTCTCAAAAAAATTGTGTTTTTCATACAAAAACCATATTTTTCTTTACAAAACCCAATTTTCTTGAATTCCTTCCTCCCTTCCTCGATGGAATAAATTTCCTCCTCCTCGTAACTAACTCCTCTTCACATCTATTTTATTTATATATAGATAACACATCAACCCCTAACTAACTTCCATAAGCATTTCTTTCCTAAAATCACACTATGAATTTTATTTTATAATTTTTTCAACATTTATTAACTTATATTCAATCTAAGACTTATAAATTCATGACTAGACACTAATTAACCCCATCTATAACTCACTACATTCACCTTATGTCTCCATGGCAATTACATTCCTCATTTTTAAGGCCTTTACATATTCAAATTCCCTTTTAGAGGGAAAATACAATCATAAATAAGTTCAACTTTTATCTCCTTCCACCCTCTTACCATAACTTATTTTGACCTCCTATGGACGTAGGCATACTCCAAAATATAGAAAAGCATGGATACAAGGAGAATTAGTAAGATGATGTTATTTAGACCATGATGATCCCGCATCATACTCTTGGTGTTTAGAAAAATAATCTTTATCCTTTTAACTTCATGATTGTATACCTACACTTTCAAGAGAATCTCAAAGTTCTTTGCATGATTTTGATCTATCTTATACTCCCTACTATCCTCTCGTCATGCTTAGTCCACCTAGATCCCACACTTGGGTTTTAGAGCTTTCATTCACTTTAAAATTGCATCCTTTTTTTTTAATTCCTTCTTCATTTTCTCCTTCTTATTTTCTCCTATTGTCATGAAATGTGCAAAGATGGAAATTGAAAGTTTCAAGCATGAAAACTTCACCCCGTGTTGAAATTTTCATGTTTTATCATTCCTAAGCACCCCAAGCCAAATCCATCAATCTGGTCACCCCAATTTGATATCAAAATTTTCCCTAGGTGCTTTAAAAAATTCTATTCATTCCCCTAGGTGATTTTAGGGAGTTCTCAAAGATGCTATCTATAGGCAATTGTGGGAAGGGTTATCACTTCCCTTCCTAGGATTGAATCAACCCCTCTGAGTAGAACATATGGAAAAATTCAACATCAAGGTGATTTGAGACCTTATAACATCATAGAAATGATTTTGGAAGGTTTGGGGAAGTTTTTAAAGACTTGGGGTAGTATGAGTGAAAAGAGGGTGCACAAGCCTAAGCAATTCACATGCCTAAAACAAATATTGGGCTTCAAGAAGATTATGGGAGCTCGGATGGAGTTAGCAAAAAAAAAAAACATCAAGGAAATATAATTCCAAGACCTAAATGATGGTGAAATAATATTTCTCACAAAAACTTAGCACGTAGGATTGGCAGGTAGTTTTTATCAGCATAAGTAGAGTCTCAAATCGAGACCGAGTTTTTAGGGATAATATGGATGAATAAAGACATGATACCCCTACCATTGGATCCAAAATTCCATTTCTAGTAAGTATTATATAAAACTTTTCCAAAAATGCATCGGCGAGATAAGTTATCACTTGTCAAAAGTTTAACTTAGCCAAATTTTGGGAGGACATGTGTCAACTCTAGGATCCTGGCGGGATTTTTTGTGTCCCTGACATCCCTCAAGGTCAAACATCATGGTTGGAAAATTGTTCCCAGCCCCTTGAATCCCTCTCATCCCCCATGTGACCTCTTATACCCTCATGTGACCTCCAGACTTGACAGTTTAAGCCCCCGGTGCATTTTTGGAGCATCCATTCCCTCTGTCGGATCAAGCGCCATGTGTCACTCTTTGACCACCATGAAAACTGATTTCCTTATGTCTCTAAGGTGAGATACATAATACATTGAAAAATTTCCCATCCCCCTATGGGGAGCCTTTTGGACATCCATGTGACCGAATTTTAGTCCCCAGGTGCATTTTTGGAGCATTCATTCCCTGTCGTCGGATCAAGCGCCATGTGTCAACCTCAGACCACCATGCTAACAAATTTCCTAATCCACCTAAGGTGAGGGACATTAGACATGGAAAAATGATCCCATCCCCATATGGGGAGTCTTTTTATGCCCACGTGACATACTTTCAGCCCCTAAATCCATTTTTCAAGAAAATCCCTTGTCGTTGAATCGAGGGCACATGGCATCACCTTGACCACCATGGAAATTGATGTCCCTCATGTCCCTAAGTTCAGGGACATCAAGGATACAAAAATTATCCTAGCCCCTCCATTTTTATTTCTTTGAAAATTTAAATGTGGAACTTAGTCGCTTTCTTCCCCTCATTTCTCCTTCACAGCTTCATAGCTTGTCATGGCTCCATGAATGATTGTCTTGTTATGTTTGTGGAGCCTATTTTCATGTTAGAGTGTGGTACACCTTCTATGTGTTACACTCGGGTATTTTTACGGTGGTCCCGCTCACCGGTGAGCGGGTCAAGGGGGTTTAGGGCGAAGCCCCCGAAGTAAATTTTCATGGGTGGTTTATTAACCCATGGGTAATGGGTAACCGTTATGGGTTGTTTTTGGGCCCATGGTTTTTCGGTACCCATTGTTTTGATACCCATGGTTTTTTTCCCATGGTTTTGATACCCACGGTTTTTGCCCATGGTTTTGATACCCATGGTTTTGTATCAAACTACTTAAGCAATTGTCTATTTATATGGTCTTATGCATATGATACATATACAAGAAAATGCATTGTAGATGTGCTTTGAATTTGGGTGTGAATTCTATAGAGTTTTTTGAGCATAGCTCCAAACAGATCTGGGTATTGTATTGAGAGAGTGGAGGCTTGTAATAAAATATGAGCAAGTGATTCTTAGTGGACGTAGCCCAAATTGGGTGAACCATGTTAAATACTTTTCTTATGTTGTGTTATTTATTCTCGCACTTTTATATGAGATCTGTAATATTTTCTCGAATATTAGTTTCTACTGCTTGTGCGATTTTGTAAGGGATTATTCCGCATATTTTATCTCTTATTTCCTATCATGTCTAGACACCCAGTCCACAATTTTTCTCTAAACCAAATCTCAATGGCTGCATATAATATGCACACCATGAATGCATAGTAATATGCAGCCTCGAGAGAAAAATGGAGTGAAATGACAAAGATCGAATAGAAAATGGATATTTTTCGCTAGATAACTATGAAGCCACCGAATCAAAAACTCGCCATATCTTACAAAGTAAAAGTTAGATTGAGATGTAGTCTTTTGAAAAATTTCACATTTTGCAAGACAATTAATATGTAACAAACAAGAGGTCAAACGATGACTAGAATCATTTTCTCCAATAAAATCCTCACTTTGTGCACTGACTCACATTCGTCGTATTTCCCATCACTCTGGAAATGGAAACAAACTAAAAACTTACACATGGGCTCCAAATAAAAAACCTATTGCAATGGAGTTGTTTTCATCTCAAATGGAGACACAAACCAGAACTACAAATTTCAATATTCATTAATGGCCGCGATGGTAGCTCCATGCCCAACGCCATCACTCAGTCAAAATTTCAAAAATTATTTCCAATCATTCTAGTGGGAAATATTATGTGAAATTAGGAGGGTGTGATCATAACAACAAGATGAGTCCAAAACATTATGTTCCATCACAAATCGAAAGCTTGAAACAAACTTTCTAAAAATAGTAAGTTTTCTTATATAGACTTGCTATGTTTTGAAAGTCATCATCAAAAGAAGTTGAGACAAAGGCAATGCACATTAGAGATCACGAGGAATCCATAATGAGTGTTTAGAGTAGAAAATAGTGAAAATTACAACTTACTACAAATAGTAAGTCCCTTATATGGGTGCTTACTAAAAATAGTAAGTCACCCCAAAGAAGCGGTTGAGGCAAGGGTAGGGTAAGAATTATCGAATGAGGGATTTCATCACATCATGATGGTCAAGAAGAGGCAAAATAACCTCTCACTAAAAATAGCATATCATACGCAGGCTGGGAGTTGCGGTCATTAGTGGAATAGTTCACTCAACTTGGCAAGCATTCATGAGCTTATTTGAAGGAGATTCACAATGTGCAAGGGATTCAAGATTCAGAGTTTCACTACATTTGGATCTTTCCATCAACAAGGATCAACAAAATTCATCGGAAATGACATCTCCTCTTCTTCTTCTCTCTCTCTTTTCTCTTTCCTCTTCCCCCAACTTTCTCTCACTTTCTAATATTCTAATTTCACGTTGGGATTGCACTTTTTCATATGTCCTAATGTTCCTAATGTAATAAGTCACCTTTATGTTATAAAAAGGGACTTAAAAGTTTCCTAGGAAGTTGAAAAGTTTTAAGTTGTGT
Source organism: Taxus wallichiana var. yunnanensis (assembly GCA_018340775.1). Taxonomy (NCBI): domain Eukaryota; kingdom Viridiplantae; phylum Streptophyta; class Pinopsida; order Cupressales; family Taxaceae; genus Taxus; species Taxus wallichiana. The sequence goes on along the minus strand of CM031241.1, from coordinate 485,879,661 downwards.
GAGGACATATGAAAAGGCATTGGGGGTAGATGAAGATTTATATTATACTCTACAAACTATAACATATTCCCATTTCAAAGGGTTGGTGATTGATCTTGTAAACTCAAGAGTGCATTGTACCTAGAGAAAGCAAAGGAGATAGCCATTTTCTTCTACTATCCTCTACTCTCAAATTTCTTCCATTCCCACATTATGTACAAATTTGATTTGAGAAATCAATACAAGAAGAAGGATTTTATAGCTTTCTTTGACTAAGGGGTTTCTTGATACTTGGTGATCAATGAATTATATTTGGTCTTGTTTTTATTCACAGAGTTGTTTCTTCCCATAAATGCATGTTTTGAAGTTTCTAACTAGTGTGTGTGTAGGAATATAATTTTCTACCTGCAACATTAGTTCTCCTACCTCTTTTCTCACTCCCCTTTCCCACTCTTCATACAAAGTCTTCCCTAGAAAGATATTGCTATATTTTCCGCAGGGTTAGTGGAGTGCCCCTGTTGGATCCCCTGGTCAAAAGTTCACCACATAAATCCACATTTTTGTGTGCATGCATATACGATAGCTGCACTACTTAAGTAGAGGAACTTAGATTCCCAGAGCGTTAGCAAGAAATCCAAAAGTTTTCCACCCAAAAATTTTCTCACCAACATTTTTTGGTGCCCACCGTGGGGAAGATTTAGCAACATATGCACCCAAAATATGACCACAAGGTCCAAAATTAAAAAAAATTTAAAAAAATATTGAAAAAAAAAAAAAAGAGTTCACAAAAAGCCATTTATGAAATATACACTCTCAATTCTTGTAAGTGACATTTCATATTCCACAGTGTCTTTTCATATTACCACTTCAATAATTTCAAAAATCTAGCTGAAGGAAGATACACTAGGTTGAGAGAGGTGGAGAGGCATTTGCAAAATCAGCAAGAACAATTAGAGATAATCCATACTTCTTCTCTCAAGCCTCCTCTCCATCTGGCGCTTCAAGTAGTTCACTTGGAAATACTATCAAAACTCCTGTTGATACTTCCCCTTCAAATCCTCCCATTTTTCAACCACCATTGAACATCAAGTTCATGGAAGAAGAAGAATTTATAGAAGCAAGGGCTGAAGGTAAAGAAGCGAAATGACAATGGAAGACGAAGAAGAAATACCTCAACCCATTGTTTCATGGGGAAGGAATACAGGCCCACTTTCTCTTGAACCTCCTCTTCACGATCTACCAATGGGTTCCTGCAAGAAATTTCCAAAGTTCAAAGGTGACAACACACAACATCCTGAAGAACACATCACTACTTTCATGAAATCATGTGGAATTCTTGGTGTCCAACATGAAGACGTTGTTGTGAGATTGTTTGTGGAGTCCCTCCAAGAAAAAGTAGTAGAATGGTTCTACCTCCTACCTACCCAATCCATCACTAGGTTGGGATGACATCAAGACTACCTTCAAGGAAAGATTTAAATCAACTAAAGACTATCAAGACCTCTTGGTGTAGTTGGCTCAAATGAGGAAAGGAGAAAATGAAACCATGAGAGACTTTGTGGCTCATTTCAAATGGTTGCTTCATAGGATACCTGAAGAGGATTCATCATCTCAAAACAATGTCAAGAGATTCTTCATCAATGCTCAATCATCAGAAGTAGGATTTTTTCTACGAAGATCCCAACCAAGGAGCATTGTAGAAGCACAAAAGATGGCCATTGAACTTGATGATGATCTCATCCTCTCTGGGAAGATCAAGAATCCATCAAAGGGAAAGGCCCAACATCCTGGAGATGAGAGAACCAATCCATCACTATAAAATTTGGCAAATGAGATGGCCTCTTTGAAGAGGGAATTATTTGAATGAGTATCTTCTCAAAGAAGCAACATAAATCAGATTGCAGGAGCACCCCAAAGGCTCACCTTGGAGGCCCCACCTATGAACATAAATTGCAGATTTCAAGAAGGTGAAGAAGATTTTGAACAAGAAAGTGAAGGTGGTAATTTCCTAGAAAGTGATGAGTTTGAAAATGATACACTAATCAGGTTATATGAGTATTCGGATGTGATGAAGAAGATGAAGAGGATGTACCCAGTTTCTCATGTGTAGTATTCACTCATTCTCATTATGAGAAAAGAGAATCTCACTCCACTCTTGTAAAGGAAAATAAGGTTCATGATCCTCTTATGGTGACTCTGTAAAAAAAATAGTCGAGGATCACCACTTCCTCGTTCCATGAAGTCTACACATGTTGAGCTTGATCATGTAGCAAGTAAGAAAGTCTCCCACTATTTCAAGTAATTCTTTGATACCTCTTCCAATTCTAAACCCAAATATGCTCATAAAAAATATAATTCATTAAAATCTCTTAGTGCTCCATTGAAAATATATTCCATTCCTCAAACATCAAATCCCATTACTAAGCCTATCCGAGATCCAAAATCAGTCCCTTCATCCCCCTTGTCTGCATCTACTCCTTTTGAATTCATAGAATATGCAAATAAGGCCAAAGTACAAATTACTAAAACTAAATATTTACGAACTCATCTTGAACAATTTGAGAGGTTCATCTGATATATAAGGAGTGGTAGTCTAACACACAATGTTGTAACATCTAGTTCCAAAGGAATGCTACCAAACTCACATACACCTCCCTTCGAGAACATGCTTTCTCTGAGTTCATCAAATACCGATAATGTTGAACCTTTCTACATCTCCGTTCTTGTTGGAGAATATGTACTAAACAATTTCATAATAGATTTTGGTGCCTCATATAACGTGATGCCTTTGAAGGTCACCAAGGCTCTCAAACTTATAATGACTCCACCTAGTGGCTCTTGTTACTCTTTGGAATAAAAAAATGTCTCACTTGTAGGGAAGGTCAAAGATGCATAGGTGGATCTCGCCAGATTTCCAGATAAGAAAGTTTCAGCAATGATTTTGGTAGTAGACGTCCCATCCTCATTCGGAATGTTGTTGAGTAGAAATTTCTCCTTGAGACTTGGGAAGGAAAATTTAGATGAATTGGTCTTCTGCAACCATACCAGTGAAGGGATACATGGAGAAATTTCTTCCCGAGAAGAAGATGAGGTGCACGGTATGAAATTCTAGAAGCTCGGAAGATAACATCTTATATCAAGATAACATGAATATGAATCACTTGGTGGTAACTGAGGAGGAAGAGGATATTCCCATCTTGATAGGTCCAGACTTGCCTTCCCAAAGATATTTGGACTTTGAAGAAGCATTGAGGAGATTCGAGTTAGAAGAGGGAAGCTCTGAATTGCTGGATGACACAAACCATGAAGAAGAGGAAATGGTTCTTGATGATTTTCAAATAGAAAAATCATCTTATGTGTTTATCCGTGATGAAGAAATTTTCTCTTTCCCATTCGAAGATGAGGACTCCCTTGATCATGTCACCCAGAAGAGACCAAGCCAGTCTATAATGAACCCTCAAACAGTGGGGAAGAACCATCTGTACAAGAACTACTAAGAGCCATGGAAGAAACAAAAGACCCTAAGACCAGTCTTGAACTTTTAATGCAAGCCATGAATCTGGAAGACAAGCATAAAGCTGACTTGGAAACCTCAACCAGTGTGAGGATGGGATATGTTGAAATAAATCTAGATGAGAAATATGATCTCCCTCTTGAGCCAATGGTTGGTGGATACAATGATGAAATTGAGGTATTTTATTTCCCATTTGAAGAGGAAGAATATTTCCATGATGAACAAACTAAAGAAAGAAGTTTCAAGGCCTTTGAAGATGAATCTATTTTTGATGAAGGATTAGTAGAGCACAACGATTCCCAAGATGATGAGGTAACTCCTCTAGATATTTCCTCAAGCTGCATTCTTCAAAGGCATATAAAGATGAGCTACAGGAAACGATGAAGCATAACTCTATGCAAGAAATCTTGGATGCAGTAGAAGTTACGAGAAGACCCCGAGCTTATTCTTGATCTCTTCACTCATTCCATGGATATACAAGACAAGTATGAGTTTTCCTTTGATCCTCCCATCAATACTCAAATGCCTCACAGTGGATTAGAGATAAAGGATGAATCAAATGTTTCTCATGGAGAATATTTCAATGAGAATAGACCCGAGAAAGAAAGTAACTCATAATATCAAAGGAATTGGAACAAAAATCAATCTCTAGGGGAAAATGCTAGCACACTCGACAAAGAATCAACTATATGGATAAACATGGAAGGAAACTGGCACTATGAAATTGATTTCAAAGAACATGAAGGAAGTGGAATTTTCAAGCAAGGACTTAGGCATCAAGAAGCTCACATGGACTCACTCATACTAAGTACATAGACAATTGTGAAAGCACCTAGATTTTATAAGCAACTGAGGAGGTGAGTCTACTTTATGGAACCCATCAACTACTTCAAATAACATCATCATTCGGTGTTGCCTCTTCAAGGGTAACTTTTGAGAAATGAAAAGTGCTTCAGTGAAAGTGGGTTGTCCCCCACCTTGTACCATAGGTGATTATTAGGTGTGTTTCCCTTTATGTTGTGTGTTTCCCTTCCTATTATGTGTCATGTGTTTCCTTTCCATCCTTTTCATGTGCATGTGTGTTTCCTTCTTCTTTCTCTCTTGTTATAGGTTGTACATGACTCCAGGGCCCAATGGATAAGGCACTGGTCAATATGTTGTGAGTTGAGATTCTAGATTCTTCATGCCATGTCTTCTTTTTGCAATTAGTACATGTCACATCCCAATCTAGAGCTATTTGTTGTCATGCAAATGTGCAACAGGGAAATTAGAAGTTTCCAAGCATGACAACTATACCCCAGTGTCGAAATTTTCATGTTTTATCATTCCAAGGAACCCCAAGCCAAATCATCAGTTTTTCACCCCTATTTGAATTCAATTTTTTCCCCTAGGTGATTTAGGAAAGTCTATTCATTCCCCCTAGGTGATTTTAGGGACTTCTAAAAAGATGCTATCTATATGCAGTTGTGGAAGGGCTATCACTAGCCTTCCTAGGACTGGATCAACCCCCCTGGAGCAGAACAAAAGTAAAAATTCAACATGGAGGTGAATTTAATACCTTATAACATCATGGAAATTATTTTGAAATGTTTGGGGAAGTTTTTAAAGACTTGGGGCAGTTTGAGTGAAAACAGGTGCACAAGCCTAGGTAGTTCACAAGCCTAAAACAACTACTGGGCTTCAGAAGAAGATTTTGGGAGCTCCAGATGGAGTTATAAGTAAAACAAAAATTCAACAGAAAGATAATTCCAAGACCTAAATGATGGTGAAATAATATTTTTCACAACACCTTGGCGCATAGGATTGGCAGGAAGTTTTTGTCAGGCATAAGTAGAGTCTCAAATCAAAAATCATATTTTGTAGGAATAATATGGATGAATCAAGACATGAACCCCAAACCATTGGATTAAAAATTATATTTCCATTCAATATCATATGAACCATGTCTGAAAAATTCCATCGGAGCTCAAGTTATCGTTGTCACAAGTTCAGGACTTAGCCAAATTTTGGGACACGTGTGTTAGCTCAGGAGCCTGGCAGGATTTTGTGTCCCTGATGTCACCTCAGGTTAAGGAAATCAAGGATGAAAAAGTTAACCCATCCCCTTGAAGCCCTCTCAGCCCCCATGTGACCTCATGGACCTCATGTGACCTCTGACTTGACATTCAGCCCCGGTGCATTTTTGGAGCATCCATTCCCTACCGCCATCATCAAGTGCCACGTGTTAGCTCCAGGACCACCATGGAAATTGATGTCCCTTATATCCCTAAGGTGAGGATATCATACCTTGAAAAATTTCACCCACCCCCTATGGGGATCCTTTTGGACATCCATGTGACCGAATTTCAACCCTAGGTGCATTTTTTTGAGCATTCATTCCCTCTTTGTTGGATCAAGCACCACGCGTCACCCCCAGGACCACCATGGAAACTGATGTCCCTTATGTCCCTAAGGTGAGGGAAATCAAACATGGAAAAATTTTCCCAGCCCCATGGGGGAGTCTTTTTATGCCCATGTGACTGACTTTCATTCCCAGTGCATTTTTCAAGCAAATTACTTCCGCCATTAGATCGAGGACACATGGCATCACCTTGACCACCATGGAAATTGATGTCCCTCATGTCCTATGAGTTCAAGGACATCAGGGACATAAAAATTCTCCTAGCCCCTCCATTTTCATTTCTTTGAAAATTTAAATCCGACACTTAGTCATTTCTTCCCCCTCATTTCTCCTTCACAACTTCATACCTTGCCATGGCTCCATGAATGATTGTCCAGACACTCGGTCCACAATTATTTCTCTAAACCAGATATTCCATGGCCACAATATCCACACCATGAATTCATAGTAATATGTAGGCCTCAGAGAAAAATGGAGTGAAATGACGAAGAACGAAGAGAAAATGGAGATTTTTCGCCAAATAACTACAAGCCACCCGATCAAAAACTCATCATATGTTGCAAAATAAAAGTTGGATCGAGATGCAAAATTTTACAGAATTTCACATTTTGGAAGACAATCAAGATGCAAAAAACAATAGGTCAAATGGTGTCCAAAATCATTTTCTCCAATAAAATCCTCACTTAGTGCACTCGATCCCATTCGTCGATTTTCCATCACTCCGACAATGGAAACAAACTAAAAACTTACACATGGACTCCAAATAAAAACCTATCATAATAGATTTTTTTTCATCTCAAATGGAGACACAAACTAGACCTATAAATTTCAAGCTCCATTAATGGCCGCCATGGTAACTTCTGCTCCCGAAGCCACTCTGGTCAAAATTTCAAAATTTATTTCCAATCATTCTAGTCAAAAATTTTTTGTGAAATTTGGAGGATGTGATCATAGTGACAAGATGAGTCAAAAAAAGTATGTTCCATTGCAAATCGAGCACTGGAAACACACTTTCTAAAAATAGTAATTTTTCTTATATAGACTTGCTATGTTTGGAAATTCATCATCAAAAGAAAAGCTAAGATCAAAGGAAGAATGAGTGTTCAGTAAAAATTAAAATTACAACTTACTAAAAATAGTCAAGTTACCCGAAAGAAGTGGCTCACCAAAGGGTAGGGTTCACAATATCAATGAGGGAGTTCATCACATCATGATGGTCAAGAAGAGGTAAAAATCACCTCTCACTAAAAATAGTATATCATATGCATGGTCTGAGTTGTGGTCATCAGCGGAATAGTTCACTCAACATGGAAAACATTCACGAGCTGATTTAAAGGAGATTCACAGTGTGCAAGGGATTCAAAGATTCATAGTTTCACTACATTTGGAGCTTTCCATCAACGAGGATCAATGAACTTCATCGGAAATGAAATCTCCTCCTCTTCTTCTCTCTCTCTCTTTCTCTCTCCTCTTCCCCCAACTTTCTCTCACTTTCCAATATTCTAATTTCATTTTGGGATTGCACTTTTTCATATGTCCTAATGTTCCTAATGTAATAAGTCACCTTTATGTGATAAAAAGGGATTTAAAAGTTTCTAGGAATTTGAATTTTTTTAAGTTGTGCGAGGACTTATGAAAATGTATTGGGGGTAGATAAAGATTCATATTATACTCTATAAATTAAAACGCCATTCCCATTTCAAAGGGTTGGAAATTGATCTTGTAAACTCAAGAGGGCATTTTACCTAGAGAAAGAAAAGGAGATAGCCATTTTCTTCTACTATCCTCTACTCTCAAATTTCCTCCATGCCCACATTATGTAAAACTTTTATTTGAGAAATTAATATAAGAATAAGGAGTTTCTAGATTTATTTGACTAAGGGGTTTCTTGATACTTGGTGATCAGTGTATTATATTTGGTCTTGTTGCTATTCATAGAGTTGTTTCTTCCTATAAATGCATGTGTTGAATTTTCTAACTAGTGTGTGTACATAAATCGATTTCCTACCTGCAACATTAGTTCTCCTATCTCCTCTCTCATTCTCCTTTCCCACTCTTCACACAAAGTCTTACCTAGCAAGAGATTGCTAGATTTTCCATAGGGTCAGTGGAGTGCCCTTGTTGGATCCCCGATCAAAATGCCACCACATAAATCCATATTTTATCACACATGCATATACGATAGCTACACCGGTTAAGTAGAGGGACTTAGATTCCTAGAGTGTTGGCAAGAAATCCACAAGTTTGTCCACCTAACAAATTTTCTCACCAATATCTCCATTAGATATACGTACACACAAAAACATAAAATCTAGAAATATATATTCTTCATCATATTTTTTCATATGCTCCATCCTTGCATTGGATCTCTTCCAACTGGGTTCTCTTTATTTGTTTTTCTAGAAAGGACTACAATTTTTTTATATGATTGGATTTATTGCTTATTTTCTTTCTCCTCCAACTTGTTCACCATAAAAATTGCTTTATACATGTACATGTACCTAATTTTACCTTATTCACATCATTAATTTTACAATATATCATCATCTTATCGCTTATAGCTTTATTCAATCTATCTTTAACCCTATGCACACTAAATTTTACAAAAATAAATCCTAGTTTTTCATCCTTTCTTCCATCACAATCACCCAATGAAATGAATTCATTCACATCAAACTCATCTACTTCATATTTCACACATTCACTATGAAATTCTTCATCCACCATTTCAAGAAATTCATCTAAAGAAGATTCAATTTTAGTTAGCAAATGAGTAGTTTTTGATTTTGAACCACTTACCTTGGTTTCATCCTTTACATTCCCGATTCTTCATCTTCTATGTAAGCCAAGAAACTTGTAATGATCTATTATTCTTTATTAAATCTCTGAGTCTCATTACATACAACCTCTTTAATGACTTCCTTCTCTAATTTTCTGACATCTTTCTTCACTTGCTTGAGTCTTCTTTCTTCTTGCTTGATCATCTCCTTCAAATTTTTCTTTTGTCTTCTTCTCACAATTAACTATATAGGCCATTTGATCTTTATTTTTTATCATTATACCAAAATAATATTCATCCCTCTGTATGTTCTTTTATTATCTCTATCAGCTTTTTCACATCTTCTTTCAACATTACAATCTCCTCTTGACATCCATTATTCTCTCTTATTTTCTCTCTCTTTTTATTTCCTCATCTTGATTCTTCTTCATGTGGCTTAGCATTCTTGCTAACTCTAACACTATCTCTTCCTTTTATATATTTGTTTATTTATTCTCTAGAACAAGTCTTTTTCACCTTTCTCAACTTCACCACATGATGCACAAGATCATAACAACAACTTCAACGAATCATCAAAAAGATTCAAACTATTAAATTCTTTGATTAACGTTTATGTGTACAAAAGATTATATTTGGATCTAGTAAGAAATTTGTATTTCCTTTATGCATTGTTGAATCTTTAACTCAGAAACCTACCATAGTATTTCTTCTCTTTCAAATCCCTTATAATCACTTATGACCTTGAAATAAAGAAATCTGATTTATCCTTCTTCTTTTTCCTTGTTTCCACTTCTTCTTAACAAATGGTATTAGCCAAATTTTTCCCAAATTTAGATTATGGCTTAGTTAAGTCTTAGTAAAATATTCACATTTTTCTTTCACCTTCTTACTATTTTACATCATACATCTCAATATATGCTCATTGTTCAAAACTTCACCTTTTTCTCAATGTCTCCAAACTGACCTTATAGCTCTCAAGACCATGCCACTTGGATCAAAAATGCACCTAGGATTTTCCAAACACCCATAGTATTCAAAAAGATTCATTAGTTCATATTAGGATATACTAACATGATCCTAAATTATTAGAGTTCAACTTCACCTACAACTCATGATACTTCAATTTTTGCAATCTTAACAATAAACCCTTACTAAGTGAGTTGTAGGTTTCTCGCATGAATAATTCCCTTTGTATGAGGTGTCAAGATGTATTTTTCATGGTTTTAGGCACCATATAATGAATTTTACTTTCTCTATAATTTTAAACCTTGACTTAAAATATAAAGATTACTTCCTTTGTAAAATTCCATTCATAATTAGGTTCCCTCAATCGTGCACAATGATCTTCTTCAAACTAGTAATATTTTTCTTGATTTTTCTCCAATTAAATTCCTAAATTTATTTTTAAACAACTACAACACACCCTCTAATCATTTCTTCTAATTTATAGAGAAAAATTCTAAGTGTAAGGGTTTTTTCTACTTAATTTCATATGAAACCCTAACTCGTGTATCCTACATGCCCGAGATGTCTATTTTTGCAATAAATTTTCAAGAAGATGTGATCAAGGATCTAAATTATGTCTTGAGATTTGTTTTTTCATCCCTCCAAGTTTATTTTAACATTAAGGAGTTATAACATGTCTCTTTTATCTTTTCATGAGATTTAGTGTTAATCACATAAGCATGGGACAAGGTATGAAACCCTTACAATATTATTTGACAAGAATGGACCACATAGAAATAATATATCAGGTTTTATTGGAAAGTTACTATAAATTTATCTTAATAAAGGTGTATTCATCAAATGAAGTCACCGTAGAGGAAAATAATGTAAAGATTTCTTTCTTTCAAAACACAATCACAAACCACCCTTGGTTCTAGCTTACTTTATCAGGAAAGAAAGGAGTCTTTCAAGGAAAGAATCTATTAGAACTTGTATATGAAATCATACTCTCATTGGATAAAACTTATACTCACCTATCTAAGTTATTTCCACTCACATTCAACCAAACTTCCTTGACACAATCATAGTAATAGAATAAACATAGTCATATTTTCCATAGTTAAACATATAATAAAGAGTATCAAAATTTTACCCTATTAAAAATAAGCCAATCTCATAATACTCTTCAGAATAATCATCAAAGACCATCATAAACAAAATTCACATATTCCTCGAACAAGTTCTCAACCATTTTCTCCATTTATAGCCTTAGTTGAAAACCTAATTTTTTGTTCATTTTATAATAGAACTTGAAGACACCTATTACCACCTCTTACACACATTTTAATCAATCTAAATATATCATAAATGATATCATTCATAGAAGTAAGAAAGACACATTATCAAATAGTACTTTGATGTTCTAAAATCGTGTTATCATACTAAAACTATGTTTTTCATACAAAAACAATAGTTTTCTCTTACAAAACCCAATTTTCTTGATTGTATTTTTCCCTTCCTTGAGGGAATAACCTTTCTCCTCCTCCTAAATAACTCCTCTCTAGATATTTTTCTTTATTTATAGATAACATATCAGCCCCTAACTAACTTCCATAAGGATTTCTTTCCTAAACTCACACTATGAGAAACTTTTACAATTTTTCCAACATTTATTAACTTATATTCAATCCAAGACTTATAAAATCATGACTAGACGCTAATTACACTCCCTCTAAAACTCACTACATTCACCTTATGTCTCCATGACAATTACATTCCTCATTTTTAGTCATTTACATATTCAAATTCCCTTTTGCACGGAAAATAGAATCATAAAGAAGTTCAACTTTTAATTCCTTCCACCCTCTTACCATAACTTATTTTGACCTCCTATGGACTTAGACATACTCCAAAATCTCAAAATCATAGATAGAAAGATAATTAGTAACATGATTCTACTCCATCATTATCCCAATTCCAAATAATATCAAATTGGGAATTTCAAGAAAAGGTCATTATGTAGATTGGTTTTAATATTTTATAATAATTCAGGGTATATTTGAATTTATGAAGCCGTTTCCTATCTAGTTTGAGAATGAATGAAAATTGTGATATAATGTCTATCTTGACAAACATTCATAAATTTCAAATGGATTAATGAAAATGGATAAAATTTGGAATATATTATTCTTGTATTGACTGATATAATCTATCAAATTTTTAGAATAATTGTAATTTTGTAGAAAAATATATATATATACCATAAAATTGTTTTAGATTGTGTGTTCTTGAGACCACAAATTTATAGTTTTGACTATGATAAGTGAAAGGTGAGTTTTGATCCTTTTGAATCAAAAATAGTGATTGATCTAACAATTTTGTGAACGAGGAATGGGGTAAAAGGTTTACAGAGCTCATTTAGTTCTATAAAGACCAAAATTTATTTGGTTATAGTCAAGAAGCTAGTGAAGTGAAGGGAAGAGTAAATTGGAGAAAAATGTAAGATGGTTGTTCACTTGATTATGAATCATTTTGATGATGTATTTATCTATGTATCATTTTTCACTTATTAATATTGAATTAAAGTATGAAACTCTTAATAAAAAAGGTGAACATAGTCTATAATCTTCATAAAGTCCATTATGATATTCTCTATTCAAGATAGGAAATTGAACAATATATCAAGAATTATGGGTTCTCATGATGAATGAGTTGTATGATTAATTTAATTTCATGGAGTTGAGCTAGGTAGGCATCATTTTTGTATTAGATAAAGAATTAACTATTTTGTTTTCATATGTTTTGCTAATGGATAAATGTTGAATGATGATAAGATTCGTAGTTACGCTTAATTTAGAAGAGACTACAAGTAGTCAAGGCTTAGAGTGGCTAAAATAAGGATAGTGTGGTAAGAAGAAGAATCCCAAGAGCAGGTTGAAGCTCAAGAATAAGTGAATAGACCAAAAGAATAGGGTGAAAAATACCTAGGTGAGGACTAAGAGGATCAATAAACCAAGGTGAAAAATACTTGGGTGAAGATCTAGTGAAATGGAGAAATTGAGAAGAGTGAAGGGCTTAGAAGAAGAGAGATGCCACAGGAGAATAAGAGATATAATCTCAAATGAAGAGATAAATGAGATAAGAGAGAAGATTGAGGAGTTAGAGTCCATGGTAGAGACCATGATACAAGATGAAATCCAAGAAGTTGGATGGAGGATAAGAAAGAAGGTGAAGTGGCCAATTGAGCTACTCATGGAGAAGAAGAGAAGGAAAAAGTTAATTGCCTTGGAGATATAAAAGAAGAAAGGTACTCATAGAAAAATGAAGAATGAGTTACCTTGTGAGGAAGAGAAAAAGTTCTCATTGTAGAGAACATGAAGGAAGAAGTTTCTAAAGAGGAACTTGACAAAGAAATCATGAAGAATGAGAGAGTGTCCATGATGGAGGCACTCATGAATATATTTTTGTGTCTTGTTTTGATTTCTAACTCTTTATTTCATTTTGTGTATACAGGGATGAAATATGGTCTTGAGAAGATCAAAAGAATGACCTTGAAGTGGAAAATAAATGGGTCAAGGAAAGAACCCATGAGGAAAGATGAAGAAGATATGAAAGATCTTGTAGTAGCTCAAGAAGAAGAGATGCATTTGGTAACATCCAAAGAAGAGAATAACAAAAGTATGAAACCAAAAATGAAGATATAGATGAAGAACCTAAAGTTTATGATGCATCGAAGATGAAATATAGAAATTACGTTAGAAGGAATATCTATTAAGTGAATAAATCTTTACAAAGGTATGAAAATTCAACATAATGATTAGAAGGTAAAAAAAATTTTGATTCTTATCATACCTATAACAAATAAATTGAAAAATCCAATTTATATAGGAAAGTGCATATAGATAGAAGGTTCTCAAGATGGATTTAGTTTCTAAATTTACTATTTTTAATGGGCCTCTAAGAATTAAAATGCAGATGCACGGGTTATGAAGAGGATGAATGAGGAAAAACTAATAAAATTGGCTTATGATCATGCGTAGATAGTTCCTAAATTTCTCAAGAAACCATAATCTAAGGTGAAAACACAAATTTGGGTACCTAAGAATGAAAGAAATTATGGAGATATATATCAATAAGATATATTTGATATTAATGGGCATGAGAAGATGGTAATCCCAACAAGAAGTTTATGGAGTAATGTTGAAGCAAGCTCAAGAAAGAAAGAGAGTGAAGGTGAAATGATGAGCACGCTAGAAGCATTCAAGAGGCATGAGAGGTATACAAGAGAAATGAAAGGTAAATAAGTTGTTTATGATGATTTAAATAATGTTGATCATGAATATCCATCTGATTTAATGTCTCAAATCAGTTTAAGTGATGAAATATGGAATGAGATACCTATGATGACTAACATGCAGCAGGGTGAAGGATCTAGTTTTACAAGAAAAGATCAATGTCATGATCAAATGATGGTAGAGGATGATATTGCATTGATTCAAGAGGATTCATACCTCTCTAATGAATCTTATAAATACTTTTTATACAAGAATAATAAATGGAAGAGCATGTTGATGTAAAAAAATCCTAAAAGAGGAAAACAAAGACTTAAAGCCTAAATATGATGAAGGAAATGGTGAAATAGATGATATAACATTGCATAAAGAGTTGAAAATGATTGAGGATCTGTTAAATCCTTCTAAGGGGATGCATATAACTTCGATTCACAATGAGAACTTCACGGATCAACTAGAGAATGAGTTGAGACAAGGACAAAACAAGATAAAGAAGGCATATTTGAATAAGGTTAACGAAGAAATAAAATAAAATTAAGAGAACTAGAAGCATGGAGGAACTCAATGGGATACATGACCCATTTTTTTCATCTAATATTTCCTTTAATGTTGTGAATGAATTTTTATACGATATTTCATGATTCAATGAGAGAACTCTTAGAACAATAAGATATTGAAGATATAGATGATGATGAAGAAGAATCATGGATGCTTGAATATGAGAAGGAGATAAGAAGGAATACATACAATAAGATATTAATGAGTAAGAAGATGAAGGGAAAAGACCATATAAAGGAGACTCAAGCACTAACATTGTCAAAGAAACCATGGGACCCAAACATACAAGGAAGATTGGAAAATGATGAAGACAAAGACATTTGAACCGGAGTTCAAATATTTTTATTCCCAACGGAGTCTAATGAAGGATAATGTCATGATGCCTCAAGAACCATGAACAACTTGGAATAATTCTTCTCAAGTCATGGAAACTATGCACTAGGAATTTGAATTTTTTTCCCTCCAAAACTATTATGTTGTATTTGAATTTGTATGTAAATCCTCATTTACATGAGAATAAAAGTAGAATTTGGTTGTTTTAATGAGTAAGATACATAGGAGGATTAGTTGTCATAGGATATAGTGGAAATCATATAGGAGTTGGCACAAATATATCTTAGTTAGATAAAAAGACTTGCCTATTCTTATTTGTAAGTTGAGTAAAAATCTCAACAACTAGGGAGTCAAAGCCTTAACTTAGAAACAAGATCAATAAAGCTATGTATGTGCTTATAAAGAGATATACATGGTATATGGGTCAATATAGAATGTCTAGAGGATATTAGGAAGAAATTAGTATGGATAGATGAAGAAGAACATAGAGGATGAGAAAATAATGTGGAAATCATGAAATAATTAAAGGTTGTAGACTTGGTAAAGGTTGTCACTGCTCCTACGAAACACCTTATTTTTCTTAATCACTTTCGTAGGGATCGTTTGGTTTGTTTCCCCCATTACTTGTTGAACTCTCTTGAACGCTCCATTCTAGAGTTTCAAAAGCATTCCCGGGCGGTCCCTTTACACCAAGGGCTCATTTTGTTGTTGCACAAATGTTGTCTCCTCAAGTTTCCTGGTCTCCCATCCTCCCCTAGCTCATTTCCCTCCATCGCTCACGCCAGCCACCCTATTTCTCCTTTCTCTACCCCCGCCACCGCCGCCGGGCCACCCCCTACCGCCGCTTCAGATTCTTCTCCCATTCCCCTTCTCGTGCTCCCCCACTTAGCCTCTACCTCACGGAGAGACCTGGTACTGTGGCTTCTGGAAGCTGAACCTTGAGACTCTTGCTGTGGAGAAGGGTTCTCAAGAATTTGAAATTGCTCATGACCTCCTGAATATCAGCAGTGCCAGCCCCCGGGAAGTGCACTTGGAAAGCTCTTCTAGAAGGCTGGAAGCCTTGGAGGCTGATATGAAACTAATGAAGGATGAAGTTAAAAACTTGGCAAAACAGAAAGGAAA
This sequence comes from Taxus wallichiana var. yunnanensis, assembly GCA_018340775.1. NCBI lineage: Eukaryota > Viridiplantae > Streptophyta > Pinopsida > Cupressales > Taxaceae > Taxus > Taxus wallichiana. The sequence goes on along the minus strand of CM031241.1, from coordinate 485,863,738 downwards.
GAGGAAGAAGGAGGAGGAGGAAGATGTTGATAGCAGCCAAATTGAAGATATTTACAAGAAACTACACTCCTTAGACTCCCGCTTAGGGAAAGCCAAAACTCGTCATGATTACAACATAGCCATCTTTAGGGCGATTGAGGAGTTCATTGAGCAACACATCAAAAGTGTCTCCAACCTAAGCGGAGTCCCGACAACTCTTTGGGGTAATGATAAGGAAAGCAAGAAGACCTTGGAGCAGCTGGATTATAATGACGCTGCCCACATGACTACTTTGGGCATGTTCAAATCCTGGAAGAATATCAAAACCATCATTGACAAAGCTACTAAAAAGTAGTTGTAAATGCTTCGGCTGTCCTTGTTTGTTTTCTTTCACGTTTTTCATGGACCCTTTACCGATTTTTCATAGAATTTTGTTGTTTTGTCTTGACTTGGTAGCTTTTTTTTGGCTACTTTGAACTTCATTGACACATTTGGATTCTGATCCTTTTCTCTCTGGTTCTCTTGCTTATTCTCGCTTCTAGGCCTCCTTTTGTAAACAAGGGTATAGTCCTTTCAAAAACTATTCGCCAATAATTAAAAAAAAGTCATGCCACAAGAAGGTTAGGGCATCTAAATGTAAATTTTTTTGTTTTCCCACAACCCTCGATTCCTATGGAAATAATTTCAATGATACAAGTTCATATTTAAATGAAAACTTTTAATTTTTCATGATCTAATTCCAAACAAATTGTATTGTGTTATTTGTTCATTACTTCCTTATAACAGGGGTTCAACTAATCATGATAACCTTTTAACCCCAAATCCAAATGATCTGAAATTTTATATGTAAGTGAAAGAGGTCATTATCTAGATGGGGGTTAATATTTTATAATAAAGCATCGTATATTTGAATTTATAAATCCTTTTCGTATCTAGTTTGAGAATGCATTGAAACTGTTTTCTATATAATGTCTGTCTTCAGAAAAAATAGTCATAAATTTCAAATGGATTAATTAAAAATGGTTGAATTTTGGAATATATGATCCTTGTATGGACTGCTAAAATATATTAAAAATTAGAATAATTGGAATTGTGCATAAAATATATAGATGACAACAAATTGTTGCAGACTATGTGTTCTTCAAAGCAAAAATTTGTAATTTTGAGTAAGATAAGTGAAATGTGAGTTTTTAAATCATTTTGAAGCCAAAATAGTGATTGATCTAACAATTTTTCTCTGAATGACGAGGAGGTTACAAGGTTGAAAGAGGACATTTATTTCTAAAAATATCAAAACATTGTTTGGTTGAAGTTAAGAAGCTAGTGAAGTGAAGGGAAGAGAAAATTAGAGAAAAAGGTAAGATGGTTATTTACTTGATTATGGATCATTGTGAAGATGTATTTATCTATGGATCATTGTTCACTTATCAATATTGAATTAAATTATGAATCTCTTAAGAAAAAAAGGTGAACATAGTCTATGATCTCCATAAAGGCCATTATGATCTTCTCTAATCAAGATAGGACATTAAACAATAGAACAAGAATTGTAGATTCTCATGATGAATGAGTAGAATGATTACTTTAATTACATGGATTCGAGCTAGGAAGGAATCAAAATATAAATTATAGAAGAAAGGTTGACCCAAAAGGAGTAAAGGACGATCAAAGAATGTGACACTGGAAGTAAATATGAAGGATTTTTCAAGGGAAACTGTATAAAGAGGTTTGGAGTGGATAGAAAATGTTAACCAAACCATAGAGTTTCCCCGAAGGATGAGAAATGTTAAAATAAGAGTTTTCATCTTGTCAAGTGGAGCTTATATATGAAAATTATGTACTAGACTCTCATAAACTATCGACATATCGCATGTATGACTAAGAAATCTAGACAAGATATTGTAGTATGTATTAAATATGGATAGAGAAAGTGTGTTAATATTAGAAAGAGTGAATTATCAAAACCAATAGTGTCAAAAGAAAATTTCTAAATTTGAGTGTCTATAATTTCCCCCTTTAAGTATGAAGTGAAAATTACATGCTTAAAGGAAAGGATACCTGAGTGTGTAGAAACACTTTCTCTTCATTCAAACTTTGTTTTGTAGTCATTTCATTGTGCTTTTGTAGTGCCTCCACTTTTCCCGACACGTATTTTGAAAATGGTTAGTAATAATAATAACAATAATAATAAAGAAATCCGGATAATTAAATTTTAAAGATAAAATCACATAAAGAAATAAATAAATAAACGGAGTTCGAAATGAATGTGGGAGATTCGACATCGGTGGCGATCATGAGTGAGTTATTAAAATTTGGTTTTTGTAATAATAATAATAAAATATATTATATGATTTTAATAAAAAAATTAAAAATAATCAATTGGAAGCATTGGATGCATACTAGGGGAGGAACAAGTGAGAAATTAATGTGAGTACAGTGGTGGTTTAAGGTAGAATTGGTAGAAATTATTATTGGATGGTGAAGTGCAATACAATTAAATTGTTGAAAAGATCCTTTGAGATTTCTAGCAAATGATTTTGTCAATCCTAAAACTTCATGCCACCACAACCTTTGACCAACATTTTCTCCTTGCTAGCGCCGATTTGGATGTTTTTGAGACATATATTTTCCTTGCATAATGATACAAACACTTTACTTGAGATCGTGAAGACCAAGTTAACGTTGGAAATTTAGCAGTAATCAAATAGTTGCAGCAATGAAAATGTGTGGCACGGAATGGTGCCAAACAGAGATCTCGTTAATAGGTGTACTAAATCCTTTACCATTGTGGGTTCAACCAGCCCTGCATTTGGACATAAATCTGTAAGAAAATATATCCTCATTTATATATATATAAATTGTTTGATCTGGACCTGTACCTGTATGTGAGGCGTGTTCAAAGTCTTTGGGAAGATCTACTTCCTGCCACTGGTTTGTTGTACGTATACAAAAGAAGAAGAATATGATTAAGGATTAGGAGGCGTTGTGTTCAGATGTAACACCTAGCTGTATTGATTTTGCTTCTTTGCTTCTGAAACTTGTGCTACGTGCATTGTAACTGTTACAACACCATTCTCACTTTTCCTATCTTTATTTTGAGTTTTTGTATTAAATAAAATAATTTGAAGTGTTTGTTCCTACCATCCCATGTATAGATATGGAATATTTGTCTCTTTCACTCTTCCTCTGCGTGAAACACTTTATTTGTCCATTCTCATCAAATGTAATGGGAGCTTAGAGAAATGTTTAGGTGGGTATAAAGAAATATAGGGGGATTTGTTGGAAAGGATTTAGAAACCTCCATCAAATAAAACCAATAGGTGTTGAATCTATTCACCCTTTTAAGCATGTGCTAAATAAAGAGCTTAAAAATGAGGCATCTAGGTAGAGCAAACAACTTTCTTTTGTCTAATGTGGTAGTTACTAGAGCTCTGGTAGACATATAGAAAATATGGATTCCTACAAAAGAGCACATGGATAGTTTGATAGTACTCCTCAGAAAGGTTTTTGTCTTAGAGTGTGTTGATTGCTGGATGTGCACAGAATGGTGTCCATGATGGGACTTAAAGGATTTTCAAGAAAGGCCTCAATAGATGTTATCTTCTAGAGTGTCACGGATGCGGGTTTATACAAATGGGTTTTTCTAAAATACCACAAAGGGATTTAATTAAATATTGTTGATAGATTTATAGATGAAATTTGAGACCTTTGTGAGCCTCATTCCTACATCTGCAAATTCAGAGCTTAACAATAGGGTATGGACTCCCATCAAGCAAAAATGAAAATAAAAATTTTCAATGTAGAGGTTGTTATCCTAGTATTCATATATTCAAAGAATGGGAGCATAGGAAAATCACACAAACCATTTGTCGAATTCCTAGAAGAGGGATGAAGCCTTATGGAATGCGGGTGAAACCACCTGGATTACCTCATACACAGACATTAATATTTTCCAGAAATGGTTTCCCTTACCTTCATATTTTATAATTCTCATAAAATTTGGTTATTCATTTGCAATATAATATAAATATTAAACCATTAGATACTTATACAATTGGATATTTTAACCAAACTGTTAGTGTGAAATAATAAAACTCCACCTTGTGATTTACGTTACCGATTACAATTTGACCATCAACTGTGTTACTACCACAACCTTATACATTGCTAACCAAGGGAGTACAAATTAGGTTCTCATTTCTAATGGTATTGAAAATATTTAGATGAGTCATTAACTAAAACAATAATTTTTGTCTACTTTGTAAATTTAGGAAAAACATCATATTCAGAGACTCGCAAAATAACATTTTGAGCCCCGGAAACGAGATGTGATTTTTTTTTGTGTTCCTTGTTATGTGGGGAGTCACATCAAGCTTTAGATTGACCCTGATTGATCATTTGTTCTCTTTTTTCCACCCCTCTAGGAGCCCTTCTTCCCAATTTTTTTGTAGTTTTAGGGAGCTGCTAAAAGTGAAAAGGTGGTTTTCATTTTGGCTCACTATTTGGACCCTTAGCAAAGAAACACTTTTCCACCTTCATAAACCTATAACATTTCTACTAGAAAATTTATTATAACCTTTAATTTGGAGAAAAACACATTTCTAGATAGTTTTGAAAAGGGGTTTTGTAGGCCTCTGGTCACTATTTGACTAGGTCAAACTAGACCGGTTATGATCGGTGGCTGGAAAACCAACCACCATTTGTAACCCATTTTCTAGTTCTTAGTTCCGAACTCCTGTGAACTCTTGATATAAAGAACATCATGTAGGAATTTTTCATTGAGCATTCATCCATCGGGTTAGTTTTCGAGATGTGGTTTCTTAGCCGTTGATGTAAAATAGACTACTTTTCCAATTAAAATTATGACGATGGTCCCGTAAAAATAGCCACTAATTGTTAACCATTCACCGCTTCTAAATTCCGTCAGTTCCTGTAAATTCATGGTATATAGGAGTACATGTAGGAATTTACCCATTGTGCATTTTCCCATTAGAAGGAAGTTTTTGAACATGGTTCCTTAGCCTCTGAGCCAAAATTAGACGTTTTCACAACTAGTAGAAAAATGTAAAATAAGGTCGTAGGACCCTAGTCAAGACAATAAACCATCGTGAAAACTTATTGACACTTATAAATAATTGTATGAAACTCTCTCTTGTGGCTTGTTGTGTGAAATTTAACTTTTGAAGAAAAAGTGTTTCTCTCTTCTTTCTCACTAAATCAAGAACTGAAGTGCAATGAAATGATCATATATATTTCTAACCCTCTCTAGTTATGTGTGAATTATTATGATTATGCAAATGAAAAAAAATAGAATTAATTATGCTAGATTTTTTTGGATGCCATGCCAACATTTTTTTGACCATGCAAAGTTTGCAAGTACCAGACATGGAGGAAGTGAAGTGTCACTAGAAATATCATTTTTGCATGCTATTTGAAACAATGAAATTGTAGAGGATAAATCAACATTTTGTGATGTATTGAAAGGTTTATTATTAAAAAAATTAATATTTATGAGTTTATAGTGTTTAGGGGTGTTTTGAGAAATGTGCATCTCACCTTGGGTGTCATTCTGATTCAGAATTATGTATTGTAAAAGTTTGGGTATACATGTTAAATGAAATTGAAATTTGACATATTATAGTGCATTTTTGTTGTGAAATTGATGATGAAATCTATGGTGTGTTGTGTTATTTGAATTGAAAATATAGAAAATAAATCTAAATAAAACAACCAACCCTAGTATAAAACTCTTGCATAACTACCCTTTTCGTATGATCCTTCTTAACATGGAAAACTAAAACCATAGGGTGAACCTAAATCATTAAAATGTGTGGAAACTTATAGCTTAATAAATAAGATCCCAAGTTTGATATTTTTATCTTAGCTGTATGCTTAGCGGCATTTTCATGAACACAACATTTAGGAACCATATGGTTAAAAAATTTCTTGCGTATGTGATCCCTTCCTAGGATTGGTAGTCGTGTGTTTAGTAGGGCATATGTGTTCTCTTAAGGTTGTAATCCATGGGAAACTAAATTTAAAAATAATTTAAGACCCTTTTAGCCCGACACGCATGTAGAGAAATGGGTGTTTTGTTGAAAATATCACCAACTACCCTTGAAATTCACCTTTAAGAGTTGGAATCATAAATGAACTCGATACACAATTATAACTAGCATTTGAGTTCAATGGTACAATACTAAGAGTTAATTGTGAAACTTAACAACATTTTAATTTATGATTAGTTTGTGAAAATTTAACCATAAGATGATGTTATTAGAGAAAGGTGAAATTTAGATTGTTCATATAACCTATTAAACCATCTTTTGGTGAGAAATGAGATCCATGTTGTGTAAATTCTAATGTGAATCTTGACCCTTAAAATGATGTACTAATCCCTCTTTCTCTCCCATTTTTCCTATTGTGTAATGAATGTACAATGGGAAACTAGGCAATCATGTTCTTCAGTGTGATTCCATAGGACAAGAGCAAGTAGTCTCACAAGCATACAAAATTCCTTTGAGAATGCATTGAAATAATTTAAATAATGGATACACATATGCAATTTTTATCTACATCCTCCAATTGTTTTATCACACATGCCTCAAAAAAGTGGGTATTCATTCAAGTATATTCTATAGCTACAAAAACACATGTAGAATTATTAGTTCTCATTGGCCCAACATACTCCCCATGGTTCTCCTCATTCTCATCCCCTTAAGAACTTGAGTGTCGAGGTTTGGATTTGGATCCTTGATTTTTTTAGAAATATCATGCTCTATTTCTTCTACATCCATTGCACCTTCGTCTTCATCCTTCATATTCTCATCCTTGAGTTCTTCCACATCTTTTGGTTGTAAAGGGGTTATAGGTGCACTCTTTGTAGACTCCTTCACCTCCTCATTCAACTTTAGTTTTCTCTTCTTCCTCTTAGTTATCTCTTTATAAGGAGAGAGTCATGGGGATCTCCTTGCAGGATGTGGGCTTCCTGCGCCTCCGGTCTTGTTCTTCTAAATACCCTTTTAAAGCGGCACTCTCCATGCAATGCTTCTACATCCAATATTTCATCTTCTTCTTATACCTGAGGTTGAGTACCCACGCTCTTAGTCTCTACTCTTTCCGTGGGCTGCCTTTGGCCTCTATGATCTAAGCCATCATTATCTTCATGTTCTTCATCCTCCTCATCCACCACTATAGTTTCGTAGTCTATGGGACTTACATGTTATCCACTGTGACGTTTTCTTTTAAGCAACCCCGGGAGTGCAAAATTATTTTCTACATACTTGTTATTCTCCAACAAGGCTTAAGCTAAAGGTATACAAGCATGGTTCCATTGTCCCCAATAGCTAATATTATTGTATTCATAATTATGACATCTAAGATGAGCCTTTCAATATAGGCATCTCAGCTTGGATACACATATGCCTTCCTTAGAGTGTGGTAGTCATAGATCTACCTTGTATGTATTAAAGTTTAGGTGGTGTGCATCGGTAAATTTGTGGATGATGCAGAATTAGCACACCGTGAAGGCATACGATATTTTTCACCATGGGCTCCATGCCCCATCCCTCATAGAAAATCAAGTGATGCAAAAGTGTTTTTACACTACAAACTATACCACCTTTCCAACCACCGAGGGTAAATCCTTGGGAATGTGCCACTCCTCCTCAAATGTTGTGTGAATTTGGTCATACCACATCTCCGCCCTCTACTTAAATGGCCCACTCATTGATCCTTCACATAAATAATTGTCAAACCTCTCTGTGAGAGAATTATTTTCCATGGGATAGTCCCATATCTTGTTCTTTAGCCCATCAAGCACTCCAATTTCTATTAATAGTAGGGAAAAGACGATAGTGCCAAAACCTATCTTCTATGCTATGCACGCTTCCTCAATAATGGTGTATGTAATGTATCTTCTAGGTTGTAGACTTCTCCTTAGACATTTTCTTCACAACATATAGACACATGGTATTCACATGTGACTATCTCTCTTAATCATTAAACTTGGTTACCAAATGCGAGAGACTTAGTGTTATATTATGTCTACTCAACATTACTCCACACTAAACTACATTTTTGTCCTAGAAATGGGGTTCCTCCGAATGTTCCTAAAGAGTAAATAATAAGAATGAAATAATGTAAAGAATTTCTTTAAAAATAATGAAACTTATATTCTATAGCACCCTCTACTTCAACCGATAGGTTCAACTCCGGATATTCTTCCTTAATCTCAACCTCGAAGGCTTATGAATCATCCAATGCATTTCTGGTCTTCTCTAGAACATCTCGTAGTGATGGAATATAACTCATCCTAGGTCATATCTCTCTTTTCATTCTATAATACTATGACAACGTTATCCATAGTAGACATCCTTCCCTCTAGAAGATCCATCTTTTGTGCTATGAGCTTTCCAAGCTCATCTATCCTCTCCTTATGAGGATGTTGTGCTCACACAAGGGTTTCACACTTTAGATTCACTAATGTGAATCTCTCTACTTTCCTAAAGTCTCATCCTTCATTGCTTTCAGAACTTCATTATCTTCCAATATAGTTCTGATCCCGATCACCGCATCCAGATTTGCACATATGTTAAAAGCTCGATCTACTTTCTTCAACTCATCATGTAAAGTCTAGAGAAATGCCTTATACAATGAAAACTTTCTAACCATGGAGGCCCTTGATTTCTCTACTTCTAGTTCAGTAGGTCCTTTGGCACTGCATATGAATTGGTCCATCCTCAAGCACCAAATCAACTAACGTATGCACATAATGCATAGATGAAGGAAACTTTTCTGGAACCTTATACTCTAAGTGTGGCCTTGCTTTTAGGACATAATCACCAATTTATTCTACCATGTTGATGAAGACTTCATTTTTTTTGTTCTAACTCCTTCTCCCCTTTTAGATGTGTTATTTCTGCATCCTTTTCCTTGTTATCTTCTTGTAGCACTCTAATAGGGGTATCCTTATCTATGTTCCTCCATGCCACTTTTGTAGATACCTTACCCAAGACATTTCTCAGCTATTCATTAGACATGAGAGTGGGATTTATAGTCATGTGCTTGCTCTATGGTGCCTTCTTCATTCTTCGGACACACATGACTCCTCACATACATCAAAACTTGGCTCATCCATGTAAGTTTGCATGGACAAGGACATTGTTTCCTTTTTTTGAATAGTGGCCATGTATGGGTTCCATAAAATCCCATCCATATAACCCCTTAAGGCACATTGTGCTCTAGAAATGGGTGCAAAAAATTTTACTTGCGTCCTCAAAGATATCCCATAATTGGCCCAACATACTCCCACTAGTTCTCATCATTCTCACTCCCTTAATAACTTGAGTGCCGAGGTTTGGATTTGGATCCTCGATTTTTTGAGAAATATCAAGCTCTATTTCTTCTTCCTCTATTAACCTTCCTCTTCATCCTTCATATTCTCATCCTTAAGTTCTTCCACATCTTCTAGTTGTATAGGGGTTCTAGGTGCACTCTCTGTAGATTCCTTCACCTCCTCATTCAACTTTAGTTTTCTCTTCTTCCTCTTAGTTGTCTCTTTCTAAGGAGAGATTCATGGTTCTTTTGTTCATAATCCAATCTAAGGTATGGTGAACTTGTTATGGTTCTTATCAATTAGGCAACTATTTTGTCTCCTCCTACAATTCACCTTCTTCATTAATTATTGATTATCCTATATAGGAATAGACCATCGATACTTATGTTTTAAGGATTCCCCTTTCACCAAAATCAATCATGCCTAAATGACCTAAACCAAACATACCTTAAATGACCTAAACCAAACTAGGCCTACATGACCTAGACTCAATAATGCCTAAACCATACCCACCCATTCCTATACCTCCTCTTATTTTCCCTAGTTTATGGGATAATTGCATCGGCAGAGCCCATTTTCACTAGAGCTATGTAGGAAACACTCCAAGGGCATGGGGCCCTTGGAGGTTAGCTCGGCCATTATTTACCCTAAAAAATTTACCCCACTTTTTTATTTACATTCTACCATTAGTTAGTTTCCATCTTCTACATTACTTGGAAATTAAACAAACATACAAGTATATAAACATGTATACTTACCTATTTCTTACAAACATGCATACCTACCATTTCATAACATCATAAATCAATCAGTTCACCATTTCATAATATAAAATATTTGGAAGTTTAAACCATAACATAAATATACATCATCATTTATTTTCCATACTACCAATAACATGGAAATTAAATCAAACCCAACAACATCACCAAACCATGCCTAAATGACTTAACTCAATCATGCCTAAATGACCTAGACTCAATCATACCTAACTCACCTAGACTCCACCATGCCTAACTGACCTAACTCAAACATGCCTATATCTCGACTTATCATGCCTACATGACCTTGACTCAATCATGCCTAATTCAACTAGTTTCCATCACATACACAATAACAATGGAAATTAAAACCAAGTACAATATTAATACATACACATCATCAACTATATATAAATGAGAAAGTTTGTGTATCAATACAAATGTATACTGATACAAATAAATACTCAGTATCTCAAGACCCTCATATACATCCTCACTATTTGGCACACAGGCCATTATACAATTAAAATCTCAAAACGCTCATATACATCCTCAATATCTTTGACACACAAGCTGATATAAAATAAAAATCTCAAAACCCTCATATAAATCCTCACTATCATCGGCACATAGGCTAGTATAAACAAAAATAGATACACCAATCATATCAGGTGAGTAATCATCACTCCACCTTATATCCATGCATGTGTGATATGCCTCCTCCTCCTCACCTCCAACCTGACAACCTGCCTACATCTCTCCACCTAGCATGGGTCTCGGCCTAATCTCTGCCTACCCATCACCTAGGACTAGCCTCTATGAATGTGTAGCCTCACCCGATCCTACATTTGAGCTCATCATCCCCTTTGGTATCTAAATTATGAGTGTGGGATCTAGTCCTCTCATTCACTACATGTCATGCTTTGTACTCATCATAGGAGGTGACATCTATCCTTGTAGTTGATAGATGATCCTGATAATATTGTTCCTCATGTAGGGCATCCCTAAACCTCGCCATCGACACCGTCTAAGGTTGTTCCATAGGTCTCACAACAACCTATGAGCTCTATCCTGATAGGGTTGGCCTCGGACCTTGTACATGTGATCCATGTCCTCCTCTCTTTGTACTCAGGGACCCTATCCTATCACATATTCTTGTAGTATGGGACCCTATCCCTAAGCTTATGGTGGTACCTATGATGTAACCTAGGCCTGTAGGGCCACAACATGAGCTTGTGAAGTGGCCAACTAGCCCTGAAAACCTACTACATATGCCTGTAAGGTGACAACTTGTCTCGCATCTCCATCTCCATCATGTATGGGTACCTATCCTTGTGCAACCTAGGCTTATAGTGCTAACACCCGAGCTTTTAAAATGGAAACCTATCCGTCTAACCTAGTAAGCTACTTGTGTAGCACTATAATTTTTGCTCAAGGATAGCCACGTGACCCTACAAGGTATCCTTTTGTACTGTGATGGTGCGTAAGTTTGGCTTCCCTAGCCTCGGGGTGGTACTCGTAGTTGTGCTTCCCCCATTTCCTATATCTATCAGTGACCCAATCATCATCGATCCACCTATCCACCACCTTCTCCTCCTACCCTTTAGGGACACTCTATTATGGTGGAGACATAGGTCTCTCCACATCATCTCTCTTATACTGAGGGAAGGGTGGCAACACGTCTTATGGCAGCCAAAACTAGAGTCCACCTATGTATCATATCTGCTCTCTCGGCATGGCACCCATGTATCATCTCATTCTCTCTAGCATACCATATATCCAACTATGACCAAGTCACCTCGAACCAATCAAGTCGGGGTAAACCAACTAGACATACACATATGATGTGATCATATTCCCAACAATGTATAATCAAAAGTATAACACAAACTAAATAACTGACATACACATACAATCTCCCATAGGCCCACAACTCCTATACAAATCTCCTTAGCCCACAACTCCCTACAGCATCTCAAGAATGTTGGTACCCATGTAAAAATATCCTCTCCTCCACCATATCTTGGATCACCCCATAAATTCTCGTAGGAATCTACCATCCTCAGCATCTGGTAAGGTGAAACAACATACCACCTCCATCATCAAAACAATCAACCTCGTCTCTTGAGGATGGGCTGCATACATCTCCCATAGGGTAACACTTACGGTATGGTACCTCATCTCTCCCATCGCCTCCCACAAACACAACTAATATTGGCTCCATAGAGGCCTATGAAGAAATAGAATACACTCACTCACCCACAATTGGTATACGGGGAGCTTGTATACATCCTCCAGGGTGACAGATAATCTCACCCATCGATAAATGAAAAGTGTTGGTCATTGAATCCCATCTATCGATGAGTGTGACCATCAAAATAGGATCTTGAGCTACACACCTATAGCATCAAATCCCAATCAATACAACATCAGTCATATGCTCCCACTCCTCTACAGTCACACTCAACCACATCTCTACTAACAGAGGTGGTACTCTATCTCGCATACATAGCTAGTCCCTAGCCTGCATCCAACAAAACAAAACATTGTTAAGACCTCACTACCTCTAATTACGTCTTAACCCCAACACCATACCCAATCACACCAATCCTGCTTACCCCATTTACCTAATTCACATACCAACCTCCTACCCTTTACACTCATGACTCATTACCTTCACATTATTTCACCTACTCACCTATCCCATCTAGCCAATGACCATATTTTACCCTTACCCCTCTACAACCAGTCATTACTTGCCCCTTTTTGAAATATTTCCTTTGATACATAACCCTTCTTACCCTTGTCCCTCTTTCACCCTAACCAGCAATGGTCTCCTAGACCATCACCACCATTATCCTCGACCACATCGCCCGATTAACTAATGTTGCTCACCTTAGTCTTGACCAATGTTGGCTACATCCGATGGCGATGTCGTTATCGAAACCCCTAAACCGAAACCCCCTCCTCTATTTCTTAAAAATTGAAAAAACAACCTACAAACCTACTTAATCCCACCCACATCTACCCCGTGCATTTATTACTCGACTACTTAGCCTATATTAGACCTTTTCCCCCTAATTTCTTTAAATTTTCACCAAACAAATTCCATATTAAACACCCACCCAAATTTATGACCAAAGAATATCACCAATACCATATTTAATCAAATAACAAAGTTGGATCACCTCCTACCTCATCTCGATGGCATCTACGTGGTGGCATGTTTGGTCGTTATGCTAGTGGTCCACCTAACCCTTTCCCCCCTCTTCAAAATAAAAATACACCTCAAACATCTCTACCAATCACACGTCTCCAACTGCTCTAGTGGACCCATCTACCTAGATCCTCTCAACACTTAGTCACCTCCACCTCTTCCTGGTACAATACCTTGTCTTTTCCTTCCCCGAAAATGCACAATTCACTCACTCGCTGCTTTCTCAAAGTCAACAACAATAATGATTCCATAAAATACAATATTTCAACCTTATAACCCTAGCCCGACATGACCGGTGTCAGTCACCCAAAAATGACGTCGGTTGCCTTATAACCAGCATCGGTCATCTACCAATACCATTTTCTCCATGTTTTTCCTATTTTGACCTAACTTCATTACTATCCCATAACTTTTGGCCTTACCAACACTTCATAGACCCTACCCACAATCCTCAACTACCCATACAATTCCTTAATTGTGTTTAGGGATTTGTTATTTTACCTATAACTTGTCCTTACTTCATGCCACGCCCTATTTACCTGGATCTACCTAATTTTTGTGACCATTGAACTTTTACTCGTTATACCTTATGATGTTGTTACCTATGTTGTTTTATCCTAATAACCATACCTTGCCTATTCGCGTTGTTTATCCTAAAAAAACTATGGTGTGCCATATCATACCTAAATGTTCCTACACCTAACCTCCATTGTGTTTTCGGACCATATACTATACCCTGATACTCGAATCATTTCAACCTTATTAGGATAAACCTATCAACCTTAGATGATGTAGAGTTTGCAATCTATTCAACTCTACCGTGTTGTAGTTTATACATGTCTATGAGTTTGATTTCCATTACCCATTACCTAATTTTACCATCACCCTTTACCCAACTACACATTTATCAAACCACTCACCGACTCCATATAACACCTCATCAATTCCTAGTTTGAGGGGGATCACCTTCACCCACACTTGGGGAAACCCCTCTCTCACCCATACATGGGGCAATCACTTCCTATTTTTGTTAGCATCACTTATCAATACAAGCTACACGACAAAAAGGGGAAAAATGTAGACACCAAAATTAGGTCATACTACCCTTATAACCTCGTTAATTAAATTAACCATACCTTACCTATTCATATCCCATAGTGCACATGATTAATTGAATTAATTAACTTAATTAATTTAATTAACATCCTCACTTGACCACCTCACTCCATGACCCACTCAAACCCCATTAATGACCTAAGACCAAGTCTAAGCCTATCCTAACCAACTAGGACTTAGTATAAACCTAGACTTAACTCCTATTAACAAACCTAAGAGGAATCTTACTCATCCTTCTATGATCTATCACTCAAGACTCAGATGAAGATTGAAGACCATGCCAAAATAGCAACAATTAGGATTTTTTGGCCAACCTAGATATTCCCACCTTAATCGATGCCGGTTATACCTCAACCGATGTCGGTCCCCTAACCATCACCGGTTAGGTTAAATACATTTCCAAAAGCCTTTGCTGAGGTTGGTCATTCATTCAAGATCTCACATGAATAGAGACTTGGAACACTCAAATTTCTAAAGCACTCAGGTAAAAGAAAGCACCTAGGAGCACTACCAACAACCATCGGCATCCATCACCTTCTTCACGATCACGGATTCACACAGGGGAATCACGGAGGCTCAAACTTCCGTGGCACATACATGACATCCATTTTCTCTAGATCTCTTCATCATTATTTTCATCACCTACACTCTCACCCATTCTTCAGTAAGTACCTAACATCTCTTTAGTTATCTCTATTTTATTTCAATAAGATCATCATTCCTCTTAGTAATTTATTTCTCTATACATCCGTACACCTCCTTCCTCCCACCAACCTATCACCTTACCATATATAGCCCTTTCACCTATCTTCACCCTCTCTCGAGTCATCCTCGAGTCGGTGAGGCCATTTTATGACCCTACCTTCACCATTTCTAGTTCTCGAGAAATCACAAAGAGCTTGGAAACTAGTTTCTAAGAGCCTTTACTAACTAACCATATCGACATCGGTTATCTAACCGAAATCATTCATCCTACAATACCATCATCAATCACACAACCAACATCGGTTCCGTCGTGTGCAGTAACATACCTCGTACTCATTAAGCTCATATCCATTCCCCAATAGCCCATAATCAATTTTAACCTTTACCAAACCTTACCTAGAGCCTGTACCAGACCTTCAACCCAATACTAGCCCATCACTCCGACCCTTTTTACCTCAATCACTTTTATCTAACCTTTCTTATTTTTTGGCACGAGATACCTAAATTCTTTCAATTCCAATAAGATTATTATTTCATGTTTATTTTGGATAACATTAATACTATTATATAAAAGTGGATTGACAACTTGTTTAGGAAGAATCACACTTCCCAGATCTAGATTCTGCTAGGCATTCCACTCATTGTTTTATTTAACTCTATCTAGTGGTAGTGTTTCACCTTTTACGGTAGTTCCTCATAGCCAAAAGGGAGCTCTTTAATCAAACATTGGATCCGTAAATCATAATGCACATAACCTTTAACCGACATCACAAATATGAATTCCTCCTTGGCCTATCACCCTCTATTTGTTTCATTAATTTGTTACAATATGGTGAAATATATAATTTTTTAGGTATTTCCCACTGCAAGGTAATTGCGGTGGTGTTCCATCCAGATATGAGAGTAGAAAAAAATTTCACCGAACCTTCATGAATCTAGAATGGGCTGAAGCCATACAACGAATCAAAATTTCCATGGATTCATTTTGGTTCCCTTATTTTGTCCTAGAGAAGAATGAGATCTCTAACTTTAAACTATCTTATATTGGTCATTTTTTCCAAAATCTTCATCACCTTTGGTTGGTTCTCTCGATACGGTCCACCACTTAAGAGTATATTTTCTTCTAATTTTTCAAGAAAAAGGATCATCTTGTCAATATAATCATTTGTATTTTACATCTTCTCTTCCTTGAGTAACTTAAGAGTCTGGCATTTCAACCATGATGGGAATTTCCACTTCAACTCCATATAATAGTTGGAATGGTGATATACCTATTTATTTTTGGGAGTTATATTGTTTTCCCACAATGCATCATATAAATTCTTGTGTTGATTCCTCTAGTTTTCATCCATGAGCTTGTGGAAAATGGCCATGATGTTCTTATTTCTTGATTCAACTTTCCCATTTCATTTTGGATAGTTATATGATGAGTGAGACAAGGAGATTCCACATCCATAGCAGCATACGTTAACTCCCTCAAAGAAAAATAAGTAGTGTTATCCACTTTGATATTTTATGGCACTCCAAAATGTACTATGATATTCTCTTTGATGGATTTACATACCGTTTCAATGTTGTCTTTCCTAACCGAGATGGCCTAGACCCATTTTGTGAAATAATATGTCATTGTGAGTACATAGGTATGCCTTGCATTTGAGTGAGGATTCGAACACTGACGATGATGTCTATCACCCGCTACTAAAATGGTTCTTCAATGAAAACTAGCCTGAGTGGTAGTGCTGCAAGTTGTGGTCTCCCAAAAAATTGTTGAAATATTTCACACTTGGAAACCCATTCTTGAGATCCGCAAGAGGGTGGGCCAATAATACCTTCCTTATAGGATATTATGTTCAATGAACATTGCTGAAAAATTCCCACCACATGCTTGGTCATGGTATGATTTAAAAACATTTTCTTATTTCTCTTTTTACACATTTTAGAAAGCATCCATCAAGACCTCTTTTGTAAAGTGCATGGTTACATATCACAAAATTGGTTTCATTGAATTTAAGTGTTCTCATTTTCTTGTAATCAAGATGAGGAGGGCATTCTCCATAGGTTATATAATAGGTGATGTTTGCATACCACTCATCGGTAGTAGATATAAAGAGAACATGTGGATTATCTTCACCATGTTGAGCTTTGAGGGCTTCATCTTCAAATTAATCTACGCAGACATTTCCCATTCTAAATTAAAGGGTTGGATCTCCAAATAATATTCTTGAATATTATCAACCCAATTTCCTCTTTTAGCTCCAGGATCTTATTGTGTCAAGATATACTTGGTTTCACTTATCGGGGAGACCATCATCACCATATGAGAGTTGAGTATGTATAATATGAATTTTTTTAAATCCTCGACCACCGTATAGGCATGTTTCTCTAATTGGTTGTAGTTTAGTTCATGCTTATTCAACATGAAGCTCATGAAAGTAATAGGTGCTTCCACACCTTCATCATTATTTTTACAAGAACATCAGAGAGCATATGTTCCGATGCATAACAATACATGATGAATTATTTATTGAAATTGTAGATGATTCAAGATATTTGGTAATGTATTTTTGATATCTAAAATTATAATTTTCCATCATTATTCCACTTGAAGTTTGTTTGAGGTTTCATCATGGTGGTGATGTGATTCGTCAATTCTTTAAACTCCAAAATGAAGCGGCGTAGAAAATTTACCTTACCAAAGAAGGAGTGGAATCCTTTCTTTCTTGTGGATAGAGATAGGTCTTGAACATCTTTCACTCTTTTTGGGTAAATGTGTATTCCATGCTTACTCACAATGTGCTCTAGTAGTTTACCTTCCGTATATCCAAAAATGTACTTTTTTAAAGTTCAAAGATATATCATGCTTTCTACATTTTATGAGTACCTATTCCAGATGGTGAATATGGTATCCCAT
The DNA here is from genome assembly GCA_018340775.1 of Taxus wallichiana var. yunnanensis. Classification (NCBI taxonomy): domain Eukaryota; kingdom Viridiplantae; phylum Streptophyta; class Pinopsida; order Cupressales; family Taxaceae; genus Taxus; species Taxus wallichiana. Next base: position 485,845,712 of record CM031241.1, on the reverse strand, counting down.
ATTTTTGAGAAAACTGTGAGATCATCCAGGTATATGACAATGCAATGCTTCAAATATTTGAACGCTAGGTCCATCACCCTTTAGAATTTATCTCTTGAATTGATCAAGCCAAAAGGCATTCTGCATTGTATGCAAAGTTCCCAAAGGTGTTGTGAAATTTGTCTTGGTGTGATCCTCCTCTTGGATTTTATTAGATTATACCCTGAGAATCCATCAAGAAATGAGAGCATTTAAGATCCAATAACCGTCTCAGTAGAATGTTATCCATGACAAGGAGGGGGTAATTGTTTTTCAATGAATATTTGTTCAAGTTGCAAAAAATCTACACATATCCTTAGTTTGCCATTCTTCTTACCAAGCACTAGCACAAAGTTAGCCACTCATTCGAATGATGGATGGGAAAGATGATCCTCACAATGAGTATCTTCATCACTTATTCCTTGATGGTATTGTTATCCTGTAAAATTGACAAGGGCAATTTTACCGATAACCATACCGAAAATTTTGTTTCGATCCCTCGTTAGGGATCCTCCGCATTCAGAATATTGTAAAATCCCTTCCCGGGAAATTCAGTTTTTGAACTTAGTCTTTTTGAGCCTTTTTTGGCTGGGCGCATGGTTTTTCCTTGCAACATCAATTTTTGATGCGCCCCCTTAAAAGCCTTTGGCGCATGGTTTTCCATGTTAGCACGCTTCTCGGTGCGCCAAAGGCGCATGTATTTTCCGTGTTACACCACGTTTTGGTGCGCCAATGGCGCACATAAATTCATGTCGACAACTCGTTTGATGCGCCAAATTCGCACCCATTCTCCTGTTGTCAGTTACTTCCATGCGCCAAAGGGCGCATGCTTTCCTCTGTCGACAGTCGTTTTCACGCGCCTTTTCAAATGGTGGTTGGCGCATTTATGACAAATTTTGTTATATATACCTATGCGCCATGTCATTTTCATTGTTCTTTTGTCAAGCACGTGATTTTTCCCTCGGATTTGTCACACTTCCTGCTTCTCTGCCGCTTTCGTCGATGTTGTGGACCCGCCAAGGAATTTTCGCTATATTTTAAGGTAAGAGGTTCTTCCTTCCCACTGTTTATGTTTTCTTCTTTTTGGGCTTGTTTTTGTCCGGTTTTTGGTGTGTATGCCAACTTCTTTGGCCGCCGCCATCAAAGTTTGAATGTGTTTGAGCCTTTCCACCCGTGCTGTCCTGTATCTTTTCTTCTGTTGCTCTTGCTCTCCCTCCCTCTTTCCGGATCTGCTGGAAAAGGGGTCGTTTTGTAGCTAGCTTGGTCTGTTTACAAGTTTTTTGGAAAAACCTTACTTGTCCAAGCAAATTTTGAAGTGGAAGAGAAAGAAAAAGAGAGGTTTGAGAGCTTATTTCACAAGGCGCACCGGCGCGCCTTGTAACAATCAAGACATGGCGCCCTCGCGCGCACCTATCCGACTTGCAACATACTCAAAGATCCATGCGCCATGGCCAAGCGCACTGCCATCCTCGATACAGCTGAAATTCATGCGCCCATAAGCGCACCCCTTTTGCATGCTCCAAGTGTAAATCCCGCGCTTCCTCCTATAAGCCTTGGCGCACCCTTTACCCATGTTGCATCCCATTTCCACGCGCCAAAGAGCGCACCCAGTTTCGATGCAACAAAAGCCTTTTTCGCGCAAGTATAAAGATTACATAGGCGCTGGCACACCCTCCGATGCAGTAACATGATGTTGTGTAAACCCTCCATGCGCCGCGCTATATTCCTTTGGCGCATCATTCGTCCATGTTACACAATCTTTCCATGCGCCACAGGCGCATCGAACCCCAATGTAGCACGCATTTCCTGTGCGCCCTGTTATAAAATGCAGCCTGTTACACACATCTTCCATGCGCCCTGCGCCCCGAGCCTTAAAAGTTCTAACTCTTTCTTCTAGTATTCCAATGGAAGATCAAATGACTAATTGGCTTCTTTGGATTGGGTTTCTCTTCTCTACGTGCGAGATCATCAGATAAGCTTTGAAGAACACATGTCTACCTCAAGCAAGAGACCCGCCAAACCAAGAGGAAAAGCTAAGCTAACAGAGGAAGAAATGAAGTATAAGTACCAAAGGGTTAGAATGCCCGAATCTCAGGCGGAATGCAATATGGATGTCAGAGATTCTGAACTAGGCCACATTGACATGGACGAATTCTGGGTGAGAACTCAGAAAGTATCAAGAAGCCCCTGGATGGATAAATTGATGGGTAGTGCTCTACATTTCGCCGGTGGGATTCCAGTCAGCGCTATTGATAATGAGTTCATAATGGTGGTTGCCCAATCTTACAACAAGGACACCAGGTGTGTCGAAAATAGTAAGGGGGAGGTGGTCATTGACCTCACCGCTCGCCATTTTGAAAAGATTCTTGGCATCCCTCATCACCGAAGCTTCGTGGCACGTTACCCGAAGAAGAATGTGTCCAGGACACAGGAGGGCAATGAGGACCTATGCATGCAGTTAATGAATGAAGTCTACCTCAAAAATAAGAAGGTAGTGACCCGGTGGCCCCAGACTATCCACCGAAGCGACTTCTCCGAAGAACTCAGTGACACCATCACTTTCCTGAGCAGAGTCTTCGGGCTTTCAGACGCCCACTACTTCCATAAATGGATGCTGCGGTACCTGGAGACGATGAACAAAAATTTGCCCGATCAGCGCTTCTGCTGGGGGGAAATAATAAGCAGCGCCATTTCTGAGCAGCTACAACAGTTTGCCACAACAGGAGTGTTTCATATGAACTCCTACGTAGTGTATGCTGCAGCAGTCGTCAAAGGGGACTATCCAGGGCTGCACTGGCGTGGAACTTGGCCTCGAGCCAAGATATATGAATACTACCCGAGCTAAAAGTGGAGAATAGCATCCAACACTTTTCAAAAATCAATGATGCTTTCTTCTACCAAATTATATGCATGCTGCGACCAAAGTTGACTCATGGCCGCACAATTAAGAATACTGTTTCTGCTGTGGAAAAGTGGGGGGCCTTGTTCACCCAATTTCCCACATTCACCTATCTGAGGGCGGTTAACTTCTTGGGCGAGCCCACTAGGTTGCCAAGGTATGCTGGACCAAAGCTGGTTCTATTGGAATTGTCAAGGCAGCTGGTCACATATCATGAGAAGTGTCAGAAGAGAAAGAAGGGTGGAACTCCTTTCCCCCTCACAGTAGGCCGATACACTTGTTCCAGCTATCACAAGGCGAAGGAGATGTTTGCCGAGCTAGAATTGCTCAATCTAAAGCATGATTTCCCAGCAAGGCCTACATTCGACCCGAGAGGCTGCTTGCCAAGGGCTAAGCTTGATCCTATCCATGTCCCTCAAATTGAGGACATTTACATTGACGTCATCCATGAGGTGGCACTCAGGAGACAGGATCACTCCCGCTTAGCATTGGCAGAAATTATTCAGTATGGAGTAGCCATCGTCCCCAAAGGCTTCCAAACTTCGGAAGATGAAGTAGACAAGGTGTATAATAACACAGATGGGGACAATTGGCCCTTCCCGGCTATTGATAGAAGCAAGGCTCCTCGAGACACCGAGGAGAGGGTCAAAGAAACCATGCGAGAACGGAGCTCACAGTGCCGTATGAATGGATTGATCTACCTCGGCGTAGATTTTATAACTTCTCCTTTGGGTAATGCGCCTCCAAGATCAAAGAAGCAGCTAAAAGGCAAGGGTGCGTAGGTGAATCAAGCGCCGCCGTCGGGAGGAAGCCCTAAAGTCCTCTTCCTGGAGCTCCGAACAAGTCATAACTTTGGAAGAGGAGTTCATGGAGGACGTTCCCGAAGGCCCATCCACTCGGGATGTCGGCGTTGCTTACGACTACGGAGGTTCCTTCTGTCCCTTCTCCTTCTCTTCCTCCTCTCCTTCCCTGTGTGTCAAAGCAACCACTCCTTTGGTTGTGTCCTCTCCCCCTTCTTCTACCCTTTCCCTGCCTCTTCATCCATCTTCTCCTCTCTTGCTGATTTGTCTCCTTCCATTTCTTCTCTCCTCCTTAGGGCTCCCTTCCCTTCCTATGTCTTCGCAGCCCTGGTTTCCTTCCTCCCGTGGACACCTCCGCGGCTATTCTTTCAATGCCACCGCCGCGTGTCTCCACGTTCTTCCCCTCTTCTACTGTTGCTGTCTCCCCCTCTGTCTCTGGTCCTTCTTCAATAGGACCAGCTTGGATCTCTCAGCAGCTGAGCCAGCCAAAGAGGAAAGTCCCCATCGCTCCGATGGACTTTTCGGTTATTCCGGCTAAAGGAGCAAAGAAGCACAAGCCGGTTACACGCTTCTCAAAGAGCGCTGCAGGTGAGAGAGTCCTGGAAATAGCTTACCCCGATCCCACCAAAGAAAAAGAGGATCTGTCTCCAGCAGATTTCACAGTGACCCAAGTCACGATGGGGACGTCCTCTGAAAGTCTCCAGGGGGAAGCTCGTTCCGCGATTGATGCACTTTGTGAAAAGCTTCAAGAAGCCAAAGAAGAGAAAAGGCTGCTGAAAGAACAGAATAAATACCTGCTTCAGGCCTTACAGAAGATGGGAAGTGCACCTCCCACAACTGCCGCCGAGACTCCTGAGCTGCTCAGTCAGGACAAGATCAATGAATATTCAAAGATCGGTGAGCAGGGCATGGCTGTTTCTGCTTGGAGAAGTCAGATTCTCAAAGATAGCGAAAAGGTAATCGCCGAATATATCAGCTTATCCCTGAACATTGAAAAGGCGAATAAGGAGCTTCAAGCATTAGCGGTCCCGATATCAGAAGAGTTAGAAAACGCTAGACTCCAACACGAGGCCTTCAGCGGATGTTATTTGACTGCTCAGAAGATTTAGTCAAGTTCGAGTATTCGGTCACCCAAGGACCCTCAACAAGACTATGTCCACTCTGGACTATCGGATAGATCAGCTTGAGTTTGTGTTAGAAAAAATAGATAAGGTGAAGGAAGAGGCCCTGGATGCGATGTATCAAATGGAGAAAATTGTTTTATCCATGAATCCAAGGTTGCTCACTCCTTCCCTCACCTTAAGAACGGCTGATGATACTATCCGGATTTTCAAGGAGTTAGCTTCTCAAGGAACAGGGCCAGAAGTCACGTTTGATACCGAATCCATCAATAACCTGCTGGCTTGCAGGGACTTCATCGGTTTCCTGATTGAGGCGGAGAAAGATTATTCCAAACTTCCCGAAAAGCTTGTAGAAGAGCGGGAAACTTGCGAAGTAATCGGTGATCGGCACAAGGATCCATCACAGGATCAGTTCGGGTCAATGATCAGCAAGTTCTTGGAATACCGCGCTCAGTTCCACATCTCATCTCTGAGCAAGATCGAAGCGGGCGACTTTTCACCGCAGGGCGATGATGATGACTAGCTTCTTCTTTTTCCTCTTCTTCTTCTTCCTCTCGCTATTCTCCGACTTTCTTTTCGCCATATCTCAAGTATGTTGGTGCCAACGATGACATCATCCATGTTGCATCATGGGATGATGTCATCCACTCAAAAATGTAAAAGTCAACATGACTTTAGATATTTTGTAAATATCTTGTAGATAAGTGGTTGGCTCCATTTTGCCTTCTCTCTCTCATCTTCTATAAATACAAGAATACTTGTTGTATTCGGTGTGAACATTTTTCAGATAGAAATAGAAGTGAGGAGAGAAAGACTTTGAGCTTTCTTGTAACAGAAAAGAACAGTAATACAATTATTCAGACTTTGTGCTCAATAGCTGTGTTATGCATTAGATCTTTCTTACGTTAGATCTGTATGTGTTTAATCTGTTGAATTCATATCTACTTTTCCGTCATTTGTTTATCAGTATTGCTTTGTTTATTTATGCAAGTAGGTTTGGCTCTGCATTTACTACCAAACTAAAAGCATAGATCTTCTGACCCTTCCGCTTTGGAACTCATTTCTTTTCTTCCTTCGGATCTGTTCTTTCTCTTCTCCTTTTATTCCTTTCTCTTCGCAGCCCGAACACTCTCTGGGATGAGATCCCAACCTCAAGGCGTAATCATGAGACTTGTGAGGTTCCCGCTGTAGTAAGTAGCAAATAAACCAGCTTTCGCTTTGCTATCTCAAAGAGGGGCTAAGCCTGTGCAACACCGTTGGCCGGATTTATCCATAGATGCATCGTCCGCGCATTGATTTTCGGACCAACGGTATCAATAATTTTTAAATTGTATGGCCCTTTTTTTCTTGAATGGATTGACATACAACTTTAAGAGGACTTCTCTAGTGATGAATTTCCTTAAGTTGGAAGGATTTGAGCGCATCATAAAATTAGGCCAATACATCCAAATATTTATTGAGAAATGAAAGAAACCTTCTCTTTTCTTTTGGAAAACAACACTTTCCAATGTTGACCATTCGTATGTTTTTCGAGTGCCAATGTTCTCTAATATAAAATCAGCTAGGAACTAAGAAGATTTCTTTGCTTTCTCTTGAATGAATCTATCATGCTTATCAAAGAGGTCTTCTAGAGAAACTAGGCCTTTGGGAATCTTGTTTCCTTTCAATTTGATCACTCCTTCATCAATTCCTTCAATTCCTTCTTTCTCCTCTTCAACTATTGCTTCTCGGTGTGGATTATCACTTCCTTCAAAGAAGAGATTATTGAATTTTTCTCTTTTCTCAAAAAAATGCTAGAAGTTGATTATCATCATTGAAGGATTGGAAATGATTTACATTATCTGTACACTAGGCTTGAACAAAATCTCGATGGTCACTTTTTATTTTCCAAAAGATGGATGAGGTGTCACTAGGGAATATGATAGTACAAGGGAATTGACCTTTTCATTTTTCTCTCTTGGAACAAACTTGATTGAAAATGCATTGAAAGACTCAATGTAATCCCATACTATGTTTCTATAATGTCAGAGTCTTGGGATTTTCACTAGGTATTGCTGCCAAAGTTAGTCTACTATTACCTCCAAATCACCTTAACATTTGAGCTTCTTTATTCCCATATATTCTACTATGCCCATGTCCAAGAGGAGAGCTTCATACTCTTCCATGTTATTTGTATTATGAAATTGATGCTTGTAGGCAAATGGGTACAACTCTCCCGAAGAAGAGCACAACACCACTCCTCCTCCCAAAGCTATCTTTGGAGTGACTACCATCAAATTCCATTATCCAGAATTGGTCTTCTTCTTCCTCCATAATAAGTGGTAAGTTCTCATATTTTTTTCGATGTAAGGAAGTATTTGTTTAGCCTATTATCTTGAAACAAAATGTTTGCTCGTGATTGGGTCATCCGATTTTTGTATTGTGTACTTGTTAGTGCAAACTCATAGCACCCCCAAAATGACCTATGGATCTAATTTTCTAAGGAAATGTCATTTGGTGTGAATGCACAACATTGAGCTTTCCCAAAGTGTGGGACCTTTGCAAATGGGGAAATCTCTCTAGAGAAGGTTGGTTCCTCTTCCTAAACTACCTGCCACAAGCTATTCCAGTGCAGGAAAGATAATTTAATCCTAATATAACTATGCCAAGGAGATAGAGAGAGAGATAAAAGAGGGAAAATAGAGCCTACACTAAAACGGTGATACACCAGAGAAGGAAAATGTTGAACATCTATCAAAACTACCATGGAACAAGAAGAGGTGAGCAATGGAAAGGATGGACAAGTGCATCACAAAACTAAGGATAAATTTCACACAAAAATGTTCCAAAACTCCATGAACACAACTCTAAAACCTGTAATGAACATTCAAACATGCACAAATACCTGCAATGAAGAGAGGCAAGAAGAAAACAAGAAAAACAAGCAAGGATGGACAAATGCATCACAAAACATGTTTTTATTGCTCCATAAGTTTGCACAAAACATCATTTTACTAGTAAGAGGAAAAAAATGCCATTACAGAGCAAGGGAGGAGGTTCAAACTCCATTTTTGACCCTGGGGAAGAAAAGAAGGGAGAGGCAGAGAAGAATGATGAACAACTTGTTACAAATGAGCCAAAACTGGCTTTTAACCATGAAGCAGAATGGAAGAAAGGAGAAAACGTGGGAAAATATGATTTTGGACTTCAACCACTAAAAATATTCATTAAAATAGAAAGGGTGCCTCTCAAAATCCACTTCCCAATGCATTTGAGCCCACAGAAAAGAAATTGCCCATACCCGATTAAATCCGGTAGATGAAAATATGATTTTGTTAGGATAAAATATTATCCTAATTAATATTGCATTGCATATTAATAATATTATTTATTATTTTATGGTTATATTTTTTATAACCATCCTTTTGCTTGTATTTGAATATTACGAGAGTTGTTATATTGTTTTAACAATATATTTGTTTTTATTTAATTGTTGCTTCCTGGATGTTATTAGAAGCTTGTGTATTTCGGAATTTGGTTGCACCTGTGCAACTTAGTTTCATGTTTGTATTTGGCTGTGCAATATCTATAAATATTGCATCCCATTCTGTAATGTTGGTTGATTGTGATTTATAAAATTTAAGCGGGCTTCCCTTTTTGTTGAATCAACATTTGGTACCAAAGTGAGAATCTGGACCTGTGAAGGAGTGGAAAGAGAGTGCAGCAGAGATAGAGAAGATTGGAGAAGAGTATGCAAAAATAGAGAGCATGTGTAGCCTCCTACAACCTCCTAGCCTCATCCCTACCTCCCCACATCCCCAGTTTTCATTACGGGTGTTTAGAACGAAAATTTATTTTGCACCTTTGTGCTAGGTGCACCGGAAAAATTTTATACTGGTATAGTTTAAAAAAATAAAAATAAAAAAATTGCTATGCAACTTTGTTGTGTATCACAAGTATTTTGTAGTGTTTAAAGGCCATATATATAGGTGTATGCATGTTGGGAGTTGAGAATCCTGGCAGAGACCCATCCATGAGCTGTTGAAAGGTGGATTTGCATAGACCATGAGCAATCCTCCCTCCTCACGTCCCCTTTTCGGGCATGCCACCAGCAAACAAACAAAAAAAGGGGTGACCACAGTCGACCTACACATTGCAAGCGACATCAAAAAAAAAAAAAAAATAGCGGTGAGGTATAAAGACAGTGCATGAGAGGCATTTCCAACCATGCCTCCTATGACCAACACATAAGGAAAAAAAAATGCCATGAAAATCTCCACGTGGGACTTGCGTCTAAACACAACAAAGGGATATATAAAAAAAAATGGTGGTGCTCAATTTCTCGGCGACCCCAGCACACACAATCAGAGATCTCCATCCTTGCGACCATCAATACCTACAAATAAATACAAAGGTATTAGCAAGACCAGCCTAGGCGAGTAAACAAAAACAACGAGGAAGATAAAACAAATAAATAAAAATTGTGGAGATCAATTATGTGGTGAGCAAAATCAAAGATCAAAAGGAGTCAAAAACTTGCAAACGGCGGCCATAGGAGAATATAAAACAATACAAAGGCGTGGAGATTAAAAAAAACATCTCAGATCTGGTTTTTTAGCACGAAAAAAACCTAAAACCACCTCATACCAAATGCAGACACGTGGAGCCTCTGCCAGGTTGCATTTTCAAAAGGTTCGATTTTACCTTTCATTAAATACAAGTTTGCTCATTTCCATATCAAGCGCCCTTAGGTGGCCAAGTTGGATAGAGGGAAAGTCTTAGAAGTGGGAGGTGCATGGTTCAAATCCCACCCCAACTTGGTTTTGAAGTTTGGAAAATTTTTAGGTGAACCACCAAATTTAGTAGAATTTTGAATTTAGTTATAACTAACTAAATTTAGCAGAGAAATCCCTAATTTTGGGTAAAAAAATTCCCCATTTGGCCAGGTTCTTCATTTTGGAAACTTTTTACAAATGGAGACCCATCTAAAAATTGATTTTTCAACTAGTTTTCTGATTATTTGCATTATGGGTCGTTTTGGGCTTTGGAGGCCACAGGCCCGAAAACAAAAAAACTTTTGCTTGCCATTCAAATTTTCCAGATTTTTGAATGTAATTTATATCTTGCTTCATATTGTACTAATTTGTAGGTTGCCATAGTCAAACTGTAAACTTTGTAACTACTCAAAAACAATAAGAATTGTAATCAACAACAATAAAAATTTGGTTATGTAACACTCACGAGATCCCGGATCTCATTTGCAGCGATTAAGTATATACTACCCTCGGAAGCACTTACGGTTAAAGTCATCACGACTACTACTGCACTTAACGCTTAATATAGCTGCAATAATGTTGTCTGGGCATTGTCCCTATAAATCGACGAGGAGTAATAACGTCACAAAGGTGCACACACTATGAACCATCCCATCCATCTGAATGATTGCATGACATAAATCGGGACTGAGAAATTATCCAAGTATATAGTGAAGTTATGCGCGCGTGTATGGGCATATTTCTTTGAGCCAGTGTCAATAATCACATATACTCCATCAATATTGTCTTGGTACCACGTATTGAATTCTTTCATGTACATTAACACCTCTTTCACGTACCACCGAGTATATAGAAAGGGCGAGCTTCTTCCACATACCGATGGGTATATCGGAAGGGCGTGTATATAGAAAGGTTTGGTATATCGGACTGACGGTATATAGATTGGGAGACCTAATACCTAGAGTGATAAGAGCCAAACCTATCAGTGATCTTTACAAAATGGGCACCAATGCCCCCAAATTTTTTCTTCCAGATTCACAATTGCTCAGAGGAAATAACTATGCTACATGGAAGACTAAAATCAAGACACAACTTGAGTTTGAATAAATGCGCTGCTTGTAAATGGTACTCGACCCGGATCAACCACGATACAACACAACAGGTGGGAGTTTGATAAATCGAGATCGAAGGCCAAACTCATCATCTTTTTGGAGTGTCTGATGATGTGCAACCTCACATTCGAGATGCCAAAATAGCAAAAGAAGCGTGGGATAAATTGAGCACGGTATACGAGGCCAAGAAAAAGAATGTCATACTAAATTTATAGAGTCGATTACATACACTAAAATTCAAGCGAGAATGAGAAAATTGAAGCTTTCTTAAGAAGATTTACATAATTAAGGGCTTCACTTCTATCCCTGGGAGAACTAGTCACAGATGATGCTATCATTCCCATTGTTCTGAGAGCACTCCCCTCTTCTTACCACATTTTTGTCACAACACTAAACGTGTGCGATTCTGACAGATTGGTTTTGACAAAAACTGGTAAACCTACTTTGCAACAAGAGGAAGCAATGCACAATAAGGATGATGAAGAAGAGCAAAACTGTCTTCACATCAAAAATGGAAAGGAAAAGGTAAAGGAAAACCTAATTCCTATAAGAAGTCCCAACATCATAATCAGTATCACGGGGACAATCAACAAAAGAAGTAATGTCCTATCTGCAAAAGAGGACATGACTTAAAAGATTGTTGGTATAACACTTACAAGAAAGGTTCATCTAGTAACTCTAGACCACAACAACAACAATCTTACAAGGGACATTCTAACAAAAATCATGGGCAAAAAAAGGGGAAAAGAAGACCCTACCAGCAAGGTAATATGGCTGAGAAACAAGAATAGTCAGAGAATGAAGACTTCTTGTTCACTACTCGATCAAGTGAACCATCCACGTCATCTAGTGATGTCTGGTATGTTGATTCGAGATCCACTCGACACATGATCAACCACAGAGACTAGTTTATTTTAGTGAGGACATGCCATCGAAAAATCATGTTTCGTTGGGAGATGATTCTTCATATACATTTCAGTGGATTGGAAACATTTTTCTACCCCTTGTTCATGCAAATGTAGACTATCGATGTCCTATATGTCCACAGGTTGTGAAAGAATCTTCTTTCGATTAATCAACTCCTAGATCACAACCTAAAAATTGACTTTGATAGTTAATCCGGCAAGAAAATGTGTTTGATTCGAGATAAATCAAGAGGCTCAAAAATAATTACAAAATCCTCCAATGTGGGACGCATGTTCCAACTTGATTTTGTTCACAAAGATGATCAAGCACTTGTGGCTAAGAACTCCACCTCAACATAGTTGTGGCATAGAATATTTGGTCATGTAAGTTTTAAATATCTCGAAACACTTCGTGTAATATGGTACATGGGCTACCATCTCTTCAGAAGGATACAAACAAGTGTCCTCACTACTAGTAGGCAAACAACATAGAGATTCATTCCGAAGATTACATTTCAGCTCATGGTAAACTTGACTGGTTTAAAATAATCTTTGCGGTCCAATGCAGCCAAGTCATTCAGGTTCCGTGACTTCATGCTTTGTGTTGATGACTATTCACAGAAAAATGTGGATTTTCTATCTTCGCAAGAAAAGTGAAGTGTTTGAAACCTTCAAAAAGTTCAAAGTAGCAGTTGAGAAAGAAACTAGTCGTCACATCAGAACTCTCCACTCAGATCGAGGGGGAATTCACTAGTGATGAGTTTAGAGACTACCTATAAACTCACGGGATTCGTCGACAAATGCCTCCTCCACACACACCGTAGAAAAATGGTGTTGTTGAGAGAAGAAATCATACTATCATGGAAATGGTGCGATGCATGATCGATGATTCTAGACTTCTAAAGACATTTTGCATATAAGTAGCAAATACAGAGTGTATTTGTTGAACAGAGCGCCCATAATTGCTTCTTGATGGAATAACACCATAAAAGCATGGTAAAAAAAACCATCCATTGCACACCTCGAGTATTTGGGTGCAAAACAAGCATGCACGTACCCAAATAGAATGAAAGAAATTGGACATGAAGTCACAAAAAATCATCTTCATTGGGTACAATGAAGAGACTCTTGGGTATAGATTGATGGATCCTAAGACCAGAAAAGTCTACACCAGTAGAGATGTTGAGTTTTTCGAGAAGAAGGAAGAAGAGACTCCTCCTCCGGAATCACAAGATGTATATTTTTCACCTATTGTAAAAATTGAAGCTAATGTTCCCTCTAGAAGATGAAAGTGATGATGGGGATGATGGTGTTGATTAGATAGAACCATGACCCATGGGAATAGTTTAGCATATGCCTAAATGGTGTACAAGTACATTACGAGATGTAAGAATGGATGCTCCACTGGATACATCCACCCCTGGACCACGGACTCACAGTAAAGAAAGAGAAGAAGTTAACTTTGCTTTGATGAGTAGAGTTATTAAATCAGATGAGCCCTCTACAATCTAGGAATCCTTACAGTCAAATTCTTATAAAGATGTCATGGATTCTGAATATCAATTAGTGATGAAGAACAACACTTGGCAACTTGTCAATCTTCCACCAGGGAAGAAACCCATTAGATGTAGATGGATATTCAAAACTAAGTACAAAGTAGATGGGATAGTGGACAAGTATAAAGCGAGACTTGTAATAAAGGGGTATGTAAAAAAAGAAGGCATTGAATATGAGGAGACATTTTCTCCCACATCTAAGATCAAAATGATTAGGATGATCTTTTCTCTAGTTGCTCGGTTTGGATGAAAGTTCACCAAATAGACGTAAAAGGTGCCTTCTAAATGGATATTTACAAGAAGAAGTCTACATGACTCAACACGAGGGATATGTAGTACTGGTCAAATAAGCAAAGGTATGCGAGACTCGGAAATCTCTGTATGGGCTCAAACAGGCACCCCGGGCATGGTACATCAAGATTGATGAGCATCTCGTATAACATGGATTTGTTAGAAATTCATACGATCCCAATATCTACCTCAAAAAACAAGGGGGAGATGGTGATTGTTGTTGTCTATGTTGATCTAGTCATCACTGACAGTTCAGTGAGGATGATCGATGCAATGAAGAAAGATCTTAATCAATCGTTCGACATGACCGATCTCAGGCTGATGCATTATTATCTTGGATTGGAAGTGTGGCAGAAAGAGAATCATATCTTTGTTTCTCAGATGAAATATACCAAGACTACGCTCAAGAAGTTTAGGATGATGGATTACACACCAATTACTACACCCATGGAGAACAAATTGTAATTATCTCATTCAAATCCATCTCCTAAGGTAAGTGCCACTCTCTATCTGTAGCTGATTGGGAGTCTCATTTACATGACCTACACTAGACTAGATATCACTTTGCGATGATCTATCTATCCAGATTCATGTAGGAACCCAAATTTTGTCATTGGAAATCAACAAAGTGAATTTTGAGATATCTCAAAGGATCAATGGATCTTGGTCTAGAATACAAGAAGAATGAAAACTTCTTCTTGTCTGGATATTCAAATTCAGATCATGCAGGAAATATTGATGATAGAAAATCCACTTCGGATTTGTGTTCTTTATAGGATCTGGACCAATATCATGGGGAAGTAAGAAACAACACTTTGTTTCTTTCTCTTCTAGAGAAGCCAAGTTTCGTTACTGTAGGAGAAGCTATCTATGAAGTTATTTGGCTCACGTCACATCTTGGAAGGACTTAGAATACCATAGGACAAACCCATTACACCATGTATGTTGACAATGAAGGTGTTCTCAAACTTGTTTACAATCCAGGTGTTTCATGAGAGAACAAAGCACATTGAGGTTCGGAGTTCATTTCATACGTGAACAAGTGTTGAAGCACAACATCTAGCTTCATTTTGTCCAACTACTTGAACAATGAGTATATATTTTCATGAAATCACTTACGTGACAAGTTTGAGTTGTTCAGAGAGTTCCTCTCCTCATCTCTTTAGACAATGCACAATTAAGGGGGGGAATGTTAGGATAAAATATTATCCTAATTAATTTTGCATTGCATATTAATAATATTATTTATTGTTTTATGGTTATATTTGTTTATAACCATCCTTTTGTTTGTATTTGAATATTACGGGAGCTGTTATATTGTTTTGAACAATATATTTGTTTTTATTTAATTGTTGCTTCCCGGATGTTATTGGAAGCTTGTGTATTTTAGAATTTGGTTGCACCTGTGCAACTTAGTCTCCTGTTTGTATTTGGCTGTGCAATATCTATAAATATTGCAGCCCATTCTCTATAATGTTGGTTGATTGTGATTAATAAAATTTAATCAGGCTTCACGCCCCTATTGTTGAATCAATAGATTTTTTGTCTTTTTCAAATTGCCGGAGGTTTTTTCCACATTTCTCCCACGAATATTCACAAAAATCCAAAATTTAGGGATCCAACATGTAGATAATTTCACTAGCTTTCTTATGACCTAAAGAATGCGAAAATACGAGCTCGAGATCGAAATTTATGCCCCTTTGATGATTTAGGGAAAAAATAGCAATTTTAGGGCAAAAATCGGGTTGGTGGGCCGAAACTTGAAAATTTTCCATTTTTTGAATTTGGGAAAATTTCCCAAAACTTTCTCGCATCCCGCCACTCCATGCTTGTCACATGGCACCTTTCCATTCGTTGATGGAACATGGGTCGAAGGTCTATCTTTTCCTTTGATTTTACATTCGGAAAATTTTCCCCAAAAAACGCACTCTGCCGCTCTAGTGGCATGTGTCAACTTCTGGTTGCTTGGCGGGACACGCTTCTTTTTCTCCATTTGTGCCTCTATTGTTTTGGCAAAAAACCAAAGTTTCCTCCGCGCCTCTAACTCCCGACCACTGTGGACACGTGTCGCTTCCTCATTGGCCACGGGCCTTCCGCAACTTTTTCTCCATCCTCCTCTGCGGGCCTGTGGGCCAAAATTTTCCCTTTGCACCCTTTTCCCTCTTCTTGGAAAATTCTCCAACTTTTCTCTACTACCCCAACCTCTACCACCATGTGGCACCATTTCATTGGCCACGGGCCTACCTAGGGAAATTTTCCCCAAAAAACTCTGCCGAGCCATAACTTTCAAAATATTTGGAGTTAGGAGGAAAATTTTACCTTTTTAGAAAGGGGAAGAAAAATCCTATCTGATGGAGCCATTTCTAGAAACCCTTGAGTGCTTGAAATGTGTGAAAATTTAAGTTGAATCACAAGGAAGGGAAGAATGAAGGCAAGTTATCCAAAATAAGTAGGGGGCTCATTTTGGATAACATGTACTTCATCTCCTTACTCGAAACAATTTATTCATTTATCATTTCACTACGATAGTTGTGGAAGACTAGTCTATTTTGATTTCTCCTTCCAAATCTCTATAAAATCTTCATCTCAATAGCATCCCAAAGTATGCTGGAATTTTTACCACTAGAATGGTAAGAAACACCTTCTTCTCTTGAAAATCGCTAGCGCTTACTTGTGCATCCTTGATTCTTCCTACAAAACGACACTTGTTTGGATTCCATTGAATAAATGGATCCATTTTCTTGGATCTAGGTCAAGCCTAGGGAATTTTCAACTTTGACGGGCATCACATTATTTGAGGCTCTAGAATCTATGATGTAATTTTGAGTTAGACATCTTTGATGAGAAGTGATAGGTAAAAATGTTCAACCTTGTTGCTTTTGGAGGAATGAGGGCTAGAATTTTTGAGGTGTTGTGGAAAATGTTGGAAGTAGACCTTTAGAATTATATATTTATTCTAGAGGACTACCTCTTTGGATTATATCAATGAACCAATCAATTTGAGCGGGGTGCGTTTGTAAGCATTCTAGTTCTATGATATGATCTTTTGTTTTTCTTGCATGTTACAAAAAGTCAAATGGGGTTATGGTAGGAAAGGAAGAGGTTCCAGGAATGACAAAATATTTACATGACAAAGGTTTTCTAATTTGGGGATTGGATTTTATTTAACAGTGTAGAAAATGTCTTGGAAGGAGATGGGGATGTAGATTTTGATTGAAACTTAGATGATTTTACAAGAATTGCATTTGAAGAAGAATTAGTCTTAACAATTTGAGGACTAAGATAAGGTCTAGATGACTTACTTGGTATGGAAGTGTATGTGGGATGAGTATATTATCTCCTTGAGGTCTTTTTGAAGCTTATCAGTGTGGGAAGCTTCTTAATATTTTGTTTTGTTTTGCAAGAATAGTCCTCTTTTGATGAGAAAAATAAGTATAATATGGCTAGCTTTGTATAAGTGTCCTTGAGGAGTAGTCTATTTATAATAGTGAGAGTATAAATAGATTGCTGCTTAGAACTAATAAGTGCGAAACTCTTTGCTGATTTTTTGGATTGTATTCATGGGGTATTACCTCTTCCTCCCACTCATACTTCTAAAATTGATATGGTACAAGATTTTGAGTTTCCTAATAATGATTTTGAGTACTTAAGGGAATTAATGATTAAAAATTATGATGGAGGAATTCCTTCAGAAGAGGACAAATAGTTGTTAATGAATGCAGCAGTTTCCCAAGAAAAGGAATACAATACCAGGAGTAAGGTTGTCAAAGGGTAGGGCCTCAGGCCAAAAAAAAATTCTAGTTCTTACCAAGTATCCCTAAGGAAACCCCTAAAAATATGCATCTCAGGTAAAGGATTTTTCACCCCAAATAAAAAAATTTTTCCTCCCATTCTTAGATTTGTGAAGACTCCCATATTATCGATGAAGTTGTGAACCCTCCTCTTAATATTTCCTCACAAAATATGTTCCTTATGACATATCCCAAATCTTGAGTTAGATCAAGATTTTTGTTCCTATTGTTGAATTGCTTAGAATCCCTGAGCATAGGAATAGAGCATTTGAATATTTGGGGCTTGAGGAAGAAAAGGTCACCCAAGGTAAAAATGTAAACAAAGTAAAGGTTCCTTCTCTCATATTAGAATTAGAAAAATCATAAGCATTAGAGGAATTGGGTGAACCACCTAAGGTTTATTTGGGAAAATTTCTGGTTGAGTCTCAGCTGAAGGTGGATCCATTTTTCACTACTCTGATTATTAAAGATAAGTTGTTACATAACTACATGTTTGATTCAAGAGCCTCATGTAATGTAATGCCTCTTGAGGTAATGAATGAATTAGATATCAAAGTGACATCAGTTTATGGGAAGTGCCTTCGCCATGGATTCTAGAGGTGTCGGTGGTTGGATGTGTCGAGGTTTGATAGTGCAACTTTACGGCCTACCCGGAAAGAACTTAAAACTAGATGTTATTATTGTTGATTGCCTTGCCAAATGGGGAATCCTATTATCAAGAAAATGGGCTGCTAGTGTGGGTGGGAGTGTGCAAATGGATGCATTTTTCCACTATACCTATTAGGGTAGCCTTGTAAAGTTGTATGGTGAAATGAAGATACTACATCTCATTGAGTATCCCAATAATGCTTCCTATGAAGTGTTATACACTGACATTGATGTTGATAACTTTTTGGATTTACTAATGGTAAAGAGCACAAAATTGATCAATTCAAGTCTCTTAAACAAGTAGGTTCTCCTTGGAATTTGTTGTTTGATGGGGCTTGCTCTAAATTTGGAAATGGTGTTGGTATTGTTCTGATATCTCCAGGCCAGGAAGAGTTTGTTTTTATTTTAAACTCAACTTTGAGTGCACTAAAAATATTGCAGAATATGAAGCACTGTTATTGGGTTTAAGAATTTCTTGGAAATATGGTATTAGAGACATCATTGTTAAAGGAGATTTAGAGCTAATTGTCAAATAGGTTAGAAAACTGTATGCAACAAAAAAATCAAAGAATGAAGTAGTATAAGCATGCAGTCTAGGATTTCATTGAAATGTTTGACTCCTTCAACATAATACATCACAATAGGAAGTACAATATTAGCAGACAAATTGTAGTATTGGGGTCTAGATTTGAAAATTGTATTGTATCCCCTATTGTGAGTATAATATTGAGATATTAACTAGGCCATTTATTCCTGAATATGTTAAACACTGGAAAGTGTTCAAAGACGATGCCAAGGTGCAAAGGTTTTTAGAACCAAGATATTTTCCAATCAACGTATAGATTTGGAGTCAATGGTTTTTTCTGCGGCTATTGGAAAGGAGACTTTATTTGGAAAAGACATCATTCAGTTGAAGACTAATACTATTCCCATAGGTTTAATAACACTTGAATCAAACTTTGATAATGTTGATTGTATTGTCAACAAACACATTTCATCCTCGAGGGATGTTGAAGACCATCACCTAGGCACGAAGGATAAGCCATGTAATATGTGGCTAGGTAGTAATGTGAGAAAGGAAGAAAAGCATTCATATGTCTAATTGTTGAAGAAATACCGGGACCACTTAACATGGGCTTATTTTGAACTGAAATCATACATAGAGGATCATTTCCAACACAAATTCCTTGGAATCTTATGCCAAGCCATTTAGGCAAAAACAAGTCGATCAATCCACTCCTTTCCCTGAAGATGCAAGAAGAATTGAAAAATTGAGGGATGGAGGAATCATACAGCCCATAAGGTACTCATCATGAGTTACAAACTTGGTACATGTCAGAAAGAAGAATGGAGATATAAGGTTGTGTGTGGACTTTAGAAACTTGAATAGAGAATCAATGAAGGATAACTACCCTTTGCTAAATATGGAAAATATGTTACAATTGGTTACTGGTTCATAATTTTTATCCACCTTGGATGGTTTTTCTAGATATAACTAGGTAGTTGTGAAGGAATCAAAGTGAATCAAGACTTCCTTTACCACTCCTTAGGGAACATATGTATATGTCAAAATGCCTTTTGGTCTAATGAATGTTGAGCCACTTTCCAAAGAGAAATGGATGTAGCTTTCTCTAGCTATATTAATGATTTCATTGTTATATATAAAGATGATGTGACTATTTTCTCTAGAAAAAGGAGTGACCACCTACAACACTTAGAAAAAAAAATTTAATATGCAGGGAGTATGGTATTTCACTAAATCCCAAGAAGTGCCATTTTGGAGTTCAGAAAGAAAAGTTGTTTGGACACATTGTGTCAAAGGAAGGGGTCATGATTGATCTTAAAAGGGTAGAAGCCATCAGTAAAGTCCCTATTCCAAGAACCAAGAAGGGAATTCAATCCTTTTTGGGTAGATTAATTTTATTAGGAGATTTATCTCCAACTTTGTTGAACTAACTATCCCAATCACTAACATGTTGAAGAAAGATCAAAGTATCAAATGGGAAGAAGTAGTTATTCAAGCTTTTTCTAGGATCAAAGAAGCATTAAAGAATGCCCCTATTTTAGCAGCTCCAGATTATAAGAAGGCTTTCCAAATGTTTTCTTTTTCTTTAGAAAATACTATTGCATATGTGTTGTTGCAGAAGGATGATGAGGTAGCTAAAAGACCAATTGCCTTTTTTAAGGCATTACAAGGAGATAAGATAAAATATACTATCATAGAGAAGCAAGAATTTTCTTTGGTAAAAGCAACAAAGGTCTTCAAGCCATATATTCTAAGTTCCAAAGTCATTGCTTATGTTCCCCATGCCATGGTGAAAGATATCCTATCAGAAATGGAGGTTTCAAGAAAGAGATGTTGATGGGTAAACAAATTGCAAGAGTATGATATGGATATACAAAAAACAAAATTGGTCAGAGGTTTGGGCCTAGAAAAATTACAGGTAGAGAGAAATCTGCAAACAATTGAGGTAAATGAATTTGAAGAAGAAAGGTTAAATGTCCTTGAAAAACTAATAAATTATTAATGGTACAAGGACATCATTTTTTATCTCAAACATCTATAATGCCCTAAACATTTGAGCAAGAATCATAAAAGAGCACTTAAGTTAGCTTCCCAAAAATATGTCATTACTAATTTTGGGTTAGCTTGGAAGAACCTTGAGGGAGTTATCTTAAGATGCATTACTGAAGATGAAGCCCCTAAAATAATTTTTGATCTCCATGGAGGAGTTTGTGGGGGAATTTTGCTAGAAGAGTCACAACTCATAAGATCTTAAGGGTTGGTTATTGGTGGCCAAATATTTTCAAAGATACAACTTTGTTGGTAAGAAAATGTGAAATTTGCCAATGCTTTTCTGGAAGACTAAAAGCTTTAGGATCCCTTCCTTTGCAGCATGTATCAATTGAAGCCCCATTTAGGCAATGGGGAATGGAATTCATTGGTGAGATTTCAGATCCTTCAAGTGCTGGCCATAAGTGGATTTTAGTAGCCACTGATTACTTCACCAAGTGGGTGGAGGCAATCCCCACCAAGAAATAAACTCACCAAATTGTCATGGATTTCATTCTGAATCATATCATTTGCAGGTTTTTGAGTGCATACTAAGATAGTTGGTGATGATACCATGAGCTTCAAGCTAAACCTTTGTGGCCATGTGACACGAACATGGGATCAATTGACATATGCTTCCAATTATAATCCCCAGGAAATGGACAAGCAAAGTCCAACAATAAAAATATGTTGAAGATAATTAGAAGAACTTTGGAGTTGAACAAAAGGAAGTGGGGTGAGCATTTGCAATTTTTGTTTGGGCTGATCGAATCATTGTTAAAAAGCTATTGGAAAAATCTCATTTGAGTTGGTGTATGGAAACTCAAGCTCTGCTTCCCTCGCATACAAAACTATCTTCATTTTAATTCCTTCAAAACTGGAAGATCAAGAGGTTAGTCCCTATGATGCTCGCATCAATCAAATTGTTGAGTTAGATGAAGAAAGAAGGGCATCCCATCAGAGGCATGTAAAATTCAGAGAGAAATTGAAGAATTTGTTTGATAAGAAGGTGACTCCAAGAGATTTTAGTGTGGGAGATCTTGTGCTATTGTGGGATAACATGCATGAGGATAAGGGAAAACATGGAAAGTTTGATGCATTGTGGATGGCCCTTATTCAATTGACATTTGAATTGGTGAACATACCTTCTTCTTAAAAAAGACCTAGATGGGGAATTTCTTGAATTTCTTGTTAATGACAGGCATTTGAAACATTTCCTTGATTGATTTCTCTAGAATCGAGGTATGCACCATTGTATAGTGTAAAGTCTTGGGTTTTTTGTTCTGTTTTTGCATTTTGTCAGTTTTGGTTTGCCCTAGTCCTTGCGGCCATTTTTGTTGGTTTCTTAGTTTTTTCCTGGAGGGTTGGCTCATGACTCCATTTCCCAATGGTTTATTTTTGGCACTTGGTATGCTATTTTTTCTTGTGACACTCACTAGGAGTGCCCATCCTTGAGTCGAAGCTGATGTTGGTGCTCAATTTGATTTCACCCCATTTTCTCTAGAAATTATTCAATCTGTGGGCTCTTTCATATTTACTATTTCCTCTAAATGGATGCTTACAAGTTTTATCTTTACCAAGGTGTTATTATAAATCCTTCTCTATGGTTGTGGATTGCTGTCGAGCCATGAATTATTTGCAAATTCTTTGTCCTTGAAGAAAGATTCAATTCTGGGTGCAAATGGTGAAGTTCCCCTACATCTTATGGTTTGATAGGCATGTTTTCCCCATCAAATTATATCTTAGCATCTTCAGCTATGTGGTCTCTTTTGATTGGATGAGGCATGTTGGTCTATTTTATTACTTGTAACTTTTTTCTATATTTGCAAAAAGATCTATTTAGCTCCCAGCCCCGTTGAGTTCGATTGGCTAGAAAAATTTATAAATGTGGAGTGAATTTCTCTTTTTACCAAAGGTGTATACGTGTTCATTTCTAATTGGTTGTGGCTGGTGGGTCTTTTTGGTGAAATTTTCCACTTTGGTCACATTTGTAAAAAATACCAAATTGGCCCCATGGCCCCGATAGTCTCTAGTTTCTATTCAACAGATATGAAATGGTAGGGAAAAGTCTTACTTTGACCCCAAAAAAGGACATGTGGCATTTTTCAAGCTATAAAAGAGGTGAGAAACATTTTGAAGTTTTTTTCCCTTTTGTAAAATGAGAAAAGTTATAAAATGACCCACGACTCCATGGGGCCCACATCAGAAGTTAGAAGTAGTAGGGCAAAAGTCTTACTTTGACCCCGAAGAAGGACACGTGCCAATTTTTCAACTTAGGAAGTGGAGAGGTAGATTACCGGGGTGTTTTAAAGTTTTTGGCTCAGCATTGAAAATTCAAAGTGGGGAGGTAGGTCACCGGAGGTTTTTGAAGATTTTTTCCTTTTTGTGAAAAGGAGAAAAGTATAAAAATGAAGCGCAACTCACTGGGGCCCACATCAAAAGATAAAAGCGGGAAGTGGGTCGCCAGAGGAAAATTGGAAATTTTGCCTTTTTGTAATAAAGGGTAAAATTGTAGAAATGAGCCATGACTCCATCAAAGGTCCAGATTAAGCCACGTGTCGAAGCCCGTATTTCATAATTGGAGGGTGGGGAAAATGTGAAAATTGCACATTTTCTCCAAAATTCATAAAATGCGAATCAATGGTTATGGCGCGATGCATCTAGTTTTTCTACCATTAACATTCCATAACTTTAGGGGATGCAAATACACATCATTTTCATGGTGAATCTAAATGATTTCTTGTCATTTCTATTAGAAAAGTGCAATTGAAGTGTTTGTGGAGCTCAATTTGTGAATCTAAGGAAGTGCAAGAGTTGATATTTTGAAATAGAGTTACTCGGGCACCTACAGAAAATGAATTGCCAGATCAATAGAGAAAATTACAAAGGAAAGAATGAGGAGAAGGAAGCTATAGGTGCAAAGGATGAAAAACATGTTGCCAGAGGAGATGACTGGATGCCCCAATTAAAACAATGATGGAAATATCTGAAATGATTCACCTTTTGAACACTTGGTAACTTTTTGTTGTAAATCTGTTAAACATCACTTTCTAGAAATCATGATCAAATATGTAACAAATAAATATTCCTCAAATATTCTTTGTTTAGGGGGAAGCTTTAATGTAAATGAGTGCTATAAAGGGCATGAGTTAGTCATGTAAATGGTCGGGGTTGAATTCTTATGAGAAAATTTTAGAAATCCCATCTTCCTGAGAGACCATATGAGAAACCTATTAATCTCTTATGTTTTAGATTTGATCATCTCATGTTGGTTGCAAGTGTGCAACCATTGACAAGCTCTGAGATTGTTCAAGAAACCTTCCCCTGCTGATAAATCTAATCAACTTAGAATTAATCTTTGTTAATATTGGGAAAATTTGTGTGTGCTTTATTTCGAATGTCTACAAATAGTATTTCTTGTTTTATTGCAAATCTTGTGTTAAAATCCTCCGAATCACATAGATCTCATCCATATGATATTTTAGTGGCATTTTAAATTTCATTACAAGAAAGATCCTTCATCTTTAATGAGATAAACAATTTAAAATCACTTTATTGTCATTTTGTTGATAAATATTGTCTGTAAGCCTTTGAGTGTATCTTAGGCATGAGGAACCAAGGGTCTTTAATGTTTAATTGAGTCTTTATCTCGAGCCTTCATGTTAAATTCTTGAGATTGTGTGAAACCATGAAAATATGTGCCTCCATTAATGCACACCTTTTGGTTAAAGGAATATTTTAGCTATTTTGAAGCATTCTATCATTTAGTTTTCCAATTGTTGTGAAGGTTCTCAAAGATCTGACAAAATCAAGTTTATCTGTTTTATCTCCACCAAAAATTATTCAAAAACAATGAATCCTACCTGAACTACCCATATTTTCCCTGTATGTCCACAAATGAATAAATTCTACTACCAAAATATGTAGAAGCAATCAATATTCCATAATGTCTTTAGTAACCTTAACCTTGTTTAGAAAATATCACCATTATTTAGAAGTGACAACTCATGAGAGTTAAATTGTGGTGCATTGACCATATTTTCTCATGGTTTCCTTTCAAATTTGTGAAAATAAGGATATCTTCATTATCCTTCACCAACAGAGGTTACAAAATGGGTCCTCTCACCCTAGTTGAAAGGCACAACCTAAAGTAGTGAGGATAGATCAAATCCTTTTGAAGGTGCTATCCATTTCTCCAACATCTAAGTGACAAAAGCCAACTAATCACCTCCCCGGCTAAAAAATGACATACATGATGATTTATCTATCTCTAGGCTTCTTGTTAAATCTATGATGCTACTCAGCTTGCAAAGGAGAATAAATTTGGATACCAATAGAATGGAGAACCCATTCCAATTTATAGAATGGTGAATTGACCATTCGCTTTACCCCCACATGACTATTCATGTTTATATTCCATTTGTCACCTTTTAATTGCCCATAGAAGAGACGAATTAGGCACCTCTCTTATCATTTTGAGAGTATAGATTTACAATTTACAAATATTTTTACTCAAGAAAATATGACAAAACACCATGATTTTGTACTGATAAGGAATTAGAAAAAGGGAGATAAGAGGGGAAGCGAAAATGGTTAACGATGTGTTAAGAAGATCCCTCTAATGTAGAAATAGCTAATCGAGACACGATGATTAAAATATCTACCTCCTTCTAGATGTATGGACACCTCGATCTATTGAATTAGTGTTTAGAAACACTATTATGAGACCTTGAGATGAACTCGGGAATCACTCATAATGATGCATTCTTGATCTCACAATGAGATTGAGGATCACTCTCTTATTCCTTTGGATTTAAAAATTATTATTCACGATTCTCAAACCTCTTGATGAATGAATTCCTGATCCATACACTATAATATAACATTTAAAATTCTATCTTTATATTCCCGTGAGTTGTGAGCTCTAAAATAAGAAATATGATCTCTATCCCGGAGATAACTTGGCTTAACTAGCTCACCTAACTCCCTCACTCAATCTCATTTAAACTAACTCAATGAGCTTGCATCAATGATATGCTAATGAATTCATATGATGAACATGCTTACCTCTTCTGATATATCAATGTATTCGTTGACACCTTTTGAATCTCCTTTGACTAGAAAATGTTCATGGATTTTACCTGTTGCACCCTATAATGCCTTGCTTACGGACACAACATAGATTATAATGATGCTTTTGGGATTCATGTGCATAGTGATTTCCCTCTTTTAGATATGATCCCATCTTAAAAATCATTAAGGAAATAAAAAAGTAATGAGATGAGTGACAATGATAATGCGAACTTTTTGTACAAAACTTGAGACTTTCTATTTTTAGCATGTCCTAGTCAAGACTGCTATTTTTGGTAATTTTCCTTGTTTTCATTCCATGATAAAAATTTCCTATCTAGAGGATCACGAATATATAAAAATAACCTTATTAAACCATTACTATGTTTAGGCACACCCACCATTGACATAAACTAGTTTTAGCAAGTACACCGCAGTGTCGTGCAACAACAAAAAAATGTCTTGAAATTATGTGTTTTATTTCAAGATTCCATGTTCCAATTTTTGGATGATTTATTTTTCCAAACAAGAGGGAAAATGGATTTCTCATCAAAGAGAATATAAAAATGATAAAAAAATAAATCCTTTATATCGTGAAAATTGATAACTTTGTCGCAAAAACTAGTTTAAATGAAACTAGATTTTTGTGATCATTCCCTCCATTTTCAAATGATTTCACATGTTGAATATTTGGGAATTTGAAATTTTCTTTAAGGAGGAAATAATTCTCATGAAATATATAGTCCCCGTATCCCTAAAAATAAGGGCTTTATGGCACGAAAATTAGTTCTATGAAACAAATTTTTTTGAAGGATATTTCATCCAATTTTTGTGTCATTGTACCTTTTGGATCCATGAGAAGTGAAAATGGACCTCATTGTCCTTTACCTACTATTTCATGGTAGAAATTAATTTATTCTATGAATGTTTTATCATAGGGATGTTTCTAAAGATAAAAATTGATCTAAAACCTCGATGCGATCAATTTTCCAGATGAAGAATAATGAGGAAAGCTTCGTTGCTTGCAAACATAGATTGTCTCAAATAATTTAAACATAATAGTGGATGTGTTTTCAGGTATTTTAAGGGTTTTTATCTTTATTCAAGGCATCAATGGTTACACTAGTGAATAAATGGAGCAAAAATAAGATTTTTAGGTTTTTTCTCTTCCCGAGTCTTGTTTTCTTCATACGGTAGTAGAAAAAACTTACATACTTGAAA
The DNA here is from genome assembly GCA_018340775.1 of Taxus wallichiana var. yunnanensis. NCBI lineage: Eukaryota > Viridiplantae > Streptophyta > Pinopsida > Cupressales > Taxaceae > Taxus > Taxus wallichiana. The sequence goes on along the minus strand of CM031241.1, from coordinate 485,818,972 downwards.
ATTATAGTTTTTATTGATTTCCATGGATTTAATTTGAATCCCAGTCATGATAAGAGTTAATACCTCAAGAAGAGTGATTGGTGTCTTGGTATGATGAACCACAAACACGGAGAGGTTTCTTCTAAAGAAAATAAAGATACATTTATGAATGCATTAGGTATACAAATAACTGTAGAGTTCTATGAGGTGAGATCATGCACTCCTCCAATGCACATTCTCTAGAAAAGCATGATGGTATGGAAAGAGATTGATGACTATAAAATAATTCAAGTATCTCAAAGTTTTGATTGAAAATAAGCTTCTAGGAGGTATGATGGAGGTTATGTACTTTCGTAGCATAAAGCAAGACTTGGTGAAGGTGTTTTGAAGTGTTCATTGAATCTTGAAGTAGTTCGAAAATTTGAAGGATAACCTCGTTTTGATAGAGTTATTGAGGGTAGATCATATCTTCCTTTAACAAGTGTCTAAGGAGATCCTTGTAGAACTATGCAGAGCATTTTTTTAATGAAAATATTGGGAATCTACGCTTTAAACTTTGGTTACCATGAGTTATGACTTGCAACAAAAAAATTCATCAAAGTTTATATTCCAAGTAAATATTTGTCTATAGGAATGAGGGAGATCTCACGATTTATTTCTTAGCTACATGTCTATCATGATTGTTCGGGTGTGCAAGTATTTTCCTTAAGTTAATTTTCATGAGGGATTGTCATAAATATTTGGAAGTAAGTATGTAGGTTTCCATCAAAGATATATTTAATGGTATTGAAATTTTGAAGGTTTTCTAAGACTTTCTACAGGTGTGGATGTTGCTTTAAAGAGATGTAAAGATGAAGAAAAGGGTGAACTACAGATTACAAGAGACTGGTGGTAGGGCATGGTGACTATTCAAGTATGAGAATGTGTTATACATCTTTGTATGGTGTTACAGTCCCTTGGAATATTTTATTTTGAATAATAATAAATAAAGTAATCTTAGTATGGTACTAAGCTAGCTACATCAAGAGAGCAAGGTCCAATTAAAACTTGACAAGGTAATTTGATGAGGTTGTAAGGTTAAAAAATGATTAGATGAAATATATAAATATGAGATAGAAAGGTATGTAAAATGGATTCTAAAAGGTATCAAGGATAATTGTATCATTTCAACGATCAGGTGTTTGAAGAGGTACAACTTTATTTGAGTGCATTCTTCAAGATATGTGAAAATTTCATTTAATCAATCTCCTAGCAGTCAAAGTAGTTCTAGGGTAACTAAGAACATAATGCACTACCCAAGGAGATTAAAAAAATTTGTTACATCATGAAAATTTGACTCCAAATGTGAATGATAGGATAGAATGGGTCTGATAGTGAACTTTAGTTGCTATTACATTTTCTACAACAAAGAACATGTGCATATAAATTGCTCAGGTGTGTTTATGATAGGGGGAATGTTTTATAAAATTATAAGAGTGTATTGATGCTAGTTGAGGTATGTTATGAAGTTATTATTATTAGAACAAGAAATTGTGCTCATGAAATGCATTGTTTCATCCTATATGTCTATTAAAAACTAAGAATGTGAATTAGGATTGTGCTTAAGTGTTTGAAGTGGTTTCAAGCCAAGAGATTAAGGTAAGAATAAATATGTTTTATTCTTTCACTAGAAGAAGGTAGTACTAGCTCATGGGAGAATTGCTTTGAAAATAAAAGGTGTGAGTAGCATGTTATAACTTGTCAAAATTGGTCCTAAATGCACGGAAAGGACTTGTTTAGAACTTTTAGTGTCAAGTATGTCATGAAGAGACAAAATGAGCCTAGTAGAGTTTTTATTATACCTAGACAAGTTAGTTTATGGTCAAGTAAGGTGACATGATGATGTATCTTATATGGTTTGAAATTTTGGCATGCTAAAGGTTTTTATTCCCCTCTTCCAAGTTTGTTATGTGTGTGCTCAAGAAGCTCAAAACAGGGTAACAGTGAAAATGTGCTTCTTTACATGTCTAGAAGGATGAAAGTTTTTTTGTCTCCAAAAAGGTGAGATTATGATTTTCCATGCTTTAATGCTTGTCCTTAGATGTTATAAGGTCTTATTCCAAGGGGATCATGGTTCTTACATACCTAAAATGAAGGTAAAAATCAGATTTTGTACAAAAATCAAGAGTTCAAGCTAGTTTAAAACCTTTGGTTGATGTTTCTAACCAAATCCTAATGGGTTGAAGCTGAGATAAGTGAAGTATGTGAGATATAGGTATGGATTTTTAATTAATGTAAAAAGGGGAGAAATTCGGGGTGTTTTCCATCAAAGGTGGTGGGGGTTAGTAGAAGTATTGGTGAGTTGGTGGATTTAGTTCGGTGGGTGGAGTGAGCTAGTGGTTAAGGCCCAAAATCTAACACACACTCAAAATTTAATAACTTTCACCCAAATTATAATATTTGGGAAAACTTATAGATGAAAGAAAGAGAGTTTGAATTCCTTATGGGGATAGGTGAGAGGAAAATGATGATGAAGCTACAGACAATGGAGGCCATACATAGGTGTGGAAATTAAAACATGGAGGTATGGGTTCACATTTCTTCCTCCATAAGGTAGAGTACAATAGAGTAAGGGCTTTGCAAATTTCCCATCACTCATACAAGTGTCATGATGAATTTCAAGAGTGGTGGGAGAAAAGATTCAAATTCATACCCCTCTCTCTCATCATTGTTTCTATAAATTTAAAGGGGATTAAAAATTTCTAGGGTTTAGACATCTTATCCTCCTGCACCCCATTATTTTTCTTCTTTTTGGGTTGAATGAGGGATTCAAATCTCCTCCTCAAGCATTGTAATTGAACATTTTCCTCTTACACACCAATGATGTATTGTGCATATCAAGGAGTAATAAATACATGTTTTGTGATACATTTTGTCTATCCTTTTCATGTGATTTAATTGTTCTCACTCACCTCTATTTGTTATTGGGGTACACTATGCATATTCTTCATGTCCATTGCAGGCTTAGCTGCAAATGTGTTGAATGGGAATAAAATGGTGTCCTATGTGAACCTATCCTTGGTTTGTGGTGTATTTTTCCACCCTCTCCATTGTTTAGCTCTCTCCGTTTGAGGCATGAGAGACTTGTCTAACATCTCCTTTTCTTAGTGCATCACCATTTCTAGTATAGGTTTACTTTCCAGGACATCTCTTTCCCTATCTCCTTGGAATAATAGGATATGTTTAGATAGATATTTTCTTGCATTAGGAGTAGTTTTGCAGGTAGGATTAGGAAGAGGAAGCTGTCCTTCTCTGGAGACCTATCCCATTTTGCAAGTTCCCACACTTACGATAGCTCCATGTTAGCAAATTATAGCGAATGCCCCATCCATTACTTTGTCATTTAGAGGGTGCTATGATTTTTAGTAACCATTTTGGCATGCCTAGTGGGATAAATTTGAATTCATGGTTCTATTTTTCAAGTGTTTCATCACAAGAGATCAAGTGTTTCAAAATCTTGGAGACATATAAAATATAAATCGGGAATTCAATGTTAAAAAACACTAAAGGACCAATCCTTTGCATTTCAGGTTTTAGGGGTTGCATTACATGCCTCTACTTCCAATAATTGCATTTTGGGATTCCATGTATGAAGATCAAGTCCCAAGTTCCGAATCCTAGTGTTTTAGGTTTTGGAGGTTGTAAAACAAATCCTAAGTCACGAAAGCCTTAATTTTGAGTTTTAGAAGTTGCATTGGTTGGGCCTATTCCCGACAAGAGAATTTTGAGATTTCACGGGTGCGAGAACATGTCCCAAGTTCGACATAAGGTAATTCAGGTTTTGTAGGTTACATTGCATGCCCTATGTTTCATCCAGTGTATTTTGGGGATTTATAGTTGCACGACAAGGTCCAAAACCCGAAAGTAGGTTTGGTGCCCTTCAAAGTGAAACATTTCTAGTTTTATCAAGTTGTTGTGCTCTTGATAGAATATCAGCCTTTGGAGGCACTAACAAAGCACAAATTACAACTCCATCCGGTAAACAACCCACTCTCTAAGTTTTAAAACCTTGAAATGGAAATAAAAAGACATTTTACTTCTATAGAAATAAAAGACATTTTTGAGTAGGGAAAATGGAAGATGTTTTTCTATCTCGTTTCTCTCTTCACAAGGATATCTCTCGCATGAATTCACAAAAATAAATCCATATCTAAGAAGTCTTAGAATTTTCTAAGAAGAAGCTCAAATGAGGACCTTGTTACAATTTATAGAAAAGAGGAAAATCTTCATCTTCTCGGTGACTTTTCAAATACTTTAATGTGACTTTAGATTGTTCATATTCCACTTAAATATTTAAGTAAATTTTATAAAAACAAGATGATTTAAATTTTACATTATAATGTTTATAAAGTAGCTTAAAGTTATATTAAAAAGTGCAAACCTCAAAGTAAAAATATAACATTGATGAGAGAGATTATTGGGTGAGAAGAGAGAGAGAGAGAAAGAAGAGGATAAAGAAGAAAGAAGAAGAATTATGTAGCGGGATGAGCCACCGCAAAGGATTTGATATCACTCATTGACTGGTTTCTACTTCATGTTCTGAGAAGGCCTCTATTCCTCCAAGATCTTTGCTTTGAAATGAGAAGATGCAGTTCCAACTTATTGACATGAGAAATGAAAATGCAACTTGTTATCAGCTAATTTTGATGCAAATTATTAAAAATAATTTAAAAAATGAAAAAAATTTCAAAATTTTGAAAAGTGTTACTTTGCATGGTTCATTTCCCTCATTGCGCTCGTCTCATTTTGTGATCGTTTTGGTCTTCATTTCATCCTCTTTGGGCAAGAACTCTTCCGACCAGGGCTTTAAATTATCTTAAAATACATTAAAATTAATTAATTAATCACTCCTTATTTAATAAAATTAACTTTTAAATAACTTGAGAGTATTTAATTAAATAAATATTAATTAAGAGTTCATTCAACAAATTTTTATTACTTTGGGAAGTAAGCTTACGCTTCAACTGCCGGAATGCCAATTTGGCTTCCCGAACCTCAATTTTCCCTTTCTGGCAATCTTCTTCAAATTTCCCGCACGTGGGATTTTCTCCACCAATTACCAAATCATGGATTGGCTAACGGGCAAGAAATTCCCCAATTTCCCACATGGGGAAATTGAATGGGATTGCCAACCCACTTTTCCATTTCCATTGGCAATTGTCCATTGCTTTCCCCATTTCCCCTGGCACTTAACCCCACTACTCAGGAAGAGAGGAAGTTGGATTAATCCCATAACTTCCTCTGTCAAACCCATTGGAAAAATTCGTGTGAAGCTTTGCTTCTTATTTCTTCTTATGTACATAATATTTTGTCACATCCAACAATCTTCCACACATTTTTACGTAGAGAGAAGAAACAACCAAGATAAAAAAACTTCCCATGCATGTCAAGAAGTCGGTTTTAATAAATTTGTAACATTAAAAGATAGGTTACAAGTTTCCATGCATTCTCCAAGAGAAACCATGCATTAAGTAGCTGAAAAGAATAACTTCTCACGTATGCGAAAGGAGAAAGGAAGAGAAATAAACAAAGAGATGCAAATCCATTCACCCAGTAGAAGACCACACATTTGTCTAGATAGAGAGGGAAGAACCCAAGGAACATTCACCACATGGAAAGGAGTAGGTGCCAAGGAAAGGGAAAGGAACTATTTTCAAACCCCATGTGCCCATTCAAAAGCTTCCATGCACAGACAAGAAATAAAATCAAACTCCACACACCAAGTGAAAAGTTACGCATTGGGTAGAGAAGGGAGTCCACACACCTAGGAGGAAAAAGAAAGACAAAAAATTAAACACTCAAAAAGTCACTCCTAGCAGGGAGGATTCCACATGCCTGAGAAATAGAAGAAGACAAAAGAATCCCTTTCCACGCACGTAGGGAGAGAAAGAACAGTTCAGAAATTTTTAAAGAAAAAGACTAAAGGAGATATCCACGCTGCCAAGAAATAAGAACATTTTTAACAATTAAAGGCAATTCGCCCCAGAAGAGGAGACTACCATATGCCCATGAAGGAGAGGATCAGTTTTTTTAAAGGAGGACAGTCAAATGCAGTAGAAAGACAACAATTCCAATTCTTCGCATTGGGCAAAGGAGGCACTAAGAAAAATAAATTAGTTTTTAAATATTAAGAAGGAAAAGACTAAAGGAAGGAGTCTCCACGCGTGAGGAAGTTAGAAAAAGTGCAGCAAATAGCTCAAGACATTACCCACGCGCCTAGGAGGGAGAAGTTTCCAATAAAACAAAAAAATTCTTTTCCTTTCCACACATAAAGAAAGAAGAACAATTTTTAAATTAAAAAAGGTAAAGGAGGACAACAAAATTGATTTGAAGTCAGTGGAAAACAAATTTCCAACGCCATAGTGCTAACAACATTAAAGGACAACAAAATTGATTAGAAATTTTAGAGCATTTTTCCTGCATTCACAAAATCAGGAGATTTTAATTAAATAGATATCATTGTTGTCGCCAGATTTGAAACTCGTGCCTAGTCTCGATATGTTTGTATTGACATTTTAAAAAAATTGTAATTCGGGACAATTATTATTATTATTTTAAAATAATAATATTATTATTTTATAAGAAAAAATATCTTTCTTGCATAAACCGGGTTTTGGAGACCGAGACCCGGCCCTGTTTGCGTTGTGTAGTGTGCTGCATCACTTTTACATTAAATTCCTAATGGCCAAAAATCCAAATTTGCGGGGAGATCGAGGAAGCCAGTGGAGAAATCTAACAAATCTACCAAATATGAATTCCAAGGAATTATCCCTCCTAGTTCCATTAAGTCAGCATATGACAACATCACTGATACAAATCTAGGTCACATCAACGTGCAACAGTTTTGCGAGTGGGTGAAAAATGAAGGTAAAACCATTTTCTTAGATAGACTTTACCATAGTGGTCTACCCCAAGCAGCAGCATTTCCTGTCTCGGTGTAGTGTCTAGAATTGGTTATTGCTTGTGTAGAGAATTATGACCCTGAGAGATGAGGAATTTTTAAAGATAATCACGAGCCTTTCCTCTTAATCACACCAGAACACATTAAGGAATTACTTAACATACCTGAATTTCTCAGAATATGGATATCACTCACCAATCGAATAAGAATTTTGGGATGAAGAACACCTGAGATGGAGCAAGATGGTCAACAACAATTGGTTAGTAACCAAGAGACCTCAAATTGATAGGATTCCCAAAGAACTATACCACGTTGAGTTCGTGGAAGAAATTAGAGACATGATCACTCTCCTAAGTCAAGTTTTCGGCCTACCTTCTGCTAATATTTTCCACCCATGGATGTACTAGTTTATCTGTATCATCCTAGCCAAGAAAGAGTTTTTGGATTGGGCCACCATCATCAGTAACACCATTCACAAACAATTGATAGAAGTTAAGATGACTGGATGCTTCTACATGACTTCATATCTGACCTATGCAGTAGCACGAAGAAAGCTATTTTCGGGACTTGAAACGAGAGGGGTCATGGGGCCATCAAACAATGTTTTTCACTATTACCCTCAGCTCAGCTTCAAAAATAGTTCTCACCATTTTAGAAGATTCAATGATGCATTCACCTTCCGCGTGATCTAGAACCTGAATCATAATACTAAGGAAAGGTTTTCTAAAGAAGCCATGAGTTTCATTTCCCAATGGGGAACCTAGTTTATTCAATTTTCATCTTTCTCCTACATTCACATGAGAGGATTTGCTGGTACCCCATGGAAACTCCCTAAGTACATCAGTGACAGATGGGCCTTAATGGAGCTGACACGACAATTATTCCAAGTTCACTACCTTCTTAGTGGCAAGCACCATTCATGAATTCATTTCCCAATCCAAATCGAGGAATACCAATGTCTAAATATTTTCATTACATAGCTCATGAAAAAAGAGTTCGCTCTCATAACCATCCATCCATATGTGAAGAGATTCCTGTTTGATATCAATGGATATATGCAAAAATTCAGGGGGTGAAGTACCAACATAATCCTACCATGGAAGATTTACGGGCTGCTTGTTACGATGAACACAAGGTAAGAAGGTGGGAGTACTCTCACCTAACACTTACCCAGGATCAACACCTTCCACATCAAGAGTCCTCCCAATTCATTCGTAAATGATGTTGAGGATGTCGTCAATCCCTCATATGATGTAGTTTCCTTTACCCCATTACCTTGAATTGATTGGACCAAAAGAGATGAATTTTTCTTGATGGCAAGAACCAACCAATTATTAAAAGAACCATATCTTGGTATGATAGAGAACTTGCCAAATTACAATCCATTCCGGATCACTTTTTAGAATCACAAAATTACCAATACAAGGGGCCTCCATTCGACCAAATTCTCTTCTCGATCAACCTCGTTACCATCCAATCATACACAACAAGAGAGAAAGGAGTGGTTTTCAAATCCACTTCGCCAAGCAACGTGTCACAAGGTGAAAGATATAAAGATCCTAACCCCGAAGAAGGAAAAGATCATGTGTTTAGATTTTCTACCTTGAGTAGATATTATTCTACCCACATCATTAATAGTTCTTAGAAGCTAGTAGCAAATGATCCTCACCATGCTTCAAACAAGCATCCACTTAGGTGCAGAGTAATTAAAATATCAAACACTTCAGAGCATGTAGTTCATGAAGAGATTTCCCAAAATCTCACAAATAATCAGGAAGTGGATATTGAGGTTGTGTCTCCTCAAATCGAGGTCATAGATAAGATTCAAGAAGGATCTCATGATTTCGGAAATAATGAGAATATTGATTCGAGCTCCAAGATTCTGTATGTTGAAATAATGAATGATACTCCTTCTTGGGTTTATTCTGAAGTAAAGAAAAGGAAGAGAGTTTTCAAGCCAATTGACATTGATTTTGATGCCCTTTTTAAACTTTTGAATGACACCATTCCTAAGAATCCTAAGGTTATTTCTTGAATATGGTGGATAATTATGGAAAAAAATTTACAAACATTACCATTCCACAAGTGGATAAAGAGCGCGATGCTATGACACTTGCCAACTATGAAGTTTCCAGACTGGGACTTGGAAGATCTACATTAGAAAGTGACATGGCAATGGCTTGAGATTCAATTGATATCGTGCTAAAAAGACTTGAGAAATACAAGTCTCAAAACTCTCACTAAGGCCGAAAAGAATCAATTAGTGGAATATGTTCAACATTCGATAAATCCCATATCATCCACCTTCCCAGTACCTGATGCAGTGGCTGCCCTAGATGAAGAGACTCTCAATTTGTCAAAGGAAATAAACACATTGGGCCATGTCACTAAAACTTGGCTTTTAGAGATTCTTGTTTTAGGCTAGGGAACGATCAAGAGTACGGTTAAGCTTCATGAAGATGTTAGTGTGTATCTTGATCCAATTCTTTCTTTCAAAGAAACTTTTGTTTCTACTATATCGAATTTAGATGAGATATTACCCAATTTACAGGAAATGACAAGTATGGAAACTTCAGGGCTTTTAGCTATTAAAGTAATTCTCAAATTTGAAGATCGAGGGACACGTTTTCTTTGGTGTCTCGCATCTCAAATCAAGCTTCTCGAGGATTCTATGATCCATTATGACAAGCATGTGCAATGAAGCCTTCACTTCACTCTCCTTGATTCAGAATTCATGGCTGAGATTCCTTGTAACCTCGTAAATGAGCATAATCAAAGGTGTTCATCGAGTAGGGGGACGAATAATTTTCAAAAAATTTAAGGACATGTATACTCCCAACAATTTCTCGTCGGTTTCCATGGAGCGGTGCATCAAATTAAAGAACTTATTTGAGAATGTTCAGTCCAAAATTGTTAATTTAAATGATATGCCAAGTAGAATTCTTGAATTGCAGGTATTTTCTAAGGCTATTCTTCGACCAAGTGAACCTCCGTAAGAGGAAAACATGTTTGAAATTTTGGGAAGGTTTAGATCCTTTCAATCAGCAAAAGTGGCGAGATCCTAATTTCACCAACATTGCAGGGAGTTGATTTTATTGATATCTAACAAAGTGGGAGAGTCCATTTCTCATACACTTGAGATAGGCGGACCCCATTTCAATGGATAAGGCACTGGTTATTATTTTATATTTTAAAAGGTGTTGTTATTTGAGAAACAATGGTTATTTTAAGCAATTTATATTTTTGGTTTGTCTTTATTAAGGTTGTTGAAAAAGTCAAAGGTCACTTAAGTGCCTTATTTAATGATCATGTAAAACCCTAACTACTTTGTAACCAACTTTTGGGTTATAAAAGGAAGTGAGGGGCTCATTTTTAAAGGGTGACTTTGAGAGAGGAGAAGAAAATACTTTTGTGCAAGCTTTGATTCAGGAAGAAACTTTGTGTTCTTTTGTGAAAAACATTTTTGAGTTAATGAAATACGAACTTTGTGTCTCATTCATTATCTCTTGCAAAATTTGATGTTCTTATGTTCATTAGATGTTAGGTATTTTAATCTTGCATGAAAATATTATCTTTGATCTTATTGTCAACGTTATTAATCGGTTGTTCTAGTTCACAGTGATCAAGCTCTGATTATCTACTTGCTCATGTGTGTTCCCTTTTACATGTTCTTGTTTGGCTAACTCAAACTCCGTTTTATTTGTGTTGGTTATTCATATTTCCTCTTCATGCAATATTAGGCTCTGTTTTTACCTAACTCTTTCATGTTCTTTCATTTCATTTCATTTCAATCCTTTCCTTCATTCCATTCCATCTCCTTCATTCACTTTTTTCCATTGATGTTCCAAAACACCCCCACATACAATTTTGAATGTATAGATGTAAATATAGTTTTGGTTTTCAATAAAGGCAACCCCACCTTCATTCAGAGGTACTTCGTTCTCACACTATTGCATGTCATTTTCATGCGTGCAAATCTATATGCTAACACATCTCAAGGTTTTTTTCATCCAAAGGTGGCCACATTACTAATGTCTTTGCACTTCCCGAATCATGATGAATGTTTCTCTATGATAAGTACAATAGAGGACGAGAATATCATAGAGAGAAATTGAGGTTATCCTTAGTGAAGGATGATTGTTTTTCTACCTCTTTGTTGAAATATCATTCAAATGGACCAATCAAATCATCAACATTTGTATCCTCACCCATTACAGGTACTCCAAATTTTTGAATTTTCCAATTTACACTATCTTGCAATTTGCACTCTTGTTCCTGTTTTCTCCTCTAGATCTGTGATGGCCTAATTGATTTCCTCAAACCTAATTGTCAAGGACCTCCCCAGATATGTGAAAAGTATTCTAAAGGAGTTTCAAATATATTCTTGTCCATCAACTCCTGACGATGAGTGTTTCTCATTTCATCTCGCTCACTAGGCCCAAAGGTTCCCAATAGTCCTTGTCTTTCTCCAAGTCCTCCTTGAGTGTTCATTTCATGTTTGTTGTTGCACACATGTAAAAAGATTTTTACTTCTTCTTAGATCATTGACCTCCCTTTTTCAGAAATTGAGTTAATTTATTCATTATTCGCTCGCCCCTATATTGTGAACTCGTGTGTCTTACTAATAGATTCTCGGATTGAATGTATTGATGGGTGCAAATTCCTCCATGGGAATTGTCATGGAATTAGGATCAAATAAATGTTGCAAATAGAATGATAGAGTTAGAACATGCTCATTTAGTTCATCAATCTTCTTCTTATACTCTTTATTCCTTTCCACCATGTGAGTAGAAGATTGTTGATACATGTGCAAATCCCTTTATGCATTATCGGTCCCAATTGAATTGTGCTCATTTCATAGTCATTTGGTGTCATCTCATCCATTGGATTGATTACTTTGGGTTGAGCCACTTCAATGTATTGATTACCTATTTCCCAAAGTGTAGAACTATGAGGTTTTATGTGTGAGCTTCCTTTGTATTTTTCTTTAGCCAATGAGATAATCGTTGATAGATCAGGGGCTGCTACTTGCTACATAGTGTGGGTGTTAGGGAAAATTGTTTCTTACATCCAAAGAAACATCTCATCAGACTTAGGTTCAATGATAGGTACACCGATGGTACCCTATTTTGAAGGAGGAGGAAAATATTTAATGAGAGAGGCATGGGTGTCATCAAGAGGGGAAACCTCTGTGGTGGCTCAAAGACTAAATCTTGAACCATGTGTTCTTCATCCACTTGTGCCTTTGTCATGGGGTGTTCTTCCTACATTTATATGATCAAATATTCCTCTCGTAGTGATGAAAATGAGACTTATTATACTTTGATTTTATTTGTCATATTCTCCTGCCGAGAAGCTTCCAATTCTACGTCCTTCCTTTTCAAACTCACTCCAAAGTGTTTAGAACTAGAAGTAACCTCTATGAGTTTTGAAGATGAATGATGTGAGGCTTTCTTCTAACTCGGAGGAATTCCTCATGACTGGATGGTCATGGTTATTTTATTCTGAAACAAATTTCTCATTCTTCTTACCACCTTCTTATTATACTCCAATATATCCCCTTATTCATGAACATATGATGTAGACTAGAATCCACTATATAAAACCTAGGCGCGCTAGCACATCACCCATCCCGAGCCGAGTGCTCACCCAAAGTGCACAAAATTACGAGGACCCTCTTTATATTTTCTTTTACAGGATGTTAGTGTGATGAAGATAGAGCATATACAGACCCATAAATAAACATAAACATTCCATAATGCATATTCCAGATCTAGATCTTAGATAATCATGAATTAAACAATAACTATAATAATATTAACCATGCAAGAACCAGTTATAGTCATGTTTATCACCATTATCCATCCAATAAACTCCATTACATTGAACATTGTAATACATAGAAGCTTCTTACATTACAAAGTATTACCATAAGTCATGCACACATTAGATCCAGCAACATAACTCTACAATAACTCACCTCTACTAAACTACATAGCTCACTAAATATTTGTAGAGATGGGGGCTTTCCCTTCACCACTTACACACTTCTCAAAATAGGTCACATGATGGAAATAGCCATGCACCCTTACATTCACATGCACACATGCAAGTGCACTAATAATATACATCCTATAGTTAACTAGAAGAAGTAATCCTATTATTATCTTGAACTCATGTATGACATTTATCAGATGATCATTCTAAAAATAGAATTTTCATTTTTTGAAAGTCTCCATCCTAATGTTTGCTCTCGCACGCTATCTTCCAAAAATAGCCCGCATCCATGAAAATGGCTAAGTCCCGAATAATATTTTCCTGGCATGTGTTTCCTTTCCTATCCTTCCATGCCTTGTAATGTGCCTTGTTCCCATGCACACATTCTTTGTGTGTCTTCTCCTTAGAACAATATGTCTACTCAACATTACCCCACACTAAAGTAAATTTCCATCCTATTAATGGAGTTTCTTTTTGGTTTTCCCAAATAATAAAGAATAAGAATGGTAAGAATCACTATACAAAAGAATATACCTATACTCTATAGTACCCTCTTCTTCAACTGAGGAGGATCAAATCTAGATATTTTATTTTAATCTTAGCCTCCAATGTCTTCTAGTTACCCAATGTGGTCCTTATATTTTCTGGAATGTCTTTGGCGATGTCTTCCAACTCATCATGAGTAGTATTTTCCTTTTCATTTTGTAGTACTTAGACAACATTGGCCATAATAGACATCATTCCCTCTAGAAGATCCATCTTCTATACTATGAGCTTCCCAATCTCATCTATTTTATCCTTATGTGGTTAATGGGCTTCCAAAATGGCTTCACGCTTTTACTTTACCAATGCCAATATTTTTGTGCTCCCTATTGTTTCATCCTTCATTTCCTTTAGAACTTCGTTATCTTATATTATAGTTCTAGTTTTTATTACCACTCTTTTTTGCTACATAAACATTCGGATCTTGCTCATATTTCTTCATCTCATCCTTTAAATTTTGGAGCAGCTCCTCATACATTGAAATATTTCTGATCAAAGAGGCCCTTTCTCTTTCTACTTCTTGTTCAACATATTTTGGTGTAGGCATTCTAAGTGGTCCATCTTCTAGCACCAAATCAACCAATGTTCATACATAATGCATTGCAGAAGGAAACTTCTCAGGTACCTTTGGTTCTAGATGAGGCCTTGCCTTCAGGATGTAATCACCAATCTCCTCTGCCATGCTAATGAACGTCTCTTTCTTTTTCATTATCTTTCCTTCTCTTCTTTTAGGCACTCTATCTCTACATTTTTATCCTTTTTATCCTCCATCGGTTCTCTAATGGTGATGCCTTATCAACATTCCTCCACACAACCTCAATAGATACCTTGACTAAGGCATTGCTAACATGCTCATTAGACATAAGAGTTGGCTGTATAGTCATGTGTCTTCTTTGGGGTGCCTTCTTCACTCTCCTAGATACACATGACTCTTCACGTACATCAAATTTGGGTTCATCCATGTGAGTCTGCATGGACCAGAGATAGTTATTTCCTTATGTGCATAGTGGCCATATCTAGCTCCATCAACTCCCACCAATATAATTCCTTAAGTTCCACTATGCTCTAAAATTAGGTGCAGACAATTTTTCTTGTATCCTCAAAGCATAGCCCATACTTGGCACAACATATTTTTCACTTTACCTTGTCCTTGGCCCCTACAGAACTTGAGCGCCAAGGTTTGGAGCTGACCCTTCTCTGTTTGAGTTATAAGCGGCATGTTAGTTTTCTTGAGACAATTTCTTCTACTTATTTCACCCCTTCTTTTCATCTCTAGGATCCTCCACATCCTTTGTTTGCAATGGGGTTCTAGGCATGCTCTCTTCACACTCGTATGCCTCATTCAGCTTCAAATTTCTTCTTGTTTTCTTCTCCAGTGCATCTTTCTGAGGGGAGAGTCTAGGTGATCTTCTTAAAGGCCATGATGTTCCTACACCTTGGGTCTTAGTTCTTCTGAATACCCTCTTAAACCAACACTCTTCAGTGACTACTTCCACGTCTAAGTCCTCTTCTTCTTCTTTTGCACCTAGGATGGAGTATCTTCATGCTCACTCTCCACTCTCTATATGGGATGCCTTCGGACTTTATGATCCAAGCCTCCCCTATCCTCATGTTCTTCTTCCTCATTTATCTCTATTGTCATTGTAGGATTTAAAGCTAGTACATTCTCCACTATTTATTACCCTTAGGCGGCCATGGGAGCATAAATTCATTCTCCACATACTTATTATTTTCTAGCCTAGGCTTGAGCTGAAGATATATGAGAGCAGATCCACTTTCCCCAATAGCCAAGCTTACTAGTTTGATGCTTATGATATCTGAAATAAGCCTCTACATGTAGGTAGTCCGATGTGGATATACACATATTTTCCCGAGAGTGTGGTAGTCACAATCTACCTTTTTTGCATCGAAGTTCAACCACCACACATTAGTGAATCTATGAATTGAATCTTGGAAGTATTGCACATTGTGAAGGCATAGGGTAGTTTTCACCATGGACTCCATGTCCCATCCTTCATGGAAAATTGTGTGATACGAAATGTTGATATACCGAAAACTAAATTGCTTACCTACTAGCGAGGGTAGTTTCTTAGGAATGTGTCACTCCTCCTCAAATGTCACATGAAGTTGGTCATATCACATCTTTGACCTTTACATGAACATCCCACTCATTGATCCTTCACATAAATATATCTCAAACCTCTCCGTGAGGTACTTCTTCTCGTGGGGTATTCCTAGATATTATTCTTTGGCCCATTGAGCACTCCAATTTCTAAAAATATAAGAGATTGTAGGATAGTTCCAAAACTTATATTTTCTTCTAAACACACTTCATCAATAATAATCTTTGCAATGTAGCCAGCCAAGTTGTATATTTCACCCTCTAACATTTTCTTTGCAAATGTGTAGCCACGTTGTGTTTACATGTGACCATGTTTGTTGATCATTTATCTTGGTGAGTAGTACTACATGAAACTTATTCAATTTTTCTATGTCCATTCTGCATGGACCTTTGGAGTATCCTAACTCCTTTTTGGTGGCTATAATAATTGCCTTATCAGTTAGATCAATTATGATATTTTCCTTGTGCCATTTAGTCCTTGTCAATGTGATAATCAAAGTTGTTGTGATCCTTACCCGTCGCCCTAGAAAAATAGAAAAATTCCTCATGGACTTTGCTCATAAACCATTGGTATAAATACTTTGGTTTTCCAAAGTATGGGAGTTCATATAACTAATAAACCCCTACCTTCTTTAGTAACTTCTCCCCAACATCATCATATACTGGCATATCATCCACTTATTCACTTGTTGGTCTTCTTATTCAACAACACATCAAATTCTCCCCTGTTATCAATGGTGTGATGATTGTAAACACTTATTTTGCATCATTCAATGTGTGAATCCTAGTCTCAATTGACTATTACACCTTCAGGTATTGCATCTCTAAAAATTCTCTCGGGAGAAATTTCAACCTCAACCTCCACCTTCTTCTTTTCCTTTGTGCCTACTATAGGTGATTTATTAGGTGTCATTATCAAAATACCTCCTTTTTAATTCTATGTCTATGTCGAGTAAACTCAAATCGTGTGCCCTATCTTTAAACCATGTTCCCTAGCTCCTTCTCAATGCTTCTTTTGCACTAAAACCCTTCACTAATGGGGATGTAAGCCTCTTCCATAGATAAATATGCTCTCCATGTCTGGTTTCGCATCTCACCACACCATAAAAGGATTCACTTGGCTCGGTCACACTTAGCTCACTCAAATACTTTTGATTTCAAAGGTAAAAATGAACCTACGTCATGTTCTTATATATATTTTCAAAACTTTAGTTCATTTATTGCTCCTTCACTTATCCAAAATAATCAATTTTTTATCTACTCGATCTCAAACCTCAGTAGGCTTTAAATATTTGCCGACAATTTTATCCTTTTAAGTAATCAATTTAAAATTAATGCAAGACAATTACACAATGACTGATTACAAAATTTGGTAATTACCTACATCTCCAGGTTCTTTTGAACCATTCCACTAGTCAAAACTTGTAAGTTACAATAGTAATTTCACAAAAAAGCCTAATGAAAACTATTTAGAACATGCTTAGAAGAATATCCAGACCTTCGGATGATAAAGGAAAAATAGCACTCAATTTCCCTTTCCTAGAATATTCTGAAAGCTTGATGGCACCAACTCCACTGCTCAAATCCTCTGGTTCTCGATCGGCCTTCCGACACTTCATAACACCCTATGCCACTCGTCAATATTCCAAGCTTCACAACAAATTGGTGTGGCACTATGGACTGAATAGGTAGTATTAATAACTCCTAGTCACAATAATTTTAATTTACTATTGCCTAAAAAATAATAGGTCAATAATAAATAAAATAATAATGCCTAAATAAATTAGGACTTCACACAACTATGTCGTTCACATGGCATCTAACTCTCCTCTTGGCTCGATCTCCACCTTTCCAAGCTCTAGGAATAAGATTCTCCATTTTGTCTTTGTGTGTGACCATTACAAGAAATGGGTTCTCTATTTAGTCTAAAATAGGGCCCTTAAAATAATGTATTAACAATTATCTAAGGCTAATAATAGCCTATGTCGTACCATCAGATGATGGGTTAAATCCCATTTTAGAATAGATTGCACTTAGTAAGGGATTAATTTCCTTAGAGTAGACATAGTTAAATGGGTATATCCCACATTTGGGGAGGAGATAGATTTTAGGCTTTAAATACCCTTTCATTTGGTGGCATGGTTAGGTGGTCATGGGACCATTTGAGGCATAACCGCCCCACCTCCTTCTCCTCATGTGGAAGCTTCTACGCATGACCTTGCATGCCCCCACAACTCCATCACCACGTGGTCTTATCATGTCATTGGGGTTGGTGTATTTTTTTGGCCAAGCCATGTGTTGTGCTTTGTGAGTGTCGATATATGTGGGAATGTGGTTTCACCAAGATTCGACCTAAACATTGCAAATTAAAATTGTATAGTAATATGGTGAATAATATAAAATTCAACCATATAAGACTATGATATTCAAAATAAAATATGGCTAAGTGGTGGCAAGCCACGTGGTGGCTTGTGGACCCACCACATTGGTGATAATACCATAGTCCACATGGCGGTCAGGCTCCCCTCCGTTAAAAATGTTGAGCCTCTTGTTGAACCACCAATCTTTACACTTGTCAAAGACCAGAGGTCAAAAACAAAAATATGACTCCCTTTTTCCTTTTCACCACATGTCATAGTGCCATTGGTCCAATATTGACTAGTTGACTAGAGTTGACTTTCCTGTTGACTAAAATTTGACTAGACATAACTAGAGCTCCCGATGTCTATTTTCCGCACTCTAATAGTCGATGGAAATTTCTTGCAATGATATTCTACATTGACATAGTTTAGGGATGTTTAGGAACTTTTGATATAAAAATGATCCCTTGATCACACCTCCCCACTAAGAAAGGCTTTTTGTCCCAAAAAGCTTATATTGGAACATTTTTCCATCCCGTCCTAAATCTAGAAACTCTGCTGCCACCTCGGAAGTTCTGTTGTAGTAGACCCTTGGGTCTCTTCTCTCTACAACCTTCTCACTTCAAATTTTTTTCTTTAATCCTGAACTTATGGGTTATGGTCCCACCATGCTTCCGCTTGAGCCACCGTGATATCTAAACAAGACCTCCATGCCTCTATTATATGGTGCTAATTTTCTGAATGAAACCTCTATGAACCTATTGTGTGGTGTTAAGATTCCAGATATCTAACAATAAGGATCTTCTTTTACTCTATAACACATCTTCTAGCTTCGAGTTGATTCCACATAATCCAAACTAGTTTGAAGGAACTCTATGTTACTTAGATCTATGATTGATCCGATGTTGGTGATAGACAATGAATTGTCACTGTTTAGACCTCAATTCCTCCTCTCTGCAATGCTATGTCTCTTATAGACGTCAATGCCGCCATTATGCAGTGCTAAGTCTCTTCCGACCTCAATGCCTCTTCTATGTAGTACTAAGCCTCTTGAGACATCAACACCTCCGCTATGCAATATTAAATCTCTTGTAGACCTCAACACCTTCGTTGTGTAGTACTAAGTCTCTTGCAGACCTCAACACATTTGCTTCATGATGCTAAGTCTTACGATCAACTACCATTCAAATGTGTGGTTGTAATTACTCTGACTCCAAATGACGTTATGAGCTAATCTTTTGAGAGCTCCTTTTGTTGACAAATTATATCAGGTACCATTCTTCTAGATTCCCATTATGGCTTCTCACCCGATGTCACAACGAAGTTCACTGATGCCAATGTCAATGATGATTTAGCTAACAATTCTTTTGCATGGTCATAATTCCTCTACATAGAATGAAGTTCCAATCGACTCCAAACTCTCTTGTAAAAGCATTGATTAGGAGATGTGTTTGGAAAATTTAATCAAATTTTCTAAGTAAGAAAATCCACTAAGTATGATAAACCTTCCTCTCAACATTTTCTCATAGAATCTGATCTCTAAAAAAATACTACATACTATTCATCAATCTAAATTATAATATATAATTGAAAAATTGTTGACTTACCCATTTTAAAGGACTTTCACTTTCAAGCATTACCTGGTCATGGGCTGAATTGTCAACTGGTGGTGGAGTAGAAAATTCCTTTTCCTTTGTAATAGGCCTCCATTCCATCTTTGACTTTCCATTACTCTGATGGTGATATGGGTGTAGTTTCAAGAAATTTTCCACCAAGTTCCCATTCCTCTAGGAATGAGCACAAAAATTCCTCTCAATATCCTTTTTCCGAGATGAGGAACTCTTTTTCCACCATTTCTCGACTCTGCGATGAGATTGGTCTTTCTGATTTTCCGTGTTCTGATGAATGACATCAACTTCTTCATCAATTTCCTTCTCTTCTAGCATATGGCCATAGAATGATTATGCAATCCACAAAAAGTACATGGAAAGGAATTCCACATCTTTTGAAAATCATAACCATACTTCTTAAGCTGAAAAAGTGGATCAGAAGTTTTATTGTGCTTATGATTATGGTAAGAAACTAGAGGTGGAATATCATTACCACTTTTCTGATTTCTCTTACCACATCCTACGTGTGACAACGAAGCACAACTTTCCATATCAGAATCTTAAAGCAAGACTAGTGGGGTATTCGGTTTGTTTTCTTAAGGAGCTTGTCTCCCATATGCATTCTTGGAGCATTCTCAATAATTTTCATTCCCACACTAGAAAACCCAAACCTGGAAAATGAGGACAATCCTCTCTTAATGGGTTAGCAATGCCTTGGCCAATTTTACCAAGGCCACTTCCATCAAATCCCATTTTATCTAGTAATTTGGTTCTAATGCCTTCGCCAGTATGATTTTCAAACAAACCAAAGACTTCATTACTCCGAATCTAAAATCTGAATGGGAGGAATAAAAAGATTCCAGTGGTGAACAACTTACGGTGGAATCATCTGCTATGGCTACTCCATTGGAAGTTGAAGGTATTTCCTTTCTCTGATTACCACACTACAACCTTTCCAAGAGCTCATCCTTGGTTTGCAATTCTGATTTCAAACAAGAATTCTCCTCTTCCAAGGAGTAATACATTGATCGTAGGAGAGAGTTATCTTCCTAGATCTGGTGATTATAAGCTTCAAGCTCATCAAGATTTTCCTGTTGAGACATCTTTCCCATAGTGCACTTGTACCCTGTTCACACAAATTGAACCAACCAACCAACCTTGAAGCAATCACTCTGTTAATCAGATTTACTGAAGCAAAAATGGAGCTAAACTAACTCTAATATCAAACTTGATCCGAAAATAATCAAGTTTTTATCTACCTGATCTGACCCTTGTAGGCTTTAAATATTTTTCGACAATTTTCTCCTTTTAAGTAATCAATTTAAAATTAATGCAAGACAATAAAGACAATTACACAATGATTAATTATGGAGTTCGGTAATTGCCTATGTCTCTGGGTTCTTTCAAACCATTATACTAGTCAAAACTTGTAAGTTATAATAGTACTTTCAAAAAAACCCTAATGGAAACTATTTAGAACTATCTTAAAAATAACCAAACCTTCGGATGACAAGGGTAAAAATAGCTCCTGACTTCCACTTTCTGGCATATTCGCAAGCTTTGATGGACCAACTCCATTGTTCGAATCCTACGGTTCTCGATCAACCTTCCAAATGCTTCGTAATGCCCTATGGCACTCCGATCGATATTTCAAGTTTCACAATAATTTGGTGTGGCACTATGGGTTGAATAGGTTGTATTAATAACTCCTAGTCACAATAATTTTAATTTACTATTGCCTAAAAATGATAGGTCAATAATAAATAAAATTATAATGCCTAAATAAATTAGGACTTGATAACTATGTCATTTACATGGCATCTAACTCTCCTCTTGGCTTGATCTCCACCTTTCCAAGATCTAGGAATAAGCTTCTCATCATTGTGTCTCGTGTATCCATTACAAGAAATGGGTTCCCTATTTATTCTAAAATAGGGCCCTAAAATAATGCATTGACAATTATCTAAGGCTAATATGCCTAGCCTATGTCATAGAATTGTTGATGGGTTAAATCCCATTTTAGAGCAGATTGCACCTAGAAAGGGATTAATGAACATAGTTAAATGGGTATATCCCACATTTGGGGGAGGCGATAGAGTTTAGGCTTTAAATACCCTTTCTAGTGCATGTTTACGTCGTCATGGGACCATTTGAGGCATAACCGCCGCACCTCCTTCTCCTCATGTGGAAGCTTCTACGCATAACCTTGCATGCCCCACCACTCCATCACCACATGGTCTTATCATGTCATTGGGGTGGAGGATTTGTTTGGCCAAGCCATCCGTGGTGTGCATTGTGATCGCTGAGATATGTGGGAATGTGATCTCACTAAGATTCGACCCAAACATTGTAGAATTGAAATTGTATAGTAATATGGTTAATAATATAAAATTCGATCATATAAGTCTATGATATTTAAAATGAAATATATCTAAGGGGTGGCAAGCCATGTGATGGCTTGTGAGACCCACCACATTGGTGATAATACCATAGTCTACATGGCGGTCAGGCTCCTTCGTTAAAAATGTTGAGCCTCTTGTCAACCACCAATTTTTACACTGTAAAATACCAAAGGTTGAAAACCAAAAAATGACTCCCTTTTTCCTTTTCACCACGTGTCACAGTGCCATTGGTCCAATATTGACTAGTTGACTAGAGTTGACTTTCCCGTTGATTGAATTTTGACCAGACATAACTAGAGATCCCGATGTTTGTTTTCTGCATTCTCATAGTCGATGGAAAGCTCTTGCAATGATGATTTTGCATTGACATAGTTTAGGGATGTTTAGGGAACTTTTGATATCAAAATTGATCCCCTAATCACACCTCCCCACTGAGAAAGGATTTTTGTCCCAAAAGCTTATATTGGAACATTTTTCCATCCCGTCCTGAATCTGGAAACTTTACTACCACCTTAGAAGTGTTCTTTTAGTAGACCTTTGGTCTCTTCTCTAAAACCTTCTCACTTTGACAACTTTTCTCTCGATCCTGGACTTGTGGGTTATGGGCCAACCATGCTTCTTCTAAGCCACTCGATATTTGAAGAAGACCACCACGCCTCCATTGTATGGTGATAAGTTTCTAAATGAAGCCTCTATGATCCTACTTGTGTGGTGTTAAGCTTCTAGATATCTAGCAATAAGGATCTTCTTTTACTCTATAACACAACTCTAGTCCAGTTAATTTCAAATAATCCAAACTAGTTTGAAGGAACTCCATGTTACTTAGAGCTATGATTGATCTCGATGTTGGTGATGGAAAATGACTTATCAATTTTTAGACCTCAACTCCTCTCGCTTTATAGTTCTAAGTCTCTTATAGACCTCAACACTTCCACTTGTGCAATGCGAAGTATCTTATATACCTCAACCTCCTTTGTATGCAATGCTAAATCTCTTCTAGACCTCAACAACTTCGCTATGTAATGCTAAGTAACTTGTAGAACTTAATGCCTCCACTTGTGTAGTTCTAAGTCTCTTGCACTCAACGCATTTCCTTTACGATGCTAAGTATTATGATCAATTATCCATTCAAATTTGTGGTCACAATTCCTTGACTCAATGACGTTCGAGCTAATCTTTTGAGATCTCCTTTTTTAAAAGTTATATCTAGTACCATTATGCTAGATTTCCATTATGGATTTTCCACACAATGAAGTTCCAACCTAATGTCAATGCCAATGGTGAATTTAGCAACAATTCTTTTGCATGGTCACAATTCCTCTACACGAATGAAGTTCTAAGATGACTCATTTAAATTCTATTGTGTAACCTAATTAGATCATGTCTAAGCTTTGATAGAAATTAATCAAATTTTCTAAGTTGATTAGAGATATGTTTGGTGCATCCAATTATTTTTAGTATGGCAAACCTTCTATGGTTAGCCTTTCTCTCACTCACAGAATCGATCTACAAAAAATACTACATACTATTCATCAGTCTGAATTATGCAATATATAATTGAAAAATTTTGTACTTACCCATTTTAGAGGACTTTCACTTTCAGGCATTACCTGGTCATGGGTTGAATTATCAACCGGTGGTGGAGTAGAAAATTCCTTTTGGTTCGCAATAGGCCTCCATTCCATATTTGTCTTTTCATTACTCGATATTGAGATGGATGTAGTTTCAAGAAATTTTCCACCAAGTGCCCATTCCTTTGGCAATGAGAACAAAAAATTCCTCTTAATATCCTTCTTCTCTATGAGGAACTCTTTCCACCATTTCTCGACTCTGCATGACGAGATTGGTTTTTCGATTTTTGTGTTCCGATGAACGACATCAAAATCTTAACATCTTCGTGAATGTAGTTCTCTTCTAGCATCTAGCCACAAAATAATTATGTAATCCAAAAAAATTAAATGGAAAGGAAATCCACATCTTCTCAAAATCATAACCATACTTCTTAAGCTGAAAAAGTGGATCATAAGTTTTATTGTGCTTATGATTATGGTAAGAAACTAGAGGTGGAATCTCATTACCTCTTCGCTGATTTCTCTTACCACATCCTACCTATGATGATGAAGCACAACTTTCCTTCTCAAAATCTTCTTGCAGGATTAGTGGGGTATTCACTTTGCTTTTGGGAGATTGCCTCCCATCAGCTTTCTTGGAGCATTCTCCAATTTCCATTCCCACACTAAAAAAACCCAAACCTACAAAATGAGGACAATCCTCAACCTGTATTGGGTTAGCAATGCCTTGGCCAATTTTACCAAAAGCCACTTCCATCAAATCCCATTTTATCTAGTAACTTGGATCCAATGCCTCTAGTATGATTTTCAAAAAACCAAAGACTTCATTACTTGAATGTAAAAACTCGAATGGGAGGAAGAATAAAATTCCAGTGGTGAATAACTTACTAGTGCAATCATCTGCCAATGGTATCCTTCTTCATCGAAGTTGAAGGTATTTCCTTTCTCTGATCACCACACTATAAACCTTGTCAAAGAGCTCATCCTTGGTTTACAATTTTGATTTCAAGAAAGCATTATCCTCTTCCAAAGAGTAATACATTGATCATAGGAGAGTTTTCTCTTCCTAGATCTCGGTGATTATAAGCTTCAAGATCATCGAGCTTTGCTTGTTGAGACATCTTACCCATAGTGGTACTTGTACCATGTTCACACAAATTGAACCAACTTTCACTAACTTGAAGTAAGCACTCATGTTAATCATATTTATTGAAGTAAAAATGGATCTAAACTAGCTCTAATATCAAACTTGATCCGAAAAATAATCAATTTTTATCTACCGATCTCGGACCCTTGTAGGATTTAAATATTTGACAATTTTTCTCCTTTTAAGTAATCAATTTAAAATTAATGCAAGAAAATAAAGAAAATTACACAATGATTGATTATGGAGTTCGGTAATTTCTTACGTCTCTGGGTTCTTTCAAACATTCACTAGTCAAAACTTTTAAATTACAATAGTACTTTCACAAAAAAACCTAATGGAAACTATTTACAACCTACTTAGAAGAATATCCAAACCTTCGAATGACAAGGGTGAAAATAGTTCCCAAATTCCCTTTCTGGCATATTTGGCAAGCTTCGATGGCACTATTCGAATCCATTGTTTGAAATCCTTCCATATGCTTCTTAACACCTATGGCACTGGTTATATTCCAAGCTTCACAATAATTTGGTGTGGCATTATGGGCTACATAGGTAGTATTAATAACTCCTAGTCACAATAATTTTAATTTACTATTGCCTAAATAATAATAGATCAATACTAAATAAAATAATAATGCCTAAATAAATTAGGAGTTCACACAACTATGTCATTTGCATGGCATCCAACTCTCCTCTTGGCTCGATCTTTGCCTTCCCGAGCTCTAGGAATAAGACTTCCATTGTGTCCTTGTGTGTCCATTACAGAAATGGGTTCCCTATTTATACTAAAATAGGGCCCTTAAAATAATGTATTAATAATTATCTAATGCTAATAATAGCCTATGTCATAGAATTGTTGATGGGTTAAATCCCATTTTAGAGAAAATTGCACCTAAGAAGGGATTAATTGCCTTAGGAGTGGATATATTTAAATGGGTATATCCCACATTAGGGGAGGCGATAGAGTTTAGGCTTTAAATACCCTTTCCCATGCATGTTTAGGTGGTCATGGGACCATTTGAGGAATAACCACCCCACCTTCTTCTCCTCATGTGGAAGCTTCTACGCATAACCTTGCATGCCCCCACCGCTCCATCACCATGTGGTCTTATCATGTCATTGGGGTAGGCGGATTTTTTTCACCAAGCCATGTGGTGTGCTTTGTGACCACAAAAATATGTGGCAATGTGGTCTCACAAAGATTTCACCCAAACATTGCAAATTGAAATTGTATAGTAAAATGGTGAATAATATAAAATTTGACCATATAAGACTATGATATTCAAAATGAAATATAACTAAGTGGTGGCAAGCCATGTGGTGACTTGTGGACCCACCATGTTGGTGATAATACCATAGTCCACATGGTGGTCGGGCTCCCCTCCTTTAAAAATGTTGAGCCTCTTGTCGCGACCACCAATTTTATACACTTTCAAAGACCAGAGGTCGAAAACCAAAAAATGACTCCCTTTTCCTTTTCACCACATTTCATAATGCCATTGGTCTAATATTGACTAGTTGACCAGAGTTGACTTTCCCATTGACTGAACTTTGACCGAACATAACTAGAGCTCCCGATTTCTATATTCCGTATTCTCACATTCGATGGAAAGCTCTTGCAATGATCTTCTGCACAGACACAGTTTAGGGATGTTTAGGGAAATTTTGATATCAAAAATGATCCCCTGATCACACCTCCCCACTGAGAAAGATTTTTGTCCCAAAAATATTATATTGGAACATTTTTCCATCTCATCCTGAATCTGGAAACTCTACTGCCACCTCGGAAGTTTTGTTGTAGTAGACCCTTGGGTCTCTTCTCCTGCAACCTTCTCACTTTGAAAACTTTTCTCTTATCCTAGACCTGTGGGTTATGGGCTCACCATGCTTCTCATTGTGAGCCACTTTGATATCTAAAGAAGACCTCCATACCTTTTTGTATGGTGATAAGTCTCTAAATAAAACCTTGATGATCCTATTATGTGGTGTTAAGCTTCCAGATATCTGACAATAAGGATCTTCTTTTACTCTATAACATAACTCCTAGCTCTGAGTTGATTCCAAAAATCCAAACTGGTTTGAAGGAACTCCATGTTACTTAGAGCTATGATTGATCCAATGTCAATGATGGACAATGATTTGTCACTTGTCATAAGTTCAACACCTCCAATGCCTCCTCCTCTGTGAGTGTTAAGTCTCTTATAGACCTCAACTCCTCCACTTGTAGTGGTAAGTCTCTTGTAGACCTCAATGCCTCTTTTTGTGTGTGTCTAAATCTTTTGCAAAAGTCCTCAGACGCCTCTGCTATTCAATGTTAAGTATCTTATAGACCCTCAACACCTCCATTGTGTAGTGTTAAGTCTCTTGCATACCTCAACGCATTTTCTTCACGATGTTAAGTTTTATGATTAACTACCATTCGAATGTGTGGTCGCAATGACTTGACTCTTAATCACGTTTTGAGATAATCTTTTGAGAGCTCCTTTTATTGAAAAATTATATCAAGTACCATTCTCCTAGATGCCCATATTGGCTTCTCCACAGAACGAAGTTCTAACCCGATGTCAATGCCAATGATTCAGTGATTCAGCTACCATTATGTTTCTACAAAGAATGAAGTTCCAGATGAACAACTCTGCCTCTACAAATGGAATCAATCTCCAAGCTTTATATGAGTCAAATCAAAATCTCAAGCTTTAACATGTAAGATGATTAGGAAATATGTTTGGAGCATTTAATCAAATTTTATAAGTAAGAAAATCCACTTAGTATGGTAAACCTTTCTCTCATCATTTTCTCAAAGAATCTAATATCTAAAAAAATACTGCATACTATTCATCAATATGAATTATGCAATATATAATTGAAAAAATTCACTTACCCCTTTTAAAGGACTTTCACTTTCGGTATTACCTAGTCTTGGGTTGAATTGTCAACCGGTGGTGGAGTAAAAACTTCCTTTTCCTTTCTAATAGGCCTCCATTCCATATTTTGCTTGCCATTACTCTAATGGTGAGATGGGTGCGCTTTCAAGAAATTTTCCACCCAATGCTCATTCCTCTGGAAATAAGCACAAAAATTCCTCTTAATATCCTTCTTCTAGGATGAGGAACTCTTTCTACCATTTCTCAACTCTGCATGATGAGATTGGTCTTTCTGATTTTCCATGTTTTTGATGAATGACATCAACTTCTTCATCAATGTATTTCTCTTCCAGCATCTAGCCACATAATGATTATGCAATCCACAAAAAGTACATGGAAATTAATTCCAGATCTTCTGAAAATCATAACCATACTTCTTAAGCTGAAAAAGTGGATCAAAATTTTTATTGTGCTTATGATTATGGTAAGAAACTAGAGGTGGAATCTCATTACCTCTTCACTAATTTTTCTTACCACATCCTACCCGTGATGATGAAGCATAACTTTCTTCTCCAAATCTTTTTACAGGACTAGTAGGGTATTCAATTTGCTTTCGGAGCTTGTCTCCCATTAGCATTCTTGAGCATTCTCCAATATCCATTCCCACACTAGAAAAACACAAACATACAAAACGAGGATGATCCTCGACCTCTATTGGGTTAGTAATGCCTTGCCATTTTTACCATGGCCTCTTCTCTCAAATCCCATTTTATCTAGTAACTTGGATCCAATGCCTCTAGTATGCTTTTCAAACAAACCAAAGACTTCATTACCTGAATCTAAAACTAAATGGGAGGAAGAAGAAGATTCTAATGGTAAATAATTTATAGTGTAGTCATCATCTACCATGGTCACTACATCTGAAGTTAAAGGTATTTCCTTTCTCTGATCACCACACTGCAACCTTGCCAAGATCTCATCCTTGGTTTGCAATTCTAATTTCAAACAAGCATTCTCCTCTTCCAAGGAGTAATACATTGATCATAAGAGAGAGTTCTCTTCTTGGATCTAGTGATTATAAGCTTCAACCTCATCAAGCTTCACCTATTTAGACATCTTTCCCATAGTGCACTTGTACCCTGTTCACACAAACTGAACCAACTTTTGCCAACCTTGCAATCACCATGTTAATAAGATTTACAAGTAAAAATGGAGCTAAACCAGCTCGATACCAAACTTGATCTGAAAATAATCAATTTTGTATCTACTTGATCTCGAACCCTTGTAGGCTTTAAATATTTACCAATAATTTTCTCCTTTTAAGTAATCAATTTAAAATTAATGCAAGACAATAAATACAATTACACAATGATTGATTATGGAGTTCGCAATAATTGCCTATTTCTCTCTGGAGTTCTTTCAAACCATTCCACTAGTCAAAACTTGTAAGTTATAATAGTAATTTCACAAGAAAACCTAATCAAAACTATTTAGAACCTACTTAGAAGAACATCCAGACCTTCAGATGAAAAGGGTGAAAAATAGCTCCCAAATTCCCCTTTCCCGGTGTATTCGAAAGCTCGATGGTACCAACTCCGCTATTCGAATCCTTCGAGTTCTCAATTGGCCTTCTAGATGCTTTGTAACGCCCTATGGAACTCTAGTCAATATTCCAGCTTCACAATAATTTTTGTGTGATGTTATGGGCTGACTCGGTAGTATTAATAACTCTTTGTCACAATAATTTTAATTTACTATTACCTAAAAATTAATATGTCAATAATAAATAAAATAATAATACCTATATAAATTACGACTTCCCACAACTATGTCATTCACATGGCATCTAACTCTCCTCTTGGATTGATCTCTTCCTTTCGATCTCTAGGGATGAGCTTCTTTGTTGTGTCTATGTGTGTCCATTACAAGAAATGGGTTCCCTATTTATTCCAAAAATAGGGCCCTTAAAATAATTTTTAACAATTATCTAAGGCTGATAATAATAGCCTAGCCCATACCATCAGTATAAGGGTTAAATCCCATTTTAGATCGGATTGCACTTAGGAAGGGATTAATTCCCTTAGGAGCGGACATAGTTAAGTGGGTATATCCCACATTTGGGGGAGGAGATAGAGTTTTGGCTTTAAATAGCCTTTACCATGCATGTTTAGGTGGTCATGGGACCATTTGAGGTATAATCACCCCACCTCCTTCTCCTCATGTGGAATATTCCATGCATGACCTTACATACCCCCACCACTCCATCACCATGTGGTCTTAGCATGTCATTGGGGTTGGTGGATTTGTTTGGCTGAGCCATGTGGTGTGCTTTGTGACCGCTGAGATATGTGGGAATTTGGTGTCGCAAGATTTGACCCAAACATTACAAATTGAAATTTTATAATAATATGGTGAATAGTATAAAATTCAACCATATAATACTATGATATTCAAAATAAAACATGGGTAAGTGGTGGCAAGCCACATCGTGGTTTGTGGACCAACCACGTCGATGATAATACCATAGTCCACATAGTGACCAGGCTCCCCTCCGTTAAAAAAGTTGAGCCTCTTTTTGTGACCACCAATTTTTATGCCCATTAAAGACCAAAGGTATAAAACCAACAAAAGACCCCCTTTTTCCTTTACGCCATGTGGTACAGGCTTCCATTCATCCAATATTGACCATTGACCAGAGTTGATTTTCATGTTGAATGAACTTTGACCAAACATAACAAGAGCTCCCGATGTCTATTTTTCACATTCTCACAATCGATAGCTCTTGCAATGATATTTTGAACATACACAATTTAGGGATGTTTAGGGAACTTTTGATATAAAAAATATCCCCTAATCATTCTTCATACCCCTAGTACCTCACCACCGTGCCTTCCCTAGTAGTTTTCACACCACCGCTTACCTTGCATTATATTATTCCTTTATTTATTTCCATCTATGGTATTTTGTAGAAGCAATATCCTTTCTAAAATATCATTTTCATACTTGAATAACACTTGTAATAGTTTGTTCTCATGTGTACCTAGTTGTGAATAACAAATAAAAACCAACCCACACCAATGGTATGTGTAGTCTGTTGTCACCAAATCGCCGCACCTCTGAATCAAAAAAATGTGAACAAGACACTCGGTCTAATTGGGACACATGGGATCACCTCTCAAGATATGAGACTTGGGATCGAGGTGAACCTCTATAGAAGTTCAGCTTACTCTTCCTAAACTAAGTGTTGTACTACTCCTAGTGTAATAAAATGGCTATCTAGACCTATGTTAACATTAATGGGTTTTAGGGAAAGAGATTTGCAAGAAATGAAACTATTTAGGGATGGTGATGCACCAAATAAATGGTGTTTATATACTCATGAAGGGTTAATTTGAAGAGGGTGTGTGCACCACAAGTCAACTTCACCTACTACAACTTAGAGAGGGTAACAAAATACCACAGACTAGGAAGCACATGTTCCCTTTGTTAAACTTGATCATAATACAAGTTATTAGTCTTCTAGTGAAGAAGTATGAAATTAAGAATGGTGAATGAGCACCACAAGTAAACTACATGTAATACTCCACCACTTGATAAGAATAGAACTTCAAGAACCTCAATAGAAACGTGGACTTGTACATTGCATCTGCAAGCATGAGAAATGGCACAAAGAAGTATAGAAGGATGAAAGGACCATGATTAGTCACAAAAGACACACTTTTATTACTTCAACAATGTGAACAATGCATCATACATTCAAGAGGAAATGGTTGCCATTAAAATCTTGTAAAATAGGCTTGAAAGTTTCCTCAACATACAAGGACAACTTGTGCGAAGAGAGAGGACTCTTGAAAAATTACACTTGGCTAAGATGTCTAACTATTCAACCCCTGGAATGAGATTCTTCTTTTCATTTATAGAAAATATCCTTGAAGAGAAAGGATGGAGAAAACCCAAATTCTAGAGCATGAATAAGGGCACATGATGGCCTTCATGATAATTACATCATTTAATTACATTTGGGAGAACATTCCACCACTACTTCATAAATTTCAAAAATTGAATTTAATCATCTACTAATAATATTTTTAATAAAATATTTTAATTAAAATAATATTTTAATAAAATATTTTAGTAAAAAATAATATAGGTCTTTTGGTGGAGTCCTTGGTTTATTTATGCTTGGAAGGGGTTTAAATATTTCTTGGTTGTTATAATTACCAACCAACTTGCCAACGAGCTGGTTGGTGAGTTCCTCACTGCACCAACCACCTTGGCTTAGCCGCTTCACATTAAAACTCAGACGAGCCCCTTTACAAATTTATCGGCATCAACCAAGTTCTCTTCTTAACCCGACATGTACTAGGGAACATCATCTATTTTCTCCACTTTACATTGAAATCCACCACTTTGTTCTTTGAGGACTTAACACACATCCCCCAAATATCCTTTTGCAACCATCTCATCTAGCTTAAAGACTCACTCCACCACATTTGCATTTGCCAAGCATCTCGTCCTTGAGTATTTTCCATGGTCCCTTCGTTTGATGCTAACTAGTCTTGGCCCCTCCGCTCAACTTGCCTCGTACCCATATTAATCATATTGGTTACCATGTTGGGCCATTGCATTGAATTCTCCACCAAAGTGATCTTCCCATTCACCACGTCCTCGCGTGGGGTCTCCTTACATCATGCCCTAGCCTAATTTTCTTATCCCTCACATTCCATCAACTCTTTTCTCTCAACTCCATGATACAACTCGCTAGGATGAATTCCACCGCATTACCCATTTATTGGAAAATTTCCCGACATACCCGAGCTCCTTCGAGCATTGTAGCCAGCCTGAACATTCTATCCCAATTTACTTAGATCTCCCATGGCCAAAGACCTCAAAACCCCTCAAGCATGGAATTTCCTCCTTAGATCGCCATCATTAAAACTCCAAACTCAGCCCCGATATTCTTGCATTTCCACAACGGGATCAAACTCCCCATTTTGATGATGAAGGAGCGGGATTTAGGCACCATTTTTCCCACTCGCTCAAATTTCCTACCAATAATTCCCCAATATTTTGATGCTTCATGACTATTATAAGATCCAAACGTCATTCTCATGGTAAGTAAACTCTTTTCCACTCAACTCGGATCTCCTTACTATTTGGCGATAGGATTTCCACTCTAACATGGAAAACGTTCCTCCCTCGAGCCGTTAGGATCAATAATGAGTTCCACCATCCGAACCATTTTACCCTCATGTGAGTTTGAGCTCTTCAAACTTGACCACACATAACTTGGTATTCTCACTTGGAAAACGCAATGATGAAATCAACAAGCCTAATTCATTACTCGATGATGAGCTCCATACACATTTCAGGATAATTCTAATCTAATTCATTATGAGTATCTCTATAATTTTGTGACATCCATCGAATTGGCCTGCACCCACAACACCAAGCCATATAACGGAAGAAATTTTTACTTTGACCACACTAGCTCGATGAGCTTGGAATCCTTTAACTCGATGTTGAGCTCGATTTTGAGCCCCTTGCTAATGCACCAAGTACTAAGATCCTTCTCTATATTGTACTCCAAATGGTGATCAACTAATATTTGAATCGACATGACCATTCCTTCCTTTATGAGATCTGAATTTGGCTCTCTGCGAGCCCAAAATCATCTTTCTCACCTAGATTTCAAGCTCAAGGCCCCGGACTTGCAACCATCAAACTCGGCATTCATCGATCCATTAATGAAATTGTTTGAGCTAGCACCTATCATTTGAGTTTCTGCCATGTTAGTTCTATTCAACTTCATTTGAGCCATGCAGGCTCAAAATTATGGTAGAAAATCAGAGTGAATGTTCATCATCATCCTCATATGAGCTCACTTTGAGTTATCAAAAACCCTCTTGGCACATGCATAGCTTGTGACCTGGTTCCATACCTAGTCGATTCCACATTTAATTTGAGCTTGAACTCATTTTCTCTCATACCGCTTTGGTCTACAAGCTCATTGAACTTCTGAACTTAGATCTACATTACATCGAACTCTGATATGGCTCAGAGGTCAATCCACTACGAGCTCACTTCGTTCTGCTAAGTGACATGGTCATATCCTGAACTACTTCCCATTATGGCTCAGTCCATTCTATGTAAACCGATGAGCTCAATTACATCGCTCTTCATCCTTGGCCTTTTATCTTGGGCTCACTTTCATTAGTAGACCAAGCTACTTGTCTCATCATGTTCACATACCCACGTTTTTCCATTCAGATATATTTTACTTTGCACATCTCTTGCTAACTGACCATGATAGCTTGGTTTAGTTCACACTTGCCATGAACCCGGCCTATGACCTATCCACCGCATCGATATTAAAATGGTCCCATAACCGATATCGATGAGCTCTTATTCTTTTCTTAACAAGATCTCCAAATAACTCAGTGAATGGCTCCTTAAAACTTCAATCATATTTGGTTCACTCTTATTGGGTTATTTGTTTTACACGATGTGAGCCAACATGGCTCCTGGCTTGAGCTATCTCCTTTAACCCATACAGGATGTGAATACCCTTCCAACGCTAAACTGGATCGTGAGTCGAGCTACCTCCATAATAGCTTGCCACAATAACGAGACTTGACTCTGTAGGCATGAGCCTATCTTTTGAACTTGACCATGCATCGACCTGTTGGAACATGAAAATCATCTCGAGCTAGCTCCTCTTCATTAACTTTTACAAAATCTTCCACGCAAACCGAGTCACCGAATGTCTTACATGATTACTTGGCAATAGACTCATACTTCCCATGACTCACCAATTTTGTTAAACATTAATCACCTTCACACATTAACAGGATGCTTCACATCCGACTTGGTTTATTGATGGCACATTTATTTAGTAGGATTTATCTCTTGGCTCACGATGTCATGATTCCCACACCACCATGCTCCTATTAATTTTCCAAGGAAAATAATTAATGCGGAATTTTGACACCATTTATCCAAATCAATCAACAAGAGACCCAAAATTTTCCCCACCCGATTTCTACCTCATCTCGTCCACCCACATGGTCCAAAATTCCATGATCCCCACATACTTGGAAACATCATCCCTTGGGTCCCAACATCAACTCCACCACTAAGGTTTTTGGAAATCATATTTTCAAAGTCCGATGTCCCTAAAATTCCAAACTTGGGCTTCCTCATTGATCCTCCCTATCGATCTGACTTACGAGTCATAATTGAGCTCATTCCATTAGCCTTAGCTTGGCCTTACTTGCTTCCTTTATTCTACATTAGCTCATCGAGATCCATCTTACACCATGCCTCAATGTTTAGCTCACCTAAATGAGTCATCTTCTTCATGCACTAAGCCCCTCGTGAGTTGATCTTCATGCTCGACACCAATGCCTTGCAACCCGGTTCTAGTCAATGTCACACTCGAGCTCGTTCATTGTCATGAGCCATTATCAATTTTGCATCCATCTCCACTACAAAATTTCCTTGCAAGACATTTGGTGAAAAGTTTGATGTGCTTGCATTGATTTGAACTCCACTTCGCATCGAGCTCCTCTATAACTCACCCAAGCCTGAAATGGCTCATTAGCTCGTGGTTTGGTGGGACCAAGCTCTAGACCAAGCTATGTCTCATATTCATCATGAGCTTCTAGCTCTTAGGCTTAATGTCTATTTCCATGACATGATTTGGTCACATTAAAACTTAATACAAGCCCATGTTAATTATCCCGCCAAGCTAATACAACCTAGCTTTGAATCAAACTTATATATGATATCATCTCACCGAGTCACTCATTGGGCTGATCAGTGAATTAATTGAGCTCAAAGACCCTTTTGGGGCATTTCCCAACCTAGTATTAAAACTTAAGATCTCCCCGAGTTTTCTTTGGAAATTGAGGATCATAGAGACATGGTAAATCTCTTCAACATGATTAATCAATTATTTAAATTATTTTATCTCGATAATGACTGGAAGTGGGTCCCTAGGACTAGTGTCTTTATTTGATCATAATAGGACCATGTTTTCCAATTTTACCATGTTCGAAAAGATAGATAAGATAGTCCTCTACACATCAAAATACTTCAGATTATAATTAGCTTCCAAATATGCAAACTTATTTATTGCACAAAACATAAAATTAAATTGACAAAGCATAGTGACAAAGAAGGAAATACATTAAAGGAATTATAGAAAGGGAAACCTATACAAATGGAAACACTACCTTATTACAAACACCAAGAAGAATTATTTACGTAGGGCTTCAACCTACTCCTATTGAAGTAACTAGGTAACCGTATTCGATCAAGCCCTCTACGATTGACAAGCACATGATTCAAGTATATGAGTGATGACATACAGTCCTAACCAAAGCACTTTAAGCTTTCTGGATGGTGTAAAAACTTAGAAACATAAAGAAGCACCATCCATATAACCTCAAGTTTCTTGTCCCCGATGTGTCTATAATGTCATGCCTTCTACCTATCCTTTTCTTGCTTCTAAATCGGACGTGATATGGCACACCTCTCATCCAATTATATTAACTTGTCAATTCTTTCTTCTAATGATTTCTCATTAGCTAGATCTCCATCACACGTAATACATAAAGAAGGTAATGTGAATTCCATAGGAAGAATTGATTTTGTGCCAAACACCAACTAAAAGGGTGTGGCCTTATTCAAGCTTTTATAGGTTGTTCTATATGCCCAAAGTACAACATAAACTTTATCATCCTAATCTTTCCTTCTAACATCACAAATTTTTGTCAAGTTTTGGCTCAATATCTTTTTAAAGGCCTTAGAGGTACCATTTTCTTGAGGATGATATGGTGTAGTATTTTGGTGCGTAACCATAAAATCCTCCAATAATATCCTTATTGTCTCATTCAAAAAGTGTGTTCCCTTATCATGTGTAAGCTCAATGGACATCCGTCTCTAGTAAGATTATTTTCCCATAAGAACTTTTACTAATGTAACTACCGTACAATCCTTTGTAGGTGTTGATTTTTCCTATAGTGTAAGATAATCATGCAAGTGATGACATAGCGTGATCCAGCTTCTACACGCAATTGTGGAAGTAGGACCCACAAAATCTATAGCCCATTTCTTAAATGGATTTACACTAGGAATAGTTCTTAAAGGAATTTCATCTCTTTTCCCAAGTTTACCAAGACACTAACAATGATAAAACACCTTAAAATACTATTTACAATCCTTTTACGGGTCTCCCACCATAATCAAATGAGTAGAATCTTACACGTAGTTATATCACCTACATAGTGTGCACCTACAATACCGCCATGAGCCTCTTATGTGATATTTGTGCACTCATGTTGTAGTACACATCAAAAAATATTTCATCTTGGCTGAGTATGTATAAGTCACCACTAATCAACATAGATGGTGTCACGCAAATTGCAAGTTATTTCTTCTCCAGTTATTTCATTCCTTTTGGCGCCATACCCGTGCGAAAAATACAACAATATCCTCCAACTCAAGGCACGTGATGTATCATGTATAACTATGCATCTAGAATTATATATTCAATTTGTAGTGCGCCCTCCCCGATTGAATCCTTGATAAGTGGTTGGGCAAGAATATTTTACCTAGCTTTACCACAACCGTGAAATCAAATTATTGGAATAAGATCACCCATCGGCATATGCACCCGTAAAAAGGGATTATTTACCAATTATTTTAATACCTTGTGATCAATATAAAATAAATAATGTGTTCTTAGTAGGTATTGTCTAAATTTATGTAGTGCATAAATCATCGACAAGGCCACATGCTCTGTAGTTGTATAGTTTTGTTCTCAGCAGAGTCAATTTTTACTAGAAAAATAGATAGGATGATCTATAATACCTACTCTAGGATGAACTAAAACCATGACAATGGCCGTGCAAATGCGTCCACATGTACATGAAACGGTTGGTTCCATGAGGGAAAATGTAGAATATGAATTGTAGTAAGTCTATCCTCGAATGCCTCAAATGTGTGTTGTCGGTTCTCCCTAATAGAACATTCCTTTTCCTTTTAGTAACTATTCCAAGGGTGTAGAAATATTTACATATCCTTAGATAAAATTTCTGTAATATCCTATGTGACCAAAGAATCCACACACTCACTCGATTGGTAGGCTCCTACAAGCCGACAATAACTACGTAACCTTAGTTGGATCCATTAACAAACCTTCCTTGTAAGTTATATGCCCTAAAAAGTGCCAAAAGGTGTAGAAATCATGCACTTCTTGATGTTTAAATACATGTTTAATTGTCTACATCTTTCAAACATTAAGTTTAAGTTGTCATAATGATCCTTAACAAGTCCATACACCATCCAATCATCCAAGTAAACGTGCAGGAAATTGTGAATAAAGTCTTGGAATGCGTGAGCAACTATGCATGAAAATACAACAGTGCATTTTTCAACCAAATGACATCACAATATATGAAAAAATTCCCCATTCAAAGGTGAAAAACTATTTTTTCTTGATCCTCCGATGTAATTCTAACTTGATGATACCTTAGAGAATCCATTTATAAAAGAATAAACTTAGCACCCCGCAATGCCTTCTAATACTTCCTCCGTGAAAGGCATAGGAAAAGGACCACCACACATGTAACATTCTGGCCTTGTAATATGCACAAATCCTAATCTGACCATCCTTCTTTATACCGATTACCATGGGCCTAAACCACTCTAATTTTATTAGGGGGTTGATGATGCCGATTATAATATTTTATCAATTTCTTCCTTAAATTTTATATGCAGTTAGGTTCATCCTATAAGGTCTCTTCCTCACCGGGTGCACACCATCATTTAGCTTAATCTTCATCTCTCTTAATGACTCATGCAATCCTTTTAACTCATGGTATCCTCTAAGAAATAAGTCATAAAAATAATGTAGTAACTCAATTATCTTCATCACATCGAATAAAAACCAATAGTCACCAATTATGGCCTCTTTATGTTCAAAGATCCATGCTAATGTTCACTTTCTTGGTCTTCATAGGTTCATGATAGGCACACGTGTTTGTATCCACACTATCCCAAAACCTCGTGCATACCATTGTTGAATGATCGATATCCATATTTTATACTTCTTCATCATCCACTATGTATACCATCTTACCTTTTTCATTCTCAAAGCAAGCATTCTTAAATAGTGTGGTTTCTGTCCTCTTCTATTTCATCAAAAATTACTCCCGAGGTGTGCATCACCAAATAACTCATGAATGAGTTATTCAGCCTTTATACTATCTCCCATAGTTAAACACTTTATAACCCTTAATGCCTCTTCCACTAGAGGTTTAGTAGAGAAGTAGTCAAACATTTGGGTCATTCCTACAATCAAATCTTGCCAATTTCAAGATTCCCTATGTAGTTCTGCATAAACATACCAAACGCATGCGCAACATTGTAAAGTGGAATAAAGTTTGTGCACCCATAGTGAAGTTGGTAAAGCTTCCTACCCCTCCGAATAGTGTCTCTCAAACTACTAGATGTGGTGCTAAATAGGTTTATTACCATGATAAATGTATATTTGAGTTGGTGTGTTTCTCCTAAAAATTGAGTAATTAGAGAAGTATTGACTTCATTCCATTCTATAAGATTATCCATGTGAACCATTCACTAGCATGATGTTTTCCTACATAGGGTATATATTAACATGTTTTTCTTTCAACTTGATCTGTCCACTACTCCTCAATGGTGCACAAGAATACCATAGGGTCTACTTCTCCAGTGTACCGAGATATAGAGTTGTTACCTATCCTCCAAATGAAATGAGGTTTTCTTCTCCATGAAAATACGCCTCTTACTTCATGCCCATCCATCTCATAGGTTTCATGTGCCCAATTATCACAAGAAATACTTGTAGTATCACTAATAGACTATGCATCTTCCCACCGGAGGATTCCTTGTTCAAGTACTTCCAGATCTCGAATGACACATACATAAATTCTATTCAGTCTTCCTCACACAAAGGTTCAACATATTGCACATTTTTCCCATCTCTTAAAGGGATAATAACTCTTTCTTCCTTACTTTCAAAACTTAGATCTCCTTTTTGAACCGTAGATAAACATTATTTTCGTAACACCAAGGTCGCCCAAGTAGAGCCAGAAGTTGTCCGCTCTACAAGTGCTAACACTTTCAAGTTCCTAGTGAACTTGGCCCCTTTTATAGTAATGGATGCATCTTTTAAAACAGAGTGGCCTTAGTTCGATTAGCCATAAATAGTATATTAGAGGATGGTTGCAATGGAGGTCTTCCAACTGTACTCCATTTATCTAAAGTAAGCACATTCTCTTCCATGCATTTTTCAACCAATATATTTCTAAAGATCCATCCATCCACAATAACATTCATAGTGATTTCCTATCATAATACAAGCTATGAGGGGGAATATTAGCATGCAGGATCTGTTTCCATTCTCAACACCTACGTGTGGAGTGTTTCCCTTTATCCAATTCCCTAGTAATAAAACATGTTCCATGAGGGAATTCACCTCATCCACCACCACAGCCTTGGCCCCTAAATCCACCACGGTATCCTCGACATCTACCATGACTTCTCACAAAGTTCCATTTATTCCTATCATAGTGCACTTGAGTTTGATCATGATCATGGTTCTCACTTTTACCTTTAGAATTATCTCGATACTCATGTATCGTATGTAATGGAGAATTGCAAAAGCTATGAAATGAGGATAAAGAACCTCAAAGCATTTTTAACTCATCTATGCATCATGAGATGAGTGTTAAACAAGATAACTTCTACAATAATGAATTAAACTAAAACACTATCATTTTATCTCTAACTACTCTATGATTACTTAAAACATAAATTGAACCTAGTTAAACCTATGAGCAATCAAATTAGATTTGTTGTTTCTTCAATGGAGGTGAAGAGGTCTCTCTAAAATGGCTACAAGACCAAGTTAGATACCCTCCTACTAACCTACTATGAAGTTATGGATGCAAGATGGAGGAGCTTCAACAATGGAGGATAGCCAAGATCAAATGCCTATTAGCTTAGCTAATGCAAATGAGGTCTAATGCCAATATCTCCAAATGTGAGAGAGATTTGTTATGAAAACAAGGTGTAAGGTTGAGAGGGAGAGGTGACCCTTCTATTTATAGTTTTCCAAATGGAAGAGTTTGAATTTGGGTGCATGTGGGACTAAAGCTCAAAAATCACTTTAGGATTAGATTAGGATAAACATGCTTTAGGCTTAGTTAAGCTTGGTTTAGGCTAGTTAACTAGGGTTTAGCTAGTTAAACTTGATTAGCAAGTGATTAGAGACTCATTGAGAGTTGGGAGGGGTCTGATAACCAATTGTGACTAATAGATAGCCTATAAAGCCAATAGAAGTGGTCTAGAGAGAACTAGGAGGTTTTGAATGGTTGAAAGGAGGAATGTTTAGCTAATAAGAGAGATATTAGCCAAATAAGTTGATTATAGAGGAATAATAAGAGAATATTAACTGATTTTAGAAGGTGTCATAAATGGGCATCCGAGAATGGAGCGAAGAAGGGGGAATTAACGAAGTGTCATTAATCAATTGAATGGGAGGAAATGCTAAGTGTAAGCATATTTTAGGTGTCTACATTTTCCCCTCTTTGAGGTGGCGTAAGCGATGTCACTTCAAAGAAAGTAGACAAGCATAAACAAGTAGAAAATTTTGAAGGGATAGAAGAAAAAAGAGTAGAATGGAGGATGCCCCCTCGATTTTCAATGGGGTGATAGAAGAACTTGATTGACAATCGAAAAGATGATAGAAAGAGAACAGAAGAAAGAATAGTGTGGAGAAGAAGAAAGGGATATAGAAGAAAAAGGAGAATGAGGAAGGGGGAATGAGCTAACATCCATCCAATGCCTTTTAAACAACTTTATTTTTCATCATATTGCTAGAGATCTTCATCATCGGTCCTTATTAAAAAGAATGAACAAAAGTGTAGTATGACATGAAAAGCCATATACGAACAAATGTCCATTGCTAAAAACACCAACTCCATGCAACATACAAAATGCAATGCAATACGAGAAAGTAAAAGATGCCTAACTCCATGCAACATACATAATGTAATGTAATACGAGAAAGTAAACAAGCTAAACCTAACAAGTAAAAGCCATAAGATGCAATGTTTTTTTATCAAGCTTCAGCCCAACCTATGTGAATTAATGATAAGGGTTGACGATGGTTCCCAAGCAAGGATACATGCAAGGGGAATAATGAGGACACTTCGGTCCTGATGAAAAGTAATGTGCACTACGAAATAATACTAAAAACTCATTCAGTGCCCCAGAGTACAGATGAAGTAAGTAGCCTAGCTTTTGTTGATGGAGGTAGATCAAGATGATCCGTGAGTCATGCACATGAACATGTGAGAACCAAAGAGTGATGTTTTGTAGGATGATTTTCAATTTTTAGAAGTTTTCTTAAACATATTTGAATGTTTTTTTTTTTCTAACATATTTGAATGTTTTTTATTTTTTTAAAGTTTTCTAAAGTTTTCTTATATGTACAGAAGACAAGGAAGCATGTGATGCCCTAGCGATATATGGGATGTACAAGGGCATAAGGCCACATGTGCATGCGAGAAAGGTGAAGATGCAAAAATGCCCCAGCGATTAGGTGGGAGTATTCAAAGGAAAACTCTTCAAGGTGTAGAAGCAGGACCCAAGGCCATTATGGATAGGTTCAACATGATGGTGAACGTAAACCAATGAAGTGTTGGGAAGAAGCAAGGATGCCCCCAGTAAGTTAGCCTAAAATCACATGATAGAAAGGAAGGAGAAGATTGTTTTTGTGAAAGGGGACAAAGGTGTCTCAAAAACATGGCAAAAAGTAATCTTATACACATGGATGTTCTAAACGAAGTAGAAGAATGATGTGAATGATATGAATGTAGCTTAGAAGCCTCATGATGAAGAAGTGATTAGCCAAAGGCACAAATCATGAGACGAGATAAGGACTAAAGTAAGAGTCTAAACAAGGTCCAAAAAAGACACTTGGTAACATACTAATCCTACCTACTCATAGAGATCTAGTGTGTGGAATGGAATTTAATTACCTCTTGAAGGAAGATTTAATAGACAACAAGTGAAGACACCCTAGCCAATGTGTAGGAATGATTTATTTTGAAAGGTGATTTTGTGAATGGATGGTGGAAGGATAGCCATACATTACTCCACTACCAGCCAGCATCCATAGCCCCGACGGAGATGTATTTGATTCTAATCACAACATTTCTACTACTAGTCAAGCATCCATAGCCCCGATAGAGATTATTGGAAATACCCCAAGAGAGAGTTATATATCAATTTTCTTTTGCTTTTAGCTTTTAGCTTTTGATTTTTTGATTGATTTTGATTCTTTTTTTTCTAAAACTTATTTCAGCTCTCTTGTTTGACAAGGGGTTAAGAACCACAAATGGCTTGATGGAAGGAGGTGGAAATGATTGTGATGATGACATTGGCTAGTGTCAACAAATATGTCCAAAATTTCTTCACAAAAAGTTTATTAGATGTTGAATGTGATAGGATCTCTAAGAGGTCATTCATTCTTTAATTTACCAAGGTGATAAAAGACTAGGGTCAAACAGATACCATAGAGATAAATGTCACAAAATGTGTGTGAAAAGGCTAACCAAAATATCACCAAAGGGATGAAAATGGTAGGAAGACTTGCAGAGAGAATGATAAGAAAGGGAAGAAAGAAACATCCATGTGTACGCAATACCT
The DNA here is from genome assembly GCA_018340775.1 of Taxus wallichiana var. yunnanensis. NCBI lineage: Eukaryota > Viridiplantae > Streptophyta > Pinopsida > Cupressales > Taxaceae > Taxus > Taxus wallichiana. The sequence continues at coordinate 485,775,676 of CM031241.1, read as the reverse complement.
GATTGCAATGTTTGATCTTTGTACCTTTGATTTTTTTTTGTGTTTTCTCATGTTTTTGTATTTTTGAATTATTTTTTAATTTTTATATTTTTTATAGTTTTAAGAGGTTGGGACCAACAAATTCACTCTGTGTGGTAAGATCCAACAATGATGTCTTGTGACTTCCTTGATAAGGGAGACTAGGCATGTTTGTTTATCAAGCGTAATATTTTCTCCGATCTCAATGATCGAGGTGAGCTCATACTCAACAAATGACTATGATTTATCCTGAAACATGGATTTTGTATGTGGAGCTTGAGTTCCCTATCCAGAGGTTTCTGCACTTTACACCATACTTGATGGTTACATTGATGTGCATTCTTGAATCGTATTGATTTATAATTTTGAAATTGTTTGATTTTTTGGGAGCTTAAAGCTCTTGGAAGTTTTGATCTTAGCTTGATAATGAACCTATTTGGGTTTCTTATAAGTTGACGTGACTTTTCTAATCCCGAGAAGTGGAGAAGAAAACATTTATGATTGATGATAGGAATGAGAGAAATGATGGTGGGCTTTCCCAACCATCATGGTAGAAGAAATATGTGATGGATGAAAAGGATATGGTCCAAGAATTGAAGAGGATGGGCTACCAGAGGTGAGCCACTAATAGAAGATGATGAAAGGCTACCAGGATATGGCCCTAAGATGGAAGAAGTTGGGCTACGAGGACATGGCCCAAGAATAGAAGAATATGACGAAGGGACTACTAGGGTGTGGCCCAAGTATAGATGAGGAGGGACTACTCGAAGGCATCCCATAGATAGAAGAGGATGAAGGGATACTAGGACATGGCCCAAGAATAGAAGGTAATGGGCTACCAAGAGGTGACCCACAAGTAGAAAATGGAGGACTACTTGGGGGTGGCCCAAGTATAGAAGAAGATGATGGGCTACTCAATGGTGACCCAAGGAGATATTTTGATTGAGGAATGATGATAGATAAGGAATGATTGGTAATGAGAAGATAGGCCATGGATCAATGCTAGATCCCGACATCTCATCATGCTTAGAAGAAGGTGAAGATGGAATAAGAAGAAGAATCAAGTTCCATGACCTTAGGATTTTCCTTTATATTTTGATAAAAGGAATCAACTTCTTTTCCCCAATACATGAGTGTATCAAGTTCTAGAAAGAATCCTTGTTTACAATCCTCTAAAGGGATATCTTCATGTAGTCTAATTGTTTCTTCATTCTGAGAGAAATCAATCAAGAGAGAGGTTGTTTTTTTTTCATGTCATATGTCAAATAGAGAAGAAATGGGTTCAATAAGAGGGGAAGATTGATTGACAAAGAAGATGACTCAAGAGAGGAAGTAGGATTGAGGTGGCATCTCATGAATGGATGATTTGGATTTGGACCTATGTCATTTTTCTAGAAGATGATGTAATGTAGGTTGGAAAGTAGGATCACATAACCATTCATTAAGTTGTGACGTAGGAGTCGAATTAGATGATTAACTAGAGGGAATCTGAGTCATGGAACTCTTTGATGGAGGAAGAGGTCATTGAGATGACTGATGAAGGAGGTCCTGTGAAGAAAGGGAGGACCGTGACTCAAGAACCAAATTAGATGTTTGATCGATGGAACTTGGAGTCACACGAGTCTTCAAAGGAGGAAGACGTTGTTGAGGTGAGTTGGAATAAAGGTCCTGTAAAGGAAGGGAGGACCGTGATTCAAGATTTGATCTAGGGGTATCCAAACAATAGTTGGGATCCAAGTCTTCAGAAGAAGAGTGGGAGTCCAATGGTAGTTTGGATCTAAATCAAGAAGAAGAGTGGGGGAACTAAATAATAATTTGGATTAGAAGCATCCAAACCATACCACCGACTATGAGATGAAGGTGGGGAATAAGGTACCCAAATGGGCCTCTAACACGAAGAACCAAACGAGGTTTAGTTGTAATGGGAATCTTTTGATTTGAATTGCTAAACCTAGGTTCCATATTGTTGTAAATGTGAGAAACCATGTGATATTTAGTCATTTTTGGTGTCGTTTAAGCACAAATGTCTAGACCTAGATAGTGTGATGGAACTCCTTCAAAGGGAAGGAAGTGACATGTCGATTTGGGTAACATAAGGGAAACCAACTAGACATTTGGTAAGTATGGAGATGCGTGCATGATTTTCCAAGAAGGTCTAAGGAAAATAGACATCGTGATGATGCAATCTCGATGAGATCAAAAAGGATTTTCCTAGAAAAATAAGTTTTCAGATGAATGATCACAAGGAACAATCATGCAAGTGTGAAACACAAAGCCAATCAACAAGGAAATACACCCTATGCAAATGCGTGTGCAAAGTGATAGTTCGATGCAAAGATGATCAACACAATGTCAATATTTACGTCAAGCTCGAAATGAACAAGGCATAAATATTAACAAAGGGTAGATGCGACTCCCAATCAAAGGATACAATGACACGTTCAACAACCAACAAGGCCAAAATGTTAAAGGGTGAGGTTTACAAATGTAATCCACATAACCACACCAATTAGACACATTAATCAAGATTTCACGAAGAAGTGAGATATTAGTGCCAAAGTGGTATCGAAACAACACAAACAAAGTAAGCGACACTCTTCAAGATTTTGGACAATGTTTGAAGTAAAACCAAGTCAAGGTATACTTGAGGATGTGTTAAAATGTGTGCAATGTAACGCCATAATGTGGATACTTAGATCACGTTTATGAAAAACACGACATAAGTATCTTAATTGTGTCAAGACAATGCAACAAAGTAACACGTCAAAGGGAGATCAAATGATGAATCAATCTGAACTATGATGATGATCTTGAAATCAAGATCAAGTGGTCATCAAAGATATAAGGACACATCCACACACTTTAGACGTTTAACAACTCAACCGCAAACATGGATGAGTGTAAATGGACAAAAAAAGTGGTGAACACTATCTATGACAACACTCCCGAAAGATGCCTTTGTTTCCCAAATGGGCAACAAGAATGCAAAGGTGTAGATCAAAATATGTGAAAATAAATTAAGCATCACTTGGGTAGAGCTTTTCCTGATCCAAAGGTGAGAAAGAAGCTAAGCTAAGTGAAACGTCATCTAATTTCCATGATGAAAGGCACTTAGATCAAACTTAAGTGGATTCTTTTCCTTGTTTGAAAAACAAGGTTCTAAATCCAAAAAAGTTATCACTTCATGATGGCCAAGATGCGACAAAGGACTAGTAAAGTGGGCTCCAAGAAAAAATGGCTTTCCTAATAAGTTCTCTCAACTAGGTGTTACAAAGTCATCTAAGAGCAAAGTTATTTACCCAAAAGTCACAATGACTATCTTTGGAGTATCTCAAATTTTCCCCTTCAAGCACAAAGTGGGCACTAAATTCATCCATCATGTACTTAAAAGGGTCGCATATAGGACAACTTATAATGCTATCTCACAAGGAAAACTAATCAAGTGGGTAAGCGGAGTGCTTCCTGTTTCATCCATGAGGTTACATCATGGTGGATTACTTTAGGGTTCCCGAACCACCCCCATTGTTATTGTAGCTTAAGGCGTTATGCCAAAGGGGTTATGTTCTAGTTGAGCGGATAGGATGTACCCTTTTCCAAAACCCGTAATATAATGTTTTGAATATGGTGTGTTTTTTATCTTGCTTAGCTTAATGTGGTTTCAAGTAGCACACCATTTGGAAACCTACAAGAAACATGTGTATTAGCGGGTTTGTGTTTTTTTTTAACGCTTTCTCTTTGACAAGCATTAGGTCCTATAGACAACGAGTTTTAGTAATTTTTCATTGCAAACGATCATGATATCAAGAAAGGAGATTTACACCTTGCTTTTGATTCCTAAGATCACCAAAAGGCACTAAGGAAGAGCATACGTAGTGTGAAAATTCCTACTAAATCACCTAAACATTACTTTATCTTTTTAACAAGTAATTTTTTAACATACGATACAAAGTTGTGAAAGTGTTTTTGATCTCCAAGATCACTTTTAAAGGCGCGAGGAGAGAGCATACACACTTTACAAACCTTGTTCAAGCTAAGAAATGAAACACTTAACTAAGTTAGTCAAAAATAAAACCAAAATAACCCTACAAACAACTTATTAGTGCTACAAAAATCTTTCAAAGTGTTAGAATGGCCAAAAAATAATTTTTTTGAACTTTAAGATACATTAGAAAATGATTATTTACCTAATAATGTAAACCATAAATTTTTGGTAATTCAAAATCCTAATTTTATGAGTCCATTGTGTATTTCTCTTCAATACCTTTCCAATGCAACAAAATGGAGTCGTTTCGAGCTTGGGAGCAAAAGTTATGGCCTCCGGAAGATTGGTGGTGAATGCAGTTTGACACGCATGCGCCCTCTACCGACTGAGTACATGCACCTAGTTCAACGGGGGTACGCACTACTTAATAATGTGATGATATGTGCCCCGTGTAAAAAAACATAGTCACAACGGATACACACCTTTCAATGATGGATACATGCCTATTTCAATGGATACACACCCAACATGACGGATACGCACCTGCATGTTGATATACATGCGAATGAAACGATGCATAGGTGCCCTTTCAATGATACAACCTATGAAAAAAAATAGTAACATAGTGACGTGATAGACACACCTTTAATGATGGATACACGCCCCTTTGTTAACACCTACATGCACCTTGTGAAAACCTACCACCCCGTGAAAAACCTACAAAAACATGGATTTTGAAATTTTCAAGAGAAAACAGTTAGTTGTTAGTCAAAGTGTCCTATTTCTATATCAAACCCACAAAATGTATATAAATGAAGGTCATTTATCTAGGTTTAGAAATAAAAATGAGGAAATAACAAGTGATTTAAGAAAAAAACTTGAAAATGAACTTTGAAAAACCTAAAAGACCTCCATTAATGGAGGATGGACATAAGTGTCCCACTCGGGCATGCCAAATGTATGCAATGGAAAGTTACAAAAGCTATGGAATGAGGATAAAGAACCTCAAATCTTTGCTAACTCATCCATGCATCATGAGATGAGTGCTAAACAAGATAACTTCTACAATAATGAATTAAACTAAAACACTATCATTTTATCTCTAACTACTCTATGATTACTTAAAACATAAATTGAACCTAGTTAAACCTATGAGCAATCAAATTAGATTTGTTGTTTCTTCAATGGAGGTGAAGAGGTCTCTCTAAAATGGCTACAAGACCAAGTTAGATACCATCCTACTAACCTACTATGAAGTTATGGATGCAAGATGGAGGAGCTTCAACAATGGAGGATAGCCAAGATCAAATGCCTATTAGCTTAGCTAATGCAAATGAGGTCTAATGCCAATATCTCCAAATGTGAGAGAGAGATTTGTTATGAAAAAAGGTGTAAGGTTGAGAGGGAGGGGTGACCCTTCTATTTATAGTTTTCCAAATGAAAGAGTTTAGAATTTGTGTGCATGTTGGACTAAAGCTCAAAAAGCACTTTAGGATTAGATTAGGATAAACATGCTTTAGGCTTATTTAAGCTTGATTTAACTAGGCTTAGTTAAACTTGATTATCAAGTGATTAGAGACTCATTGAGAGTTGGGAGGGGTCCTGATAACCAATTATGACTCGATAGATAGCCTACGAAGCCAATAGAAGTGGTCCAAAGAGAACTAGGTAGGTTCTGAATGGTTGAAAGGAGGAATGTTTTAGCTAATAAGAGAGATATTAGCCAAATAAGTTTATAGAGGAAATTTTAGCTAATAAGAGAGAGGAATGATTTAGCTAATAAGAGAATGATATTAGTCAAAATTAAGGAGGAAATGCTAAGTTAAGAATATTTTAGGGAATACACCACCAGAAGGTGTGTCAACCTAAGTCTTTTAATGGGCATCCAATAAAGAGAATGGAGGGAAATAAGGGGATCATGGTCTAACGAAGTGTCTTAACCTCAATTGATAAATAACCTAAGAATGCTAAGCCGCACGCAAAAATGATTAAGAATCAACTTCCTTAGCATGAAAAAATCTGCTTCAAGTGCTTTGAAGTGGGTCTCAGATATGTCTTATGTGACAAGGCTTAAAAGGTGTGATCAAGCCCCAACTACAAACCACTATGCATGATGGCTTACATCAATATCATAGGAAAGTTTAGACAATAGTGTTTTGAAATGGGCATCATACTCCCGAACACTTTCAAGTCCCTACTTAATATCCTTGAGCATGCTTATACTCTTCTACTCAAACTTAGGGATATAGAACTCCTTAATAAAATCATCCTCTAATACTTAATATCCTTGAGCATGCTTATACTCTTCTCGCTAAATATTCTAAGGTTGGTGCGGACCCCGCCCACCGATCTAGAACCTTCTATGTTACATCTCGCCTCTGAACCACCTAATCCACTAGATCTAGAGCCATCTATACCCCCGATCCTTCTACAAGGAGCTGGAAGTGGGCTAGTGGATGTACTTCCCTATGTCCCAACAATGGTACTAAAATAAACTCCTATAGTCTCTAAGTGGTACGACTCCTGCATGAATCTAAAATTTTGCGCGCTTGAGTTTTTTTGCTAACAATGCACTGAAAAGTTACCTCCAAACAACAAAGAAGATGTTTTCCCTACCATATATGTACTTTCTATCTAACTTACTCCTTTTTTTTACTTGCTATATCTTATCGACTACTAGTTATACTAGATATTAGAAAACCAAATGCAAGGGCTAGGTTTTCAAGTAGATTTAAATGTGCACCAATGGCCCATGTCGTTCTCGCTAGAGTGCTCCCACGTGAGGCCGAGGATGGTTCACCGTCATGCTTTCCCAAATGGGGATTCCTTGATGATTTGGCTCCTCACCTCCTACATGATCTTCAAATCTTTCATGAGCCATCTCTCTCCTCAATGCCATCTACTCTACAATATCATGATGCTTCTCTATCTCCCTCTCATGCACCTCATTATACTTAAGCTGCCTTTCTTATCTCTACCTCTCTGCTGCTAGGTATGTCATCTTTCACCAAACCTTCTCCTACCCCCATGTGTGATGGGGTTTAGCTAGCCATGGTTTTTATTTCCAAGTTTAGGGTTACCATCAATATTTTGATTGCTAGTGGAATGCCTTGTAAATAAGTTCCCCTGGGATAATGTAAAAACTCGAACTCGTGCACCTCTAGGAAAGAATAAGTGAAAATTGAGTACTACAAAATATATCTATTCAAAACACCATGGAACTAAGTATCCAAAAAGCACATCCAAATTAGATCAACATCATAAAGGGTCTAAAATTCTTCCTATATCCGTAAAAGTGTATGATACCTCTAATTTATTTCGACACAAAAGCAAACAACCAATTTTACAAAATTTCTACCGTAAAGATAGCAAAGAATCTCTCATACAAATAGTCATACAAATTTTCTCTACCCATGTGCATGCATCAAACTCAGATCCAATGTTAAACCTCTGAGCGTACTCTTCTTCCATATCCTTTATGCACTCCTCAACACTTGCTAAGGTCAACCGATACATCTTCATCATGAAACATTCGGAAAAGAGCTAAAAAAGAGGTCGTGTGCAAATGAAACCAATGATGCTACTAGAATCCATTGTATAAAACCCAAAGTGCGGTGGCACATCACCCACTTTGAAATGAGCACTCACCCAATGTGCGAAAAGGTACTGTGCCCCTTTAGAGTTATTTGTGTAGGATGTTAGTGTGACGAAGATAGAGCATATATTGTACTCCATAAATAAACATAAACATTCAACAATGCATATTCAAGATCTAGATCTTAGATAATTATGAATTAAACAATAACTAAAATAAGATTAACCACACAAGAACTAGTTACAGTCATGTTTAACACCATTATCCATCCCATATACTCCATTACATTAAATATTGTAATACATAGAATCTTTTTACATTACAAAATATTACCATAAGTCATGGGCACATTGGATCTAACAACATAACTCTAAAATAACTCACCTCTACTAAACTACACAACTCATTACATATTTATAGGGGTGGGGACTTTCCTTCACCACTTACGCACTTCTCAAAATAAGTCACATGTGGAAATATCCATATAACCTTAAATTCATGTGGAAACATGCAAGTGTGCTAATAATGTCATCCTATAGTTAATTGGAAGAAATAATCCTATTATTATCTTGAACTCATATATGGCGCTTATAAGATACTCGCTCCCAAAATAGCATTTTCGTGTCATGCAAGTCTCCATCCCAATGTGTGCTCCATATGCTATCTTCCAAAAATATCTCCCATCCATGAAAATGGCTAAGTCATGAATAGGTTTGTCCTGGCATGTGTTTCCTTTCCTCTCATTCCACGCCTTCTAATGTTCCTTGTTCCTACATGTAATTTATTTGTGAGTCTTCTCCTTAGAAAAATATGTCTTCTCAACAAAATTACAGCTTGATTGGAGGTAAAGGGTACGCCTAAATGGTTGTATACTAAGAATCATACATCCCCTCCCATCATCTTACAAAATATCTTTATACCAAGACAACTTGAATTTCTTAATTTCACTTGTTCTCATCCTCATACGGTCCTTTTCATGCATTTCAAATTCATCAATGCAATTAGACTAGTAGTCCTCAACTTGCATCTCATGTTGTAATTTTGGGACATAGAAAGAGTCGGGATATTCTCGGATGTCAAAATTAGGCCTAGAATGTAGAAATGCAAATTCAAATGAGCGAAAGAAGCCTCCATATGAGATGTGTCATTTGATATCTTGCACATGAATACCCCGAGAGAGATAGGAAATGGAAACAACTTCTTCCTCCTACTTCTAAGCTTGTTATTGAATTAAATCATTTATCCGAGAGTTCAAACATTACAATTTGGTCACTAAGGTACTTAGGCAGCCTTTAGTGTGTAGACACCTAAAATATGGTTACACTTAGCATTTCATCCAATCCAATCAATTAAAGACACTTTGTTAAATCCCCCATATTTTGCTCCACTCTCGGATGCCCATTTACGACACCTTCTTGGTTGTATTCCTCCTATAATCATCTTATTTGGCTAATATCTCTCTTATTAGCTAAACATTCCTCCTTTCAACCATTCGAACCTCTCTAGTTCTATCTAGACCACTTCTATTGGCTTCGTAGGGTTATCTATCACCACAATTGGTTATACAAACCCTCCTAACTCTCAATGAGTCTCTAATCACTTATTAATCAAGTTTAAAAGCCTAATCCTAGCTTAACTAAGCCTAAAGAATGTTTATCCTAATCTAATCTAAAAGTGCTTTTTGAGCTTTAGTCCCACATGCACCCAAATTCCAAATTCTCCCAAGTGGAAAACTATAAATACAAGGCTAAGCCTACCCATTCAAACTACAACTTTACATAAGCTAAAGCCAAAACAAGCCTAAGAAAGCTTAAGAGCTCATTTGCATTAGCCAAGCTAATAAGGCATTTGATCTTGGGTCATCCACCATTAAAATAGCTTCATCTTGCACCCATGTTAGGTTAGTAATGAAATAGCTAAACTTGGCCATGTAGCCATTTAGTGAGATTCATTCACCCTCATGGAGTAAACAACACACAATTTGATTGCTTAGAATCTAACTAGGTTCACTTTCATTAAGCTTTCATTAAGCTTTCATATATAGAGAGTAGTATACATGTTAGTTTTTATGGTTTTGTCAAAGTTATAATTCTTGCATGTTATTTTCTCTTGTTTAGCTCTAATCCTATAGTGCATGGATGAGTTAGCAAAGCTTTTGAGGTTCTTTAATCTCATTCCATAGCTTTTTCCACTTTCCATTGCACACATTTGGCACATGCCTGTGGGACTCTTATGTCCATCCTCCATTAATGGAGTCACTTTGAAGCTTTTTGTTTTAGTTTCTAACTATTTCTTAGTTTTAATCTTTCTAGGATAGTTTCAAAGCTTTCTATATTAGTTTCAAAGCTTTCTAGATTAGTTTCAAAGTTTTTAGATTAGTTCAAGTTTTTAGTTTCACTAATATTTTTGTTCTAAATGGAAAAAATCATGTTTATTAACTAGTTTAGCTAGGTTTGTCTTGTTTTTTTTCTCTTTGCAGGATCAAAGGAGGTGAAGTGCTGCCAAAAATTGAACCAAATTGATAAAATTTTGATATTTTTGAAAAATCATGTGTTTTTTAGCCACCTACAGGAAAGGGGGCACACATGCCATTCTCAGTACGCCTAGGCACAACTCTCACTGTGTTTTTTTTACACAGAGGCGTGCAGGCACCAAAAATGGGGTGCATGTACACTAACATTGGTGCAAACATCATTACTTGGAAATCTTCCGGATGCCATAATGTTTTCTCCCGAACTTGAAATGACTCCATTTTTGTTGCCTTGAAAGGTATTAAAGTGAATTAAACAATGGAAACATAAATTTGGGCTTTTAAGTTACCAAATTTAAGGTTTTCATTTTTATTAAACTACTCATTTCTAACATGTCTAAATGCTTTGGAAAATTTGGTCTTTGATGTTCTAACACCTTGCATGTTTTATTTTGAATCTAACTTCTATTTTGTAGGGTGTATATACATGTTTGATGGTGATTTGACTTGTTTAAAAGTTAATAAACATTGCATGTTTAATAATAGGAATAAAGATCATGTATGCTCTTCACTCACATCCCTTGGGGTGATCTTGGGAATCGAAATGATTCTTAAGTCCTTTGATGATTTGAGGTAGTTAGGAGTATTTGAGTGGAAATTGGCTAAATTTGGCATAGTTGAATTAAAAGTGTTTTTCCATTTTGATATCTTTTTGGATTTTGAAGACAATCACGTATGCTCTTCTCTTGCGTCCTTGGACAAGCTGGAGAATCATAAATGATGCCTTATATTTTGATGGAAAACTACTAAAAATCTTCATACATGACCAAAATGCCATTGCTTGCCAAATAACGAAGGAATCAAATCAAAAGTCAAAAATACTAATACAAGTTGTTATACGGGTTTCCAAACAATGTTTGAGAAAACCACATCTAATTTAAAAAGATAAAATGAACAACATATTCAAAACATCGTATTGTAGGTTTCTTAAAAGGGTACGTCCCTCTCCGCTCAACTTAAACATAACACCTTTGGCATAACTCCTTAAGCTAAAACAATGGGGGTGGTTCCAAGAAACCCAAAGTAGTCCACGCAAGAGAGAATCTTGTGGACAAAACGAAAAGTGCTCCATACTACCTATCTGGACTAGTAATTCCTTTGTGAGATAGAGTTACAAGTTTTCCCTACGCGACCCTTTTAAGTACACAATAGATGCATCTGATGCCCACTGTGCTTGAAGGGGGAAAAGTCGAGATACTCCCAAACTAGTCAATGTGACTTTTTGGGTAAATCATCCCACTCGTGGATAATATTTGTAGCACCTAGGATGAGAGAACCACCTAGGAAAATATACTTTGGCCAGGAGCCCACTTTGACCATTCTAAAAACTATGTTGAGTTGTGAGCCATCATTTTCATCATGAAATGTGTGACGCGTTACTCTAGCCTAGTTCTTCACTTACCTTAAGGTAAGGTAAAACTCTGCCAAAGTAAAGCCAACATTTTTCACCCCCCATTTTGATCTACCTCCTTCACCTTCTTTTGACACTTTGTTGATCAAAGGAAGGGTGACTACCTTTGTGTTACCAATCGATTTCTTCTGCCACTTTTTTGTTCGTTTATGCCCATCCATGTTTGTGGCTGGGTAAGTTAAACATCTAAAGTGTATGGAGGTGTATTTATATCATTGGTAGCCTTTGTGATCTTGATACCCACGTCAAGATCGTCATCATAGTTAGGATTGATTCATCATTTTATCTCCCTTTGACATGTTACCTCGTTTGTATTGTCTCGACATAATTAAGATACTTATGTCATGTTTCTCATAAACATGATATAAGTGTATGCATCAGGTCATTACGATGCCCACATTTTAACACATCCCTAGTATACTTTGACTTATTTTGATTTCAAACAATGTCCTAAATCTTGAAAAGTTTCACTTACTTTGTTTGCTTCGCTTTTGATACCACTTTGACACTAATATCTTACTTCTCTCGCAAAGCTTGATATACATGTCCAATTGGTGTGGTTACTGGATTACATTTGTAAACCCCACCCTTTAACATTTAGGTTATGTTGGTTGTTGAAATTTTCATGGTATCCTTTGATTGGGAGTCACATCTACCCTTTGTTAATATTTATGCCTTGTTCATTTCGAGCTTGATGTAAATATTTACATTGTGTTGATCACCTTTGCATCAAAATTTACACATGCATTTTCATATGGTGTATTTCCTTGTTGATTGGCTTTGTGTTTCACACTTGCATGATTGTTCCTTATGATTATTCATTCATAAAACTTATTTTCTAGGAAAATCCCTTTTTATCTCATCGATATTGCATCATCACGATGTCTATTTTCCTTAGACCTTCTTTGGAAAATCATGCACGCATATCAATACTTACGAAATGTCTAGTCTGGTTGTCCTTATGCTACCAAAATTGACATGTCACTTCCTTCCCTTTGAAGGAGTTCCATCACACTATCTAGATCTAGACATTTTTGCTTAAAACAACACCAAAATGACTGACTATCGCACGGTTCCCCATACTTACAAAAATATGGAACCTAGGTTTAGCAATTAAAATCAAAATATTCCCATTATAACTAAACCTTGTTTGGTTCTTCGTGCTAGAGAGCCCATATGGGTAACTCATTCTCCACCTTCATCTCATAGTCGGCGGTATGATTTGGACACGTCTAAATCAAATTATTATTTGAGTTCCTCCCACTCTTCTTCTAATTATAATCCAAACATTTCCTCTTCTTCTGAGGATTCCAATCCAAATATTTCCTCTGACTCTTCTAAGGATTCAGATCCAAACTACTATTCAGATTCATCTAATTCGACTCTTAAGTCATCTAATGTGACTCCTATGTCATGGTCCTCCCTATCTTTGTAGGAACCTCTTCATCATACATTTAATGTGACTCCTACATCACAGTCCTCCCTTTCTTTGCAGGACCCCTTTTATCATCGCCTCATGACGTCTTCTTCCTTTAAAGATACGTGTGACTCCAAATCTCTCCAATCAAACATCTAATACAATTCTTGAATCACAATTCTCTCTTTCTTTGCAGGACCCTTGTTATTATTCATCTAATGTGATTCTTGAATCATGGTCCTCCCCTTCTTCATAGGAGCTTCTTAATCAATCACCCCTAATAAATATTCCTTCTTTGAATATTCTTGTGACTCAAAGTCCTTCGATTCAAACGTCTGAATCAACCCATGCATCACAATCTATAGACTTTGGACTTAATCCTACTAGTTTACAGATGATATACCATCGTATAGGTAGGTCCACACCACCTTCTTCTACTCCTGAGACATCTATCTACACATCTTCTTCATCTCTCACATCATCTTCTTCTATTAATCATCATCAAACATCTTCTAAGTCTTCCACACCAAGTGAACCTCTTTCTTCCAATCAACCCCTGGTGGTCGATCAACAACTCATACTGATTGACCTCTTTGAGAATGAAGAAACAATTAGGCATTTATAGGGGCACATGAAGATATTCCTTTAGAAGATGACGAAAAGGATTTTGTTTAGACTTTGATGCGTTCGCATATTCTGAGAAAAATGTTGATTCCTTTTATCAAGAAATAGAGGAAGAGCCTCAAATCATGCAACTTGATCCTCCTCTTATTCTTCCATCTTCACATTCTTCATTAAGTGAGGAAACTCCTAGGTCTTACATTGATCCATGGCCTATCTTCTCATCACCCAATAACTCTTTGTCTATCATAATTCCTCAATCACAATCTCTTATGGGGTCAATGCCAAGTAGCCCTTCATCTTTGTCTAGGTGTGGGTAACCTTCTAGTAGCCATCCTCTACTATTTGTGGGGCATTTTTTTGTAGCCCACTATCTTCTATTCTTGGGGCACATCCAACTAACCCCTTATCTTCTATGTATGGATCACCCCCAGGGTAGTCCATCATCTTCTATTCTTGGGCCACATCCTAGTAGCCCTTTGTCTTCTATCTATGGGTCACATCCTAGTAGCCCTTATTCTTCTATTCTTGGGCCACATCCTAGTAGCCCTTCATCTTCTATCCATGGCTCACCTCCCAGGTTCAGCCCATCTTCTTCTTCAATTTTTGGACCATATCCTTTTCATCCATCACATATTCCTTCTACCAATGACCGGGTAAGCCCACTATCATTTCTCTTGTTCCTATCATCAATCGTAAATGTTCACCTTCTTCTCCTTCTCGAGGTCGAAAAATTCACAAGTCAGCTTATAATAAATCTAAACAGGTTCATTATAAAGCTCAGTCAAAACTTCCAAGAGCTCAAAATCCCCCAACAACTTGAACAATATCAAATTTGTAAATCAAGTGTGATTCAAGAATGCACATCAATGTAACCATCAAGTATGGCGCAAAGTGTATAAAAATAAATCTAGATATGGAACTCAAGCTCCCACATACAAAATCCATGTTTCAAGATAAATAGTAGTCCTTTGTTGAGTGTGAACTCACCACGATCATTGAGATCGGTGAAAACATGACTCTTGATAAATAAACATGCCTAGTCTCCTTATCAAGGAAGTCGCAAACATTATTGTTGGATCTTACCACATAGAGTGACTTTGTTAGTTCCAATGTCTTAAAACTATAAAAATTTAAAAATCAAAAACAATTCAAAAATACCAAAAACATTGATAAAACACAAGAAAAATCAAAGGTACAAAGATCAAACATTGCAATAAAGTATTGCATACACATGGATGTTTCTTTCTTCCTTTCCTTGCTATTTTTCTATTCTCCTACCATTTTCATCTCTTTGGTGATTTTTTGGTTATCTTATTCACACGTGTTTTACGACATTTATCTCTATGGTATCCGTTTGACCCTGGTCTTTTATCACCTTGGTAAATTAAAGAACGACTGACCTCTTAGAGATCCTATCACATTCAACATCTAATAAACTTGTTGCAAAGAATTTTTGGACATATTTGTGGACACTAGCCAATGTCATCATCACAATCACTTCCACCTCCTTCCATCAAGTCATTTGTGGTTCTTAACCCCTTGTCAAACAAGAGAGCTGAAATAAGTTTTCAGAAATCAAAAGAAACAAAATCAATCAAATCAAAAGCTAAAAGCTACAAAGAAAAAGAAAATTGATATATTAATCTCTCTTGGGGTATTTCCAATAAAATCCACTTGGGGGCTATTGACGTCTAAATAGCATAGAGAAAATATGTGATTAGAATAAAATACATCTCCATCGGGGATATGAACACTGGCCGACATCGAGTAATGTACGGCTATACTTTCACCATCCACTCAAAAATTTCCTTTCACAATCAATCATCCCTACACATTGGCTAGGGTGTATTCACTTTTGTTCTATTAAATCTTTACTTCAAGAGGTAATTAAACTCCACGTGCACACATTGGATTTCTATGAGTAAACAAGATTAGTATGTTACTAGGAGTATTTTTTGGACCTGGTTTAGACTCTTACTCTAGTCCGTATTTTTCTCACAATTTGTGCCTTTGGCTAATTGCTTCTTCACCACAATGCTTCTAAGGTACATTCATATCATTCACATTGTTCTTCTAAACTAAAGCTTGATAACCAAAACAATTGCATCTTGTTTCTCTCGTTAGTTTAGCTTGTTTACTTTCTCATATTGCATTGCATTATGTATATTACATGGAGTTAGGCATCTTTTATTTTCTCATATTGCACTTCATTTTGCATGTTCCATGGGGTTTGTGTTTTTAGAAATGGACATTTGTTCGTATATGGATTTTCATGTCATACTACACTTTTGTTCATTCTTTTTAATAAGGAATGATGAAGATCTATAGCAATATAATGAAAAATAAAGTTGTTTAAACGACAATTGGATGGATGTTAGCTCATTCCACCTTTCTCATACTCCTTTTCTTCTATATCCCCTTTCTTTTCTTCTTCTTCACATTATCATTTCTTCTATTATCCTTTGTTATCTTTTCAATCGCCGATCGAGTTCTTCTATCACCCCATCACCAATCGAGGGGCATCCTTCATTATTCTCATTTTCTTCTATCCTCTCAAGATTTTCTACTTTTTTATGCTTGTCTACTTTCTTTGAAGTGACATTTCTTATGTCACCCTAAAGAGGGGAAAATGTAGACACCTAAAATATGCTTACACTTAGCATTTCATCCAATCCAATCAATTAACGATCTTTGTTAAATCCCCATAATTTGCTCCACTCTCGATGCCCATTTATGACACCTTCTTGGTCATATTCCTCCTATAATCATCTTATTTGGCTAATATATCTCTTATTAGCTAAACATTCCTCCTTTCAACAATTCGAACCTCGCTAGTTCTATCTAGACCAATTCTATTGGCTCTGTAAGTTATCTATCACCACAATTGGTTATCCAAACCCCTCCTAGCTCTTAATGAGTCTCTAATCACTTATTAATCAAGTTTAAATAGCCTAATCCTAGCTTAACTAAGCCTAAATCATGTTTATCCTAATCTAATATAAAAGTGGTTTTTGAGCTTTAGTCCCACATGCACCCAAATTCCAAATTCTCCCAAGTGGAAAACTATAAATACAAGGCAAAGCATACCCATTCAAACTACAAATTTACATCAGCTAAAGCCAAAACAAGCCTAAGAAAGCTTAAGAGCTCATTTGCATTAGCTAAGCTAATAAGGCATTTGATCTTGGGTCATCCACCATTATAATAGCTTCATCTTGCACCCATGTTAGGTTAGTAATGAAATAGCTAAACTTGTCCATGTAGCCATTTAGTGAGATTCATTCACCCTCATGGAGTAAACAACACACAATTTTATTGCTTAGAATCTAACTAGGTTCACTTTCATTAAGCTTTCATAGAGTAGAGAGTAATATACATGTTAGTTTTTGATGTTTTTGTCAAAGTTATAATGCTTCCATGTTATTTTATCTTGTTTAGCTCTAATCCTATGCTGCATGGATGAGTTAGCAAAGCTTTGAGGTTCTTTAACCTCTTTTGATAGCTTTTGCCACTTTCCATTGCACACACTTAGCAGTTGCTTGGTCAAAGCTAGCAAGTTGCAGGTAGGAGAATGTCAAGAATTGTATGAAATATGAGCCAAACTTCTTGATTAAGGATGTCACTTGTGACAAAATCCTAGCTTCTGGAACTCCTTCCAAGATTTGGACTACGTACATTGTGAATGAATTAGCTACGGGAGTGAAATTCCTATGGATTTCCTCCATCACTACTTGTGGAAGTTTCTTGAATGTAGACACCTTGGCAGAAATGTTTTGTGTGAGATCCAATCCCTTGAATGATCTTGAGCTAGTGAGGAGGTATAACAAGTAAGAGATCATGTGGAAATTCACCTTCATGGGTACTTGGATCAGTTTCAGATGGAGGTTATCATTGATGATCTGTCCCCAATCAATTCTGTGTTTTCCTCCTCCATCAACGTCAATATGAAAAGGCCCATCTAGTCTTGGAAGTCTCTTGTGCTTACTTCACCCATTACTCTACTGAGGAGAGTGATGAAATCTAAATACCCTTCTCGAAACTCACACCTTGGAAGGTTCTTGGGCATCCTTGAGGGATTTCTCCATGTTTTCAACCATGACCCAAGCACAACCCCTTGCACATATGCATCCATCATTTCCCAATCGTGTAAGGCCCTGTCTTTTGATATGATAACCATGTTGGGTGATGTCGGTATCTTATAGAAAATGAGATGGTTCTAGGGCTGATGAATACCATTTTTGTACCATTTTTGGCTCGGATGGTTCATTTTTAGGCTCATAGTGGTGAGAGTAGGCTAGGACCAACTCATGAATTTGGACAGACACTAGGTTTCCTGTAGCAATGAACAAGCCACTGGTGAATATCTGATCTTCAATATTCTTTCGGTCTCTAGATATCATGTGAGTTCTTAGGTCATTCAGGTCCATGTACAAGACATCATTGTCTTCTATCTCATACTCGCAGGTGAAGGGCTAAGCCATATTCTATCCCATCCACTTCTACTTCATGTTTTCCCTAGAATAACAACTTACTATTTTTAGTAAGTATGAAAAAGAAACTCCCTCGAACCTCAACTGGATGTTACAACCCTGATTCCCCCTTCTCCCTACATTCCTCCCTCCTTCTAGATCAACTTTATATTTTTAGCAAGTGCTCGTGGGACCACTTACTATTTTAGTAAGTTTCAAAATGTCCATTTTGTTGAATTCTCGAGTTGTAATGCATCTCTGATGTTTCCATCTCCTTCGCAAGTTCTTCTGTTGATGACTTTCCCAAAATAGTAGTCCCTTATGTAGAAGACCTGCTATTTTTATAAAGTGGGCTTATGGAGGTTGGATTGATGTGGGATGAAGTTTTCTGATATGGGTTTTTCCCAATATTGACCCTCTGAAATCTTAGAATCACCTGCTCAATAGTCTAGGAGATTTTAATCTTTCAATTTTTAGACTTGGTAGTGCTTCTAGATGGTAGCCATTAATGGAACTAGAAAATTAAAGGTTTAATTTTCTCCTCCATTTGTGAAAAAAATTATTTTTCTGATATGGGTTTTTTCTTCTAGTGCTTCACATGAAATTTTTCTTCAATCTGATAACCAGGTTTGATGGAAAATTCAACTTTTTCTTCGTCGAGCCGAAAAAGAGATTTCTTCACTGTGAATGATCTGTTGCATGAGAGGAGAGTTTAAAGGTATGTTTTTATGGTCTTGGATAGAGGAATAAATAGAAAAAAATGGTTTTTTTCTTTGTGCATTGGTTTACAAGATTTCTACGAATCTCCATTTCATAGCTATGGATATTTTAACTATTTTGTCCTCTTTGCTTCTTCTTCCTTGTTTTCTCAAACTTCCTTCTAAGACCTATATGTTTTCATGGAGTGGAGAAGAATATTTCTATGATATACCTGGTTTGAGGTTCAACAATGGTGGAGTGATGATGGGAAGTTGCAAAGGAGTTTGGAGGAACAACCATGCATGAGAGAGTTTGATATAAGTAGGAAAAATTAGGTTGGGGATTTTGAAAAAATTCAAAAATAATGAATAGAGAGGGTTGGGTGTATTTTCTTTTCCGTGATGTCCCTCACCTCAAATGGATGTGAGGGACATCATTTTCATAGTGAGCAAAGAAGGTGACACATGGCAAAATAATCGACGACTGGAGTGAGAGCTAGAAAATTAGCACTAAGGGGCTTGGAAGTGGGTCACATGGGTGACCAAAATTCTCTCCTAGAGGGATGGGAATTTTTTTCAAGGTTTTATGTCCCTAATATGTGAGGGATGCGAGGGACATCAAATTCCATGGTGATCCTAGAGCTAACACGTGGCGAGATCGTGGTAAGGAATTTGAGCTCCAAAAACACCCGAGGGCTTAACGACATCCCAAAGGTCACATAAGGTTAAAGAGGCCATATGGGGGCTAGGAAAATTTTTCCAAGGTTGATGTCCCTAACCTTGAGGGACGTCGGGAACACAAAATCCCGCCTGAGGCTCCTCGAAATGACACGTGTTCTCCCAAATTTTGCTCCCGATGGACTTTTTCAAAAAACATTTATATGATCTTGAATGGAAATGGCATTTTGAATCCAAATTTGGGGTCTTATGTTTTTATTTTTTCTTTTTATCCTTGAAAAATAAGATATTTTAGATTTGGTACTCTACGTGTGCATGATAAAAAATACTTGCATACCTAATGCGCTAAAGTTTTGTGAAAAATGGATTTCACCATCTTATGGGTCTTAGAATTCAATTTCCAGAGATGTTTTGTTTTTCTCCTAAATCCATCCAAAGCTCCCATAATCACCTTTTAAAGCTCAACAATTTTTTTGTGCATGTGTACTGACTAGGCCATGAACCCTAATTTTTGCAAAACTTCCCCAGCTTCTCCAAGCCCTTCCAGAATCTTCATGAATCATTTCCATGATGTCCCAAGACCTTTTAATCACCTCTACATCCACTTTGGATCTTCTCCTCCACTCCATGGGATTGATCCAACCCTAGGAAGGCAAATGATAACCTTCCCAAAATCGCCAGACTTATAATTTTTAATCAACTCCTAAAATCACCTAGTGGGATGAGATAACTTTAATCGGGAGGTCACTTGGACTTACTAGAAGACCTAAGGTGTCTTGGAATGATAGGACTTGAAAAAATTAACACAGGGGTATAGTTGTCATGCTTGAAAATGGTTAATTTCTTTTTGCACATTTACATGAAAAAAAATGGCTCTAGCTTGGGGACATGACATGGACTGAGTGTAGTGAAGACATGACATGGGGAATCCAAAATCTCAATTTTAGATGATATGATTTGTTGACAAATATCTTATCCATTAGGCCCTATAGAGCCATGTAAAATTCATGAGAGAGAAGGGTAACAAGAGAAGGAAACACACACACACACAAAAAAAAAAGGAAACACAACAAAAAGGAAAATAAAACCTAACAATCACCTATGGTACAAGGTGGGGGACAACCCACTTTCACTGATGATATAATTTTAGGTATTTCCCACTATGAGGCAATTCTAGTGGTGTTCCATCCAAATATGAGAGTAGAAAAACATTCTCACCGCAAGCTTCACGAATCTGGAATGGGTTGAGCCATAATGAATCAAAATTTCCATGGTTTCCTTTTGGTTCCCTTCTCTTTTCCCATAATAGGATAAAGTCTCCAAATTTGAATTCTCTCACTTTGGCTTTCTTATAAAAAATATTCTTTACTTTTAACTGGTGCTCTTTAATACGGTCCACCACTCGAGTCTATTTTATTCTAGCTTCTCAAGAAAGAGGATTCTCTTGTCAATGGAATCCTTGTATTGTCCATATTCTATTCCATGTAGCAACTTGAGAGCTGACATCTCAATCATGATGGGAATTTTTACTTTGACCCCATACAACAGTTGGAATGGTGACATACCTATTTCCTTCTTGGGAGTGATCATGTCTACCCATAATGCATCATACAACTTTTTGTGCCAATTCCTTTGGTTTTCATCTACGAGTTTGCAGATGATGGTTACTGATGTTCTTGTTTCTTGATTCATCCTATCCATTTCCTTTTAATAGTAATCCAATGAATGTGATAAAGAGATTTCTTAGCCATAGAAAAACTTGGTCAACTCCTTTGAAGAGAAATAGGTAGCATTATGCCTTCTGATCTTCGTGGCACTCTAAACCATATTATGATATTCTCCTTGATAAATTTGCAAACTATTTCGGTATTGGATTACTTGGATGGAATGACTTCCACCCATTTTTGAAGTAGTATGTCATTTTGAGCACATAGGTGTTCTTCGCGCTTGAGTGATCATTCATAACACCAATGAAATCTAGTCCCCCTGCTGAAATGGTTCTTCAATACCAACTAGTCGAGCCTTAGTGTAAATTGTGGTCTCCAAATGAATTTTGAAATGATTCACATTTAGAAACCCATTCCTCAGTGTTTGCAAAGAGGATGGTCCAATAATACCTTCCTTAGAGGATATTACGTACAGTGACCATTGATGAGAAATTTGCACCACACTCTTGGTCATGGTATGCTTTAAGTAATTTTTCTTATTTATCTTTATCTACACACTTGAGGAAGCATCCATCTAGACCTCTCTTGTAAAATTCCTGATTTTAGATTACAAAATTTTTTCCTTCAGCTTGAGTGCTCTCCATTTATTGTAATCAATATGAGAAGGGCATTCTCCATATGTTAGGAAATAGGAAATATCAACATACCACTCATCAGTAGTGGTTACAAAGAGAACATGTGGATTGTTTTCGGAACAAGTTGAGCAAGAACAATTGTCTTCACCATGTTGAGCTTTGAGTGTTTCATCTTCAACAATCAACCTACACAAACCATTTCCCCTTACCGATTAGAGGGTCAAATCTCTAAGTCATATTATTGAGTCTTTGCAATCCAATTTCCTCTTTTAGCTCTAGGATCTTGTTGTGTCAAGATGGACTTGATTGCACTGTTAAGGACCATCACCACCATATGAGAGTTGAGGATGTAAAACTTGAAAATTTTTATAGCCTTAACAACTTCATAGGCATACTTCTCCAATTGGCTGTAGTTTAGTTCATTCTTTTTCAACAAACAACTCATGAAAGCAATAAGTGCTTCCACGCCTTCATCATTCTTCTAAACAATGACAAAGATAAGGTATGTTATAATGCATAACAATACATGATGAACTCTTTGTTAAAATATGGAGATACAAGGGTTAGAGCCTTCCCAATATATTTTTTATCTCTTAAAACTTATCCTTCCCTTCATTGTTCCATTTGAATTTTTCCTATGGTTTCATCATGGTGGTGATGTGCTTTGTCAATTCAGCAAACTCTAGAACAAAGCGACAAAGAAAATTCACCTTTCCAAAGAAGGAATGAACTCATTTCTTTCTTGTGGGTAGAGATAATGCTTGAATGGCTCATACTCTCTTAGGATCAATGTGTGTTCCATGTTTATTCACAATGTGCCCCAGTAACTTGCCTTCTGTAACTCCAAAAATGCACTTTTTTGGGTTTAGTGATATGCCATGTTTTCTACACCTTGCAAGTACATGTTCTAAGTGATGGATATGATCTCCCCTCTTCTTTGAAAACACCATGAGATCATCAAGATATATGATGATGCAATTTTTTAAATATTTGAATGCAAAATCCATCGCCCTTTGAAATGTAGCTCCCACATTGATTAGGCCAAAAGGCATTCTATTGTAGGAAAAAGTGCCCCAAGGCATTGTGAAGGTTGTCTTGGTGCGATATTCCTCTACCACTTTGATTTGATTGTACCATGAGAATCCATCAAGCAATGAAATCATTTCAGATCTAGTGACTACTTGTAAAATGTGTTCCATGATATGTAGATGATAAATTTATTTCAATGATGTCTTGTTCAAGTTGCGGAAATCTACACATATTCTTATTTCACCATTCTTCTTCCACACCAACATAATGTTGGCCACCCATGTTGAATGATGGATGGGAAATATAATCCTTGCATTAATAATATTCATTACCTCCTCTTTGATGGTATTAGAAAACTTGGGTTATATGGCCTTTTTTTCCTAAATGGCTTGGCATCCTACTTCAAGGGAATTGAGTGATGCATTTCCTTCGGTTGGAAGGATTTGAGTTCATCATAAGAGTAGGCCAAAAATATAAATATTTCTTGAGTAACACAAAAACCTTCTCTTCTCCTCAAGTGAACAACATTTTCCAATATTGACCATCTTTGGCTCCTCAGGGTGTGCTAATGTTTTCCTTCTCAAAATCAGCTGGGCACCAAGAAGATTGTTTTGCTTTCTCTTGAATGAATCTATCGTGTTTGTCAAAGAGGTCTTCTAGAGAAACAAGGCCTTTTGGAATCTTATTTTCTTTCAATTTGATCACTCCTTCATCAATCCCTTAAATTCCTTCTTTCTCTTCTTTAGCTACCACTTCTCGGTGTGGATTTTCACTTCCTTCAAAGAGATATTATTGCAATTGTACCTTTGTTCCAAAAATGCTAGAATCTGGTTATCATCATTAAAGACTTGCCAATGATTTACATTATCTGGTACACTAGGCCTAAATACCATTTCAATGGTCACCTTTTCTTTACCAAAAGAAGGATGAGGTGTCACTAGGGAAGCCAAAATTGCAAGAGAATCATCCTTTTCATTATTTTCTCTTGGGATAGATTCAATGGAAAATGCATCGAAAGATTCAATGCAGTCCCATACTCTATTTCTATAATGCCAAAGTCTTGGATTTTTCACCTGATATTGTTGTTGGACTTGCTTTACTATCACCTCTGCATCACCCCGACATCTCATCTTCTTGATTCCCATGTCTTCTGCCATGCCCATGCCTAAGAGGAGAGCTTCATATTCCATCATGTTATTTGTATTATCAAATTACAACTTGTAGGAAAATGGGTACAATTCATCGGAAGGAGAGTACAACACCATGCTTACTCCCGAACCTACACTAGAATGACTACCATAAACTTCCATTGTACAAACTTGATCTTCTTCCTCTTCCATAAGAAGTGAAAAGTTCTCATCTTTCTTTAATGTGAGGAAGTAGTTGCTTAGCCCTATATCTTGAAAGAGAATGTTTACATTTGGATCATCGAGACTTTCATATGTAAAATTCATCTTCCTTACTAGAAAAAACTTCTTCATCTCACCTTTTATTGGAATAGTTGCATATGACCAATCCATTTTGATTTCTTTTCCTAATTCTCTCTGAAACTTCAGATCAGTAGCATTCCAAAGGAAGTTTGGATGTCAATGACTAGGATGGTTAAAATCACCTTCTTATCTAGAAAAGAAGCTAATGCTACCTGTGCATATTTGATTCTTCCTACAAACCGAACTTGTTTGGATTCCATTGAATATTATATTTCATTCATTTAGGTTAAGTTAAGGCTTAGATAATTTGCAACTTTTATGGGCATCACATTATCTAAGGCTCTGGAATCTATGATGTAATTATTTAGCTGGAATCCTTTAATGAGGAGTGACAGGTAGAAAGGTTCAACCTTTTTGGTTTTGGAGGCACTGAGGGCTAGCATGTTTTGATAAGGTGGTGTGGATGGTGTGGGAGTAAGCCTTTGGAATTTGGACCTGAGGTTATATGATTACCACCATGGACTACATCAATGAACCTATCAAATTGGGAAGGATGTGTTTGTAGGTATTCTATTTATGTGAGCTGGACTTTAGTTTTTCTTGTGTGTTCCAAAAAGTCAAATGGGGTTATGGTGGGAAAGATAGAGGTTTCAAGAATGACAAAATATTTACATGGTGAAGGATTTGCTACTTTGGGGTTGAATTTTCCTTCACAGGTGTAGTAACTAGCTTGGAAGGAGGTGGGGATGTAGGTTTTGATGGAACCTTATATGTTTTTATGGAAACAACATTTGAAGGAGAATTATTTTTAGCAATTTTTGAGCTGGGAGAAGGATTGGATGACTTACTTGGTATGGTAGCATGATCCTTGCTAACTAGTGGGTCCAATTTTTCTTTAGCCAAATCCATCAAAGGTGGTAGTGGTGATCCTCTGCTAATGATTTTATTTTGTGGAACCTCCACAGGAGAATCTTCTTTCTTCTTCTTGTCCTTTACCATAGCCATTGAGGATGGAGCACCTTTCTTGGATATGTACAAGTGGAAAATACACATGAGAAACTTGATCTTCTTCATCATCAAATTACTTACTTAGGCCATTGTGCATATCACCGTCAACTTCCTCAACCTCAAGATAGTTGTCATCGTCCCCTATATTTTCTTCTTCAGGTTATTTAATTTCCACTTCCTCCTTTGGTTATTCGATGTCACGGTGGAATTGAATGGCGATGCTTTGAGAGTGAGCTGATGAGGAGGTAGAGCGATCCTTGGTCTATTGGGAGGATTTGGTTTCCTTGGAGTATTCTGCATTGTGATCTGGGAGATCTATTTCTTCAAGGCAACCAAGTCATTTGCCATTTTTTGGAACATTGGATCTGTGGTGACTGATCCTAAATTTTGACATTTTTACTTTCCATTTGGGATTTTCACTTTACCATACTAGATTAGATCATCATCGCTTTCTATCTTGTGGTCTAGCTTCCCTCAATATTCTTGGTTGGGTTATTCTAAGGAATAAACCTACTTTTGATGGCAAGAAACTGATGAAGAATCTCTTCAAATTATTTTTAGGAGGCACCGCATATTCATGGATTATTATTATCACTCTATTATATCTTGATATGAAGTCTCTCATTAATTCAAAGTTTCTTTCTTCATTTATACCAAATAGACAAAGAGACCTTTGTGAGTCTTCCATGGTCTTAAACATGTGTTCAAATGCACTTCTAATATCTTCCCAATAGGTGACAGACCTCGGGGTAGCATGTAGAACCATTCAAAATATTTTTCTTGGAGTGACTCCACAAAGAGCCAAACTACCACATCTTCATCCTCAATGCCCAATACACTACAAGTAGTGATAAATGTATGTTACATGTTCTTCAGGGAGTTGAGAACCATCCCCTCTAAATTTTGGAAATTTTTCCTTGATCCTTTTGGTAGCTTGTGAAGTGGTTGAGAAAGGGTGAGTGGACCGGTGTTTCCCCCTCATGGTACATTAGGCCTATGGACCTCATGATCATGATCCCCATTCTGTTTATGTTTCTAGCTTCTAACCTTGCTAAGGTTGCGGCTTTTGCTATTGCTCTTTCTTCCACCTCGGCTTGAAGTATTTCAATTTCTTCAATCTGAGCTCTTATTTCCTCTTCCACTCTTGCTTCTCTTTCTCTATCTTCTTCTTTAGTCTCTACATTAGTGAAATATTTAAGGTTCTCATTGATGTATGGAAATTCACCATCCAAAGGATTGG
Organism: Taxus wallichiana var. yunnanensis; assembly: GCA_018340775.1. Classification (NCBI taxonomy): domain Eukaryota; kingdom Viridiplantae; phylum Streptophyta; class Pinopsida; order Cupressales; family Taxaceae; genus Taxus; species Taxus wallichiana. Next base: position 485,749,245 of record CM031241.1, on the reverse strand, counting down.
CAACACTTAGGTTCCCAACATGACCGGTTGCTTGACGAAAGGGAGACCTCTGAATTTTGAGTAGCTCTTGTCTTATTTGAAGCTCTTCAAAAGTGGGATCGGTTTTTCCTCCTTGTCTTTGTTTCTGGGTGTATCTTCTATTTTCCATCTTGGAAATCTATACTCTTCTTTGTCGTCCTGGAATTTTTCTTTACCTTTCCAATTCAGCAACACGTTCTTCTTAAGGGTTAAGAATTCTCATGGCAATGAGGTAGTTGTTGACACTTCACTTGTTATGCTAGAAAACTTCTCTCAAATCAAGTAATATCCTCTTGGATGTGGAAGAGTGATTTGGGTATTTCAACACAAGGATTTCTAAGAATAGCCATGGTTTTAGACATGATGCTCATATAGCTATTAAAATTCCATAAATGTTTTTTTTTTTGAATTTTTGAATTTTTAATTTTTTAAATTTGTTTTGTATTTTCTAACCTTCGGTTGTATTCAGGTGCGAGATGCTACTAAATCTTCCCCATGGTGGGTGCTAAAAACAATTGGCGAGAAAATTTATCAAGTAAAAAATTTGTGGTTATCTTGCCAATGCTCTCGAGAGTCTAACTCCTCTCTACTTAGCCATTATTGAGTAGGGAAATGTGCATGTTTTCAGCTCATGTGTGTGCATGTGTGAGTAAAAAGTGATTTCTATCCTAGTGGAATTTTGGCAAAGGATTCAACAAGGGCACTCCACTAACCTTGTGGTAAAATTTTGCATATATCTCGCAAGAGAGTAATTTTTAGGAAAGCGGGAAAGGGAGTAATAAATTTAGAAAAGAGAAAACTAATGCTACAAGTAGAAAATCGGAGAGATTTGCATAAACCAACTAGAAGTTTGATTACATGCACTTAAATTTAGAAGAAAAAAATCTGCGTAATAGAATTAAGACCAAATAATGTTTAATGAGAACAATGTCCCATTAAACTCCTCAGTCAAAAAAGGTTGAAATTCCTTCTTACTTTATTGCAACTCAAGCATAAATTATACATAAGATAGAAATAAAATACATTTTGAGTAGGGAAAATGGAAGATTTTTTTTTGAATCTCTTTTCTCTCTTCACAAGGATATCTCTATCATGAATTCACAAAAACAACTCCACTATCTAAGAATTCTCGAAAATTTGTCTTTAGATGAAGAAGCTCAAATGAGGAGCATGTTACAATTTATAGAAGAAGAGGAAACTCTTCATCTTCTCGGTGAATTTTCAAATACTTTAATGTGACTTTAGATTGTTCATATTCCATAAATAAATATTTAAGTCCCTTTTATAAAAAAATGAAACTTAGATTTTACATTATGTTTTTAAAAATAAGTCAAGAAATATCTTAAAGTTATATTAAAAAAGTGCAAACCTCAAACATGAGCTAAGCAAAATATAACATTGATGAGAGAGAGCGTCGGTGGGACACCGCAAGGTACCCAAGAAGAGAAGAGAGAGAAAGAAAAGGAATAAGAAGAAAGAAGAAGAATTATGCAATAGGATGTGCTATTGCAAAAATAATGGATTTGATCTCACTCCCCTAAATCCGGTTTCCACTTCACACTCCTAAGAAGGCCTCTTTTTCTCCAAGATCTTTGCTGAAATGAGAAGTTCTAGGTTCCATGCAACTCAATAATGCAAGGACAAGTGAGTACATAATGGTATTTTTGTGACTCGGTCCACCGAATAGCTCCATAAAGCGAAGATGTGTCGAAAGTGTGAAAGAGTAAAACAAGCATCCATGGAGGAGCATGGCCACACTTTTGATGTCTTTGCACTTCCCAAACCATGATGAATGTTTCTTTGTAATAATTGAAATAGAGACCTCTGTGAATCTCATAGAGGAAGTTGAGGTTATCCTTAGTGAAGGATGATGGGTTATCTACCTCTTTCTTGACATATTCTTCAAATGAATCAACTCATCAATAGTTGTATCCTCACCCATTTCAGGTACTCTAAGTTTTTGAATTTTCTAATTTACACTATCATGTAATTTGTACGTTGGTTCCTCTTTCTCCTCTAGCTCTTTGATGGCCCTATTTATATCCTCAAAAATAATTTCCAATGCCCTCTCCCACACATGAAAAGTCTTTTGAAGGAGTTTCAAAGATCTTCCTATCAATCAACTCCAATCAGGTAATGAGTGTTGCTCATTTCATCTACTCATCTTGAGTCCCAAAGGTTCCCAATAGTTCATTTCTTTCTCCAAGACCTCCTTGAGTGTCTGCTTCCTATTTTTGTTGCACACATGTAAGTGAAGATTTTTACCGCTTCTTAGAGCACTAACCTCCTTTTTCTGAAATTGAGTTAATCCGTTCATTATTTTTTACCCTTGTATTGTGAACTCGTAGTTTTTCCTTCCTAAAACAAAGTAAAATGTTGTTTCCTTCACCATGGATTATGGATTGAAGTTGTTGATTTGTGTAACTTCCTCGGTGGGAATTGTAATGGCATTAGGATCAACTAGATGTTGTATATAGAGTGACAGAGTTTGCACCTTTTCATTTAGTTCATCAATCTTCTTCTTATACTCTTTATTTCTTTCCACCATGCGAGCAAAATATTGTTAATACATGTGAAAATTCCCTTCATGTGTTTTCAGTCCCACTTGAATTCTACTCATTTCATAATCAACTATGTCATCTCATCCACTAGCTTGATTACTTTGGGCCAAGCCCCTTCATGAATTGATTAATTGTTTCCCCACTATAGAACCGTGAGGCTTTATGTGTGAGCTTCCTTGATAAGTTTTCTTTAGAAAATGAGAAAATAGTTGATAGATCGGGGTTGCACTTGCTGCATAATATGGGTGTTGGGGAAATTTTTTTCCCTACATCCAAGGAAACATCTCATCATACTCAAGTTCAATGATAGGTGTACTTGTTGGTACCACTGTTACAAAGGAGGAAAATATTGAATGAGAGAGGCATGGGTGTCATCAAGAGGGGAAACCTCCTGTGGTGGCTCGAATCTGAATCTTGAACCATGTATTCTTCATCCACTTGTGCCTTTTTCATGGGGTGTTCTTCTTATATTTCTAGGATCAAATAATACTCTCACAATGATGCAAACTAGTATTCTTCTACTCTAAGTTTCTTTGACATCTTCTTGTGAGGAGAAGCTTCTAATTCTTGTGGCCTTCCTTTTTGAACTCACTCTGGAGTGTTTAGAACTGAAATCACCTCTATGAATTTTGAAGATGACTAATGTGAGGCTTGCTTTTGACTCGGAGGAATTCCTCATGACTGGATGGTCATGGTTCTCTTCTTCTAAAACCAATTTCTCATTCTCCTTACCACCTTCTCATTCCACTCTAATATATCCCTTGATTCATGAACATACTAGTTGATTGGAGGTAAAGGGGACATCTTGACTGCCACATACTCAAATCATACATCTTCATCCCATCATCTTGAAAAATATCTTCATACCAGGAGAACTTGAATTTATTCATTTCATTGATTTTTGTTCACATACGGTCCTTTTCACACAATTCAAATTCATCAATGTAATTAGGACATATATTCCTTGACTTGCTACTCATGTTGTAATTCTATAGACATAGAAAGAGTCAAGATCTTCTTGGATGTCAAAATTAGGCTTGACAATGTAGGAATGTAAAGTCGGTTGAGCTAAAACAACCTCTAGATGAGATGCATCATTTGAACTCTTACACGTGAATACCCCAAGAGAGATAGGAAATGGAATAAACTTCTTCCTCCTACTTTTAATATTTTTATTCACTTAAATGATTTTTCTCACAGCTCAAACAATAAAATTTTTTCACTAAGGTTCTTAGAAAGCCTTAATGGTGCTTGGTCGAAGCTAAAACTGGAAGGTAGGAGAATGTAGAGAATTATATGAAATAGGAGCCATAATACTTGATAAAGGATGCCATTTATGATGAAATCATAGCATCCATATCTCATTCCAAGATTTGGACTACGTACATTGCAAATGCATCATTTACGTGAGTGAAATGCCTATGGATTTCCTCCATCACCACCTATGGAATTTTCTCAAACACATGCACCTTGGTGGTAATGTTTTACATGAAAGCCAATCCCTTGAATGATCTTGAGCTAGAGAGGAGGTAGAACAAGTAAGAAGTAATGTGGAACTTCCTTTTCATGGTACTTGGAGAAGTTGTAGATGGAGGTTATCACTTATGATCTACCCCAAGTCAATTCTTTGTTTTCCTTCTGTCAACATCAAGATGAAAAGGCCCATCCAATCTTGGAAGTATCTTGTGCTTGCTTCACCCATTACTCTATTGAGGAGAGTGATGAAATCCAAATACCATTCTCGAACTCACACCTTGGAAGGTTCTTGGGCATCCTTGAAGGCTTTCTCCCTTTTTTCAACCACGACCCAAGTGCAACCCCTTGCACATATGCATCTATCATTTCCCAATCATGCAAGGCCCTATCTTTTGAGATGATGACCATGTTGGGTGATGTTGGTATTCGAAAGAAAGTGAGATGGTTTTAGGGATTATGAAAACCGTTATGTACCATTTTCAGCTCGGATAGTTTGTGTTTGGGAGCTAATAGTGGTGAGAGTAGGCTAGGACTAACTCATGACTTTGGGACGAGACACTAGGTGTTTTGTGAAAATGAACAAGCCACTAGTGAGTAGTTGTCTTCTATCTCATACTCAGGTGAAGGGATGAGAAATATTTTTTCATGTCCACTTTTGCTTCATGTTTTCCCTAGAATAACAACTTATTGTTTTAGTAAGAATGAAAATCAACTCCTTCGAAGCTCAACCGGATGTTACGACTATGATTCCCCCTTCTCCTGCATTCCTCACTCCTTTAGATCAAATTTATATTTTTAGAAGGTGTTTTTGGGACCACTTACTATTTTTACGTAAGTGCCAATATGCCCATTTTGATGAATTCTCGGTTCAATGCATCTCCGATGTTTCCATCTCCTTAGCAAGTTCCTCTATTAACGACTTTCCCAAAATAGTAGTCCCTTATGTAAAAGACCTACTATTATTAGAAAGTGGGATTTTGGAGGTTGGAATGATGTGGGAAGAAGTTTTCTTATATGGTTTTTTGCCCAATATCATCCCTCTAAAATTTTAGACCTACACGCTCAATAGTCTAGGAGATTTTAATCTTTTAATTTTGGACTGTAGTGCTTCTAAACGGACGCCATTAATGGACCTCAAAAATTACAGGTCTGGTTTTCTCCTCCATTTGTGAAAAAAATATATTTTTGATATGATTTTTTTCTTCTGGTGCTTCACATGAATTTTTTCAATTTGAAAACCGTTTTGTGAGAAATTCAACTTTTTCTTTGTTGAGCCGGAAAGGAGATTTCTTCATTGTGAATGATCTATTGCACGAGAGGAGAGTTTGAAGGTATTTTTTTGATGGTATTAGATAGAGGAAAAAATAGAAAAAAATGGTTCATTTCTTCATGCACTAGTTTGCAATATTTCTACGAATCTTCATTTCACAGCTATGGAGATTTTCATTGTTTTCTTCTCTTCATTCTTCACTTTTTGTTTCCCTTTGTGTTCAAACTTCATTCGATACCTATATGTTTTGATGAAGTGGAATATAATATTTCTTTTATATACCTAGTTTGAGGTTCAAAAATGGTGGAGTGATGATGGGAAGTTGTAGAGGAGTTTGGAGGAAGAAGCTGCACGGGAGAGTTAGATATAAGAAGCGGGAAGAAAGTGACAATTGGGGATTTTGAAAAAAAAAAAATTATGCATAGAGAGGGATGGGTGCATTTTATTTTCTCTAATGTCCCTCACCTCAAAGGGACATGAGGGACATCAATTTCCATGGTGAGCAAGAAGGTGACACATGGCAGTGATCCGACAACAAGGAGTGAGAGCTAGAAAATCAACACTGAGGGGATGGAAGCGGGTCACATGGGAGACCAAAAGTCTCTCCTAGGAGGATGATTTTATTTTTCAAATTTTTATGTCCTTGACATGTGTGGGACATAAGGGAAATCAAATTCCATGGTGATTCTAGATTTGACACTTGGCAGAGATCCGATGGCGGGGAATTTGACCTCCAAATTATACTCGAAGGCTAAGCTGACAATCCTGAAGGTCGCATGGGGTTCCATTGGTCACATGGGGGCTGGGAAAAATTTTCCAAGGTTGATGTCCCTGACCTTGAGGGATGTTGGGGACACAGAATCCCGCCAGGATCTTGGAGCTGACACATGTCATCCCAAAATTTGGCTAACTCCCGAACACGCTCAGAGAGGTCAACTTGAGACTATGATAACTTGAGCTCTTGATGGACGTTTTCAAAAAATTATATAATCTTGACTTGAAATTTCCTTTTTATCTAATGGTTGGGGTCTCATGTCTTAATTATTCCATTTGATCCTCGAAAAAGTAGATTTTTGATTTAGTACTCCACTGTACATGAGAAAACTGTTTGTAGACGTAATGCGACAAAATGTTGTGAAAAATAGATTTCACCATCTTTTATGTCTTGAAATTATCTTTCTAGAGATGTTTTCTCTCTCAAATATATCCTGAGCTCCCAAATCACCTTCCAAAGCTCAAAGAATTGTTTTAACTTGTATGCTTGACTAGGCTTGTGAACCCTAATTTTGGCAAAACTACCCTAACTTCTCTGAGACCTTCCGAAACTCTTCTGAATAATTTCCATGATGTCCTAAGACCTTTAAATCAACTCTATGTCCTCTTTATCTCTTTTCTTCACTCCGTGGGGTTGATCCACCATAGGTGATCTCAAAATAATCAAGTTTTTATTTACTTGATCTCGAACCTTATAGGGTTTAATTATTTACGATAATTTGCTCCTTTTTAGTAATAAATTTAAAAATTAATGCAAGAAAATTTCACAATGATTGATTATGGAGTTTGGAAATTACCTACGTCTCTGGGTTCTTATCGAACCATTCCACTAGTCAAAACTTGTAAGTTATAATAGTACTTTCACAAGAAAACCTAATGGAAACTATTAAGAACTTGCTTAGAAGAATAACCAAACCTTCAAAAGATAAGGGTGAAAAATAGCACCCTTTCTTTCCTGGCATATTCAGCAAGCTCGATGGCACCAAATACACTATTTGGAATCCTCTAGTTCTTGATCGGCCTTCCAGGACACTTCAGCTAACGCCCTATGGCACTCCGTTCGATATTCCGGGATTCCAATAATTTGGTGTGGTACTATGGGCCAACTAGGTAGTATTAATAACTCCTATCTAGAATAATTTTAATTTACTATTTCCTAAAAATAATAGGTCAATAATAATTAAAATAATAATGCCTAAAAAATTAGGTTTTCACACAACTACGCCCATGGTAACTAACTCTCCTCTTGGCTCACTCTCTGCCTTTCCAAGCTCTAGAATGAGCTTCTTTGTTGTGTTGTGTGTCCATTACAATGAAATGGGTTCCCTATTTATACAAAAATTAGGGCCCTAAAATAATGGATTAAAAATTATCTAAGGTTAATATTAGCATAGCCCATAGCAAAATAAATGGGATTATTTCCCATAGTGGCAGATTTTCTTTAGGAAAGTAGGTATATCCCACATTGGGGGGAGGAGATAGGTTTTAGGCTTAAAATAGCCTTTCCACGCATGTTTTAAAGTGGTCAAAGGACCACTTGGGGCATAACCGCCCCCACCTCCTTCTCATGTGGATCTCCACACATGGCATTTGCATGCCCCCTACCACCGCTTCATCTCCTTCACCACGTGGACTTGGAAAATAGATATGGGGTTGGCGGTTTATGTGGGTGGCTGTATTAATGTTTGGCCAAGTCATGTGGTGTGCTTTGTGACCACCGAGATATGTGGGAATGTGGTCTCACCAAGATTCAACCCTAAACATTGCAAATTGAAATTGTATAGTAATATGGTGATTAATATAAAATTTAACCATATAAGACTATGATCTCCTTCACCACGTGGACTTAGCAAATAGATATGGGGTTGGTGGTTTATGTGGGTGGTTGTATTAATGTTTGGCCGAGTCATGTGGTGTGCTTTGTGACCACCGAGATATGTGGGAATGTGGTCTCACCAAGATTCGACCCAAACATTGCAAATTGAAATTGTATAGTAATATGGTGAATAATATAAAATTTGACCATATAAGACTATGATATTCAAAATGAAATATGGCTAAGTGGTGGCAAGCCATGTGGTGGCTTGTGGACCCACCACGTCGGTGATAATACCATAGTCCACACGGTGGTGGGCTCCCCTCCATAACAAAAGTTGAGCCTCTTGTTCCGACGAGCTATCTTTTTACGACCATCGAAGACCGGAGATCAAAAACCCACAAATGACTCCCTTTGCCTTTTTTCCATGTGTCACAGTGCCCTTGGTCCAATATTGATTGGTGACCATAGTTGAATTTCTTGTTGACTAAAATTTGATTGGACATAACTAGAGCTCCCAATGTCCATTTGTTTTGTTCTCAGTGTTAATGGAAAGCTCTCAAAATGATCTTCTACATTGATACCATTTAGGGATGTTTAGGGAACTTTAAAAAATGATCCCCTGATCACACCTCCCCACTGAGATAGGATTTTTGTCCCAAAAAGCTTATATTGGAACATTTTCCCCTCTTTTCCTGAATCTGGAAACTTTGTTTTCACCTTAGAAGTTCCATGTAGCGTAGACCCTTGGATCTCTTCCTCTGCAACCTCCTTATTTCAACAACTTGGTTCCTATGCTTTAACCTGTGGGTTATGGGCCCACAACACTTTGGTTGTGCCACTCTGATATCCGAAGAAGACCTCCATGCCTCCATTGTATGGTGCTAAGTTTCTGAATGAAACCTCAACGCTCCTATTGTGTGGTGCTAAGCTTCCAGATATCTAACAACAAGGATCTTCTTTTACCCTATAACAAAGCTCCTATCTTCGAGTTAATTCCATAGAATCCAAACTGGTTTGAAGGAACTCCATGTTACTTAGAGCTATGATTGATCCAATGTCAATGATGGACAATGAATTGTCCCTTTTTAGAAATCAACGCCTCTCTGATGTGCGGTGATAAGTCTTTTGTAGAATTCAATGCCTCTTTGTGTAGTGCTAAGTCTCTTAGAGACCTCAACACCTCCTCCATGTGCTGCTAAGTCCCTTACAGATCTCAACACCTCTGTTGTGTAGTGCTAAGTCTCTTGTAGACCTCAACACCTACAATACACAATGTTAATCCTCTTTAGAGACCTCAAACCTCCAATGCACGATGTTAAGTCTATTGATCAACTACCATTCGAATGTGTGGTCACAATGCCTTGACACCGAATGATGTTTTGAGTTGATCCTTTGAGAGCTCCTCTTGTTGACACACTAATATCAGGTACCACTTTGCTACATGGTCATAATGCCTCTACACAGAATGAAGTTTTGACCCATTAATGCCAATGGTGATTCAACTACCATTTTGTTGCATGGTCACAATGCCTCTACATAGAATGAAGTTCTGAGATGACTCCTGTAAACTCTACTGTCTGCACAAATGGCAGATCAATCTCCAAGCTTTATATGAGTTAATTCCTGTATCCAAGCTGTAACAGGTACTCACACACTGATTAGGAGATAGGTGCCCCTAACAGGGTCTTTATACAACTTTCAAATACAAGTGTGAGGAAATTATATCCTAATACACCATGTAAAACTAGTTGTAAAAATGCTCCATTTTTGGAGTCTTGTACAATAAGCTTAAAATACCAATTCTATAGGAAAATAATTTTGCATGGTAAACCTGTCACGAAATTTCTCCTACTTGGTGGCTTATGTACTTGGTCTTCTCCACTGCATCACAATGTGGATTGACTTAATTTGTCTCCTCCCTACTTGGACCAATAACTCAACAAGGAAAAATATACTACATCTTATGGTGTTAGAAAAATCACCAAAATAATTTCCCTCTAGGGTCTTACTAATGCAAGTATAACAAAGTACAAACATTTCCCAAAATTAGGTCTTAATAATGTGTCATGTCAGTCGATGTATACACACATTTCCCTCAAAGGGGTCTTACCAATACATTCTACCTAACACAATAGTTTATGGTTTTATTATAACAAGAGCAATAAATAATGCTCAGAAAAACCAAATACAATAGCTGAACAAAGTCAACTTTATTTGCACCTTAGATTTCTTACCAAATGTAGAATCCTCGGTGTCTACCTAGGATACCTCAATAGGTGTCATGTGGATCCCTGGGCTCTTGCTCCTCTGCATACAGATCCTCATGGTCTATTGGAATGTATGTGACCTCAGTGTTTAGATCTAGATGATCCACAGGACATATGAGCTCGACTCTGCACTAGGATCTACATGATCCCCGGGTACATATGAGTCTAAAGGCTCACTATCTTCACCTCATGTAAGATGAACAACATGACTTGTCACAAACTTGATCCTCCAGCTATGCCCAATACAAAGCTCCACTCCACTCCTGTCATCAGTCATATAACCTTGATGAGCAGTAAGGTAGAAGTTTCCTAATACCATTTCATCCATCTCCAAAGGGATGATGTCGAGAGTGATATTATCGAAAACTCATCTCCCAATTATGAAGCTCACAATGCAATAACTAGTAGACACTCCATAGAGTACCATATTTTGTACCTACTATCTTGGTATGAGGAAGTGGTGTCATGGGAAATCCTAGACGGCGTACCACATCGGCAGTTACATACCCTACTCCGATAGTCCAATCGAAAATAAGGGTTACTAACTATGCTTGTGTAACCACTGGAATCCACTATCTAGAGGCACTCGCATGTCGTAGTATGATGTCTGGATGTTCCACTAGTACTCCCCATGCCAATGGTGCCACTGACTTGCTAGTGATGGGTCTTGCAATAGCCTTGTCCTTCTTCTGCATCCACTTAGGCCTCTTCTTTGGGTATAAATCCCAACATCGCTTGGTATCATGTCCTTTGCCAAAATGACGACACATGACCAAGTATAGCAAAGGTTTCCTCTCCAAATAGTGCTTCTAAAGATGAATGGCTTCATCCCCTTCCCAAGTGGAGCATCCATGCTTCTTTATAACTCTGCAAGGCATTGTTGTTACTTGTGCTAATTCTCTCAAATAGTAGCCAGGTGGGTTTTTAACTCCATGATTTTGATCATGTTCTAGATGTTGAGTGATCATCACTCAAACCATGGTGCCCAATAAGGCAAGCATAACCAAAAACTAGAAGAAAAGGTATAGATCCATTTCCAAAACCAGATCTGATACCAAACTTGCTTCTAGATATTAGCAAGTTACAAGCATGATGACCTACTCTGATACAAAACTTGATCTAAAAATAATCAAGTTTTTATCTACCTAATCTCAGACCCTTATAGGCTTTAATTATTTGTCAATAATTTTCTCCTTTTTCAGTAATCAATTTAAAAATTAATGCAAGATAATAAAGACAATTTCACAATGATTGATTACGGAGTTCGGAAATTACCTACATCTCGGGTTCTTATCAAACTGTTCCACTAGTCAAAACTTGTAAGTTACAATAGTAATTTCACAAGAAAACCTAATGGAAACTATTAAAAACTTTCTTATAAAAATAACTGGACCTTTAGAAGACAAGAGTGAAAAATAACACCCAACTTTCCCTTTCTGGCATATTCGGAAAGCTCGATGGCACTAGCTCCACTGTTCAAAATCCTCCAGGTTATCGATCATCCTTACAAAAATTCATAACGCCTATGGCACTCCATTCGATATTCCAAGATTCACAATAATTTGGTGTGGTGCTATGGGCTGACTAGGTAGTATTAATAACTCCTAGCCACAATAATTTTAATTTACTATTGCCTAAAAATAATAGGTCAATAATAATTAAAATAATAATGCCTAAATAAATTAGGTCTTCACACAACTATGCCCATGGCAACTAACTCTCCTCTTGGCTTGCTCTCCACCTTCCGAGCTCTAGGAATGAGCTTCTCCATTGCATTGTGTGTCCATTACAATGAAATGGGTTCCCTATTTATACAAAAATTAGGGCCCTAAAATAATGGATTAAAAATTATCTAAGGCTAATATTAGCATAGCCCATAGAAAAATAAATGGGATTATTTCCCATAGTGGCGGATTTGCTTTAGGAAAGTGGGTATATCCCACATTGGGGGGAGGAGATAGGTTTTAGGCTTAAAATAGCCTTTCCACGCATGTTTTAAAGTGGTCAAAGGACCACTTGGGGCATAACCGCCCCCACCTCCTTCTCACATGGATCTCCACGCATGGCATTTACATGCCCCCTACCACCGCTTCATCTCCTTCACCATGTGGACTTGGAAAATAGATATGGGGTTGGTGGTTTATGTGGGTGATTGTATTAATGTTTGGCTGAGTCATGTGGTGTGCTTTGTGACCACCGAGATATGTGGGAATGTGGTCTCACCAAGATTTGACCCAAACATTGCAAATTGAAAGTGTATAGTAATATGGTGCATAATATAAAATTTGACCATCTAAGACTATGATATTCAAATGAAATATGGCTAGTGGTGGAAATCCACGTTGTGGGTTGTGGATCCACCACATCGGTTATAATACCATAGTCCATGGCGGTCAAGCTCCCCTCCATAACAAAAGTTGAGCCTCTTGTTCCGATGAGCTATCTTTTTATGACCGTTGAAGACCGGAGATCGAAAACCCACAAATGACTCCCTTTTCCTTTTACCATGTGTCACAGTGCCCTTGGTCCAATATTGACTAGTTGACCATAGTTGACTTTCTCATTGACTGAACTTTGACTGGACATAACTAGAGCTCTCGATGTCCATTTGTTGCATTCTCATAGTCAATGGAAAGCTCTAAAATGATATTCTGCACTAACACAATTTAGGGATGTTTAGGGAAATTTAAAAATGGTCCCCTAATCACTAGGAAGGCTAGTGATGCCCTTCCCAAAACTACCTATAAGTTGCAATTTTTAATGAACTCTTAAAATCATCTAGGGATGAGATAACGTTAATCGGAGGTCACTTGGAATTACTAAAAATAACTAGGGTGTCTTGGAATGATATGTGATGAGGCTAGAATATGCTCGATAAATGTACAATAAATGATCTCATCTTACTCTCCTTTTGATTAAGTCTGACTGCATTTTGTGACTTTTGTTTGATTTGATATGAGTTATGATGTAATTGTCCATATTTTTTTGATTATGATTCTAACATTTAAAAGCTTTGTAATTCCTAACAAAGTTTTTTGGAAACTTAGTTTTGTAATAAAGAAAGTCATAATCAAGCGGAAGAATGAAGTATGAAGTGGTCAACATGTTTTTGGGAACATTTGTTTCACTACAGCAGAGTTTTGGAACTTCTAAGCTAGTTCTGGAACTCCATTACATAGTCATAGGATTTATCACCTAGTTCCGGAACTTCCGACTTAGTTCTGAAACTCTAGTACTTAGTTTAAAATTATCATATTAGTTTCGAAACTCCTGCGAATATCTCCAAAATTCTCTCCGTTAAACCTAGAATGATTTCCTTTAGTTTCGGAACTCTTATAGAGTTTTGGAACCAATAAGAATCTATTCTAAATGGCGGTGATTTTCAAATCAATAATCCTATCAATCGGAGTAGATTAGAAGACTTCTAACTATCCATACTTGTAGATCCGAGGATAATTATTACATAGATGTGCATCTAGCCATGCTCAAATTCAACATCTATTCTCGGGCCTGATTTAGTTCCATCATCTTAGTGGAAAATTTACGGCCATAAATGCACCCTAGAAGAAGTATATACATATAGACCTACATATAGATTAAGATATATAGAAAAATATAGAGGAATATAGAGATAAGATGAGATAGATATAGATTGTTACATAGCTCTAGCAAGTTTTTGTAATATAAAACATTTGATCAATAAAATAGACATTCCCATTTGAGATAAAATTAAGTTTTCAATAATGTTTCAAGGTGGAGCAAGAGACCACTCCTCCAAGAACCGGATCCTTGTTTTTGGTATTTATATTTTTAAAGTAAATAGTTAAGATCATTAATTCAGTATCACTTTCAATTCAAAATATGTTGTAGAATTTTCTCTACAGTGTTCTAGATTAAGTTCTTATTTCTTTGAAATCATTTGCAAAGCATTCTCAATTATGATTTTATTTATGTAATGTTTGTTTTTAGCAATCTATTTCATTTCTACAAAGTGTTTTTACTTGAAGGTGTTGTCCACTCAAAATTCCTGCTCTAGATAAAAGTAAAATTTCAAAATTTTGAGTTATGAGTGTTTTCTATAAAGTGCCTAAGCCATGAAAATTGAGAAAATCTATGTTTTGGGTCATTTTGTATGTATTTGCACTGTCGGACATTTTTGTCCGCTTTGTCCCAAGTACGAAAGTGCATTCTGTTCCCGATCGGCGAAATCCACTGAAGTTGTTCCATTTTCGGGCCCGTCGGAACTTTTTGTTCCAAGTGTCCCAAAGTCAAAAGTGCAAGTTGTTCCAATATCGGCCGATCCGCCCGAACCGCGCTTTCATGTTCCAACTGTCCCGAAGCCAAAAGTGCGAGCTGTTCCATTTTCGGCCGAAACGCCCGAGTCGCGTCCTTCGCACATTTTCGTCCCAAATGTCCCAAAATACATTTGTGCGTCTTCTCCTTATTTCGTCCGAACCGGCCGAGCCGCGTGTTTCGCGCATTCGCGTCTCACATGTCCCAAGTGAACCTAATGCAATTCATACTTAGTTTTTCCCGCTCTACCCGAATATGCTAAATATGAATTTAAGTTGCGGCTCTGATACTATCAATCTGAAGATCAAATTCCAAGGACAGCTGGCAGAAAGACGAAGCTTTCAAGACACTGTTATATCGGTTTTTCAAAGATATCCATTGTCATCTTCAAAATGAAAATTCTTGTGTGTCCTCGTGGCGAGACATAGGCGAGGCGTGGAAGAAATTCAAGCGGTGGTTTCTGAAGTTGATGGGTCCCTCTCGGATGGCCACTGTCTTCTTCTCCTTGTTCTTTTCTCCTCTTCCCTTTCTTTTCCATTTTCTTTGTAATAGGTTGAGGTATTGTGGTTGGCAGTCCTTAACGGTTCTTGATTAAAGAAACGGTTACGAAGGGTAACTGATTTGTAATCTATATAACGGCATTTCTACACCACAGGTAAAAGAGGAAGAACTTGGCATATTTTCTAAAGTGTAAATAGATTATAGAGAAATCAATACAGAAGGACTTTCCTTTCTTTGTCTATCGATCTCTCATGCATTCTAAGCTTTCATTTGTTTTCTTTGTGAAGATCATTTATCTCAAATTCATTAGTCTCATCGATTGCATACTCTTCAACTTTGCAAGCACGGTGATCTTGCATAACCAAGAAGGAACTTTGTTTCCTTGATAACGAATCTGTGTTACGTTAAGAAACTTTGCGTTCTGGCAGATGTTATTTACAGAACTTTGTGTCTTTAAATTCCATCTTACTTGTTCTATACGAATGATCTTGTTTTCAATTCACGGTGACTTCGCATACATAAAGAATTACTCTGATATCTATAATTCTGCATGTTTTCCTTTCTGCTCTTTTCCATGCTCTCATTTCCTCAGTCCTTTTGTAATTGATGACCTTCATAGAAAACACTTTCGTGGTATCCAAGTTTAACCAACAAATCATGTCCTGTACATTTGTAAATAGGTTTGTTTCTGAATAAGGGAACCTCTCCCATCAAAGAGGAGGGACTTCTTGTCCCGACAGCATGCTCTTCTAAAAGTCCTATTTGAAAACCAACGATTTTGGCGACTCACTGGGGAAAATAACGATTCGATTCTGCAATTTTGATCATCCTTTGATCTCGCGACTCCAGCGTTTCACTCGAGGGAGAAGGGCCCTTGGTATCAAAGATTCTCGGTTTTAGCTTTTAGAACAACAAGGTTTTCCTTTCCCTTCAAATTCAACAAGAAATAGAAGGACTTGTTAAACAAGCACTCCACCTGTTCAAGAAAGAAGTCCTACTACGGGTGGTATTCCTTCAGAGCCTGCTAGTCCCAATCTACGAGCTTTGACTCTCGCTGGTGTTAAAGTTCCTCTCCAAGCTGTTTTTCCAAGAATGGCAGCGCCATTACCATGGGGTCATCGTGTCGGGCCTCTGGCCCTTGCTCAGCCTTTGCATGAGTTACCCAAAGGAAACCGGAAGAACTTCCCCAAATTCAAAGGCGATGGAAAAGTGCACCCTGACGAACACATCGCAGCCTTCGTTGTTGCATGTGGAGTTATGGGAGTTGAATATGAAGACGTCTCCGTAAGGCTGTTTGTTGAGACATTACAAGATAATGCTGTTGATTGGTTCTATCACCTTCCGGCCGGTGCTATAATCGGCCCAGACACAATGAGAACTCAGTTCGAGAACCGTTTCAAGCCGGCAGAAGATGTGCATGCCTTGCTTGCCCAGGTCTCTCAGATAAAGAAAGATTCACAAGAGCCCATGAGGGAATTTGTGGCCCGGTTCAACAGGTTGGTAAATAAAATTCCAACGCCTACGACTGTCGACCAAATTCAAAAGTGTTTCTTCCTAAATGCTCAATCGCCCAAAGTTAGTTATGCACTAAGAAGGGCTAATCTTGGAACACTAGCTCTGGATCAAGAACTGGCAGTTAGTATCGAAGATGACTTGATCATGTCAGGGAAGTTGAGAAGAGACCCTCGCAAATCTAAGTCTGCTGCTTCTTCCTCTTCCACCCTCGGACCTAAATCTTGATCCATTAGTCCAGAAACTCACAAATGATCTTGTCGCTATAAAGAAACAGTTGGCTCAGCATGCCCCGTATGCAGATGTTCCAAGAAGAAATTTTCAGCCCAGAAATCGTTTGCCTGCTCCTCACACAAGACTAGCACTTGAAGGACCTCTGTTAAGGTTCCTGTGAACGCAACTGTGAAGTTGAAGAGCCGATGATGATGAAGCTTGCGAGGAGTTTGTGGAGGAATTTGATGATGAAGTAGAGGAACTTGAGGATCTCGGGTTAATTTCTTTACCACTGAGGGCATTGATGATTATGATGAAGTGGTAGCAGACATGAACAGCGAATCTTTTGCTTGTCATGACTCGAGAACAGACAAAGCAGAGGGAGAAGGTGACCCAGCCACCTAAGAAATCCAAGGAGCGATCGCAAGAACTATCCTGTAATTGCAAGAAGAGCATCTCCTATCCCTACTTCGTCTCTACGAAAGGTGAGTCCTATCAATCCCGCTACCAAAGTTGCTTCTTCTTTTTCTCCTAAAGTTGATAAGCCTAGAATTCCAAATGACGATGGCCCATCCACTTCTGGATCCTTTGATATTGTTGATCACCTGAAAAAGACCAAGGTACAAATCTCAGAAGCTGAGTACTATCAAACCCATCCCAAAGCCTTTGCCAAAATGATCCACTTTGTTAATTCCAACTCTAAGACCACTTCTAAAGGCCTTTTACCTACTCCTCCTTCTGCACCACAGCCAAGTCTGGTAGCTGCTGTCACCTCCTCAGTGACAAAATTAAACCATTTTATGTAACACTTCTCATAGCTGGCCATAGGCTCGATGGTATGTCATAGATTCGGAGCCTCGGATAATGTGATGCCTGCTAAAGTAGCTCATGCTTTAGGCTTGACCCTCACTCATACTTATGGATCCTTCTACTCCATGGAGAGTAAGGAAGTGCCTTTGGTTGGGAGGATTAAAGATGACCAAGTGGCCTTTCTTTGCTTTGCACGAAAAGAAAGTCTTGGCTACCATCCTAAGTAGAGACATTCCTCCTTCTTATGGAATGTTGCTAAGTAGAAACTTCACAGTAAAGATGTGGGCGGGAGATTCAAATGGATTGGTCACATGCACTCATACCATCAATGGACACATGAAGAAGTTACTACACGAGAAGCGATCTGAGTATATTGTGCGAAAACGGATGATCCTAAGGCACAAATACTCTATGAGGATATGGGGCATGGTAATTACATGATTCTCGTCCCCGATAAAATCCAACCCTCCAAAGTAGCACCTAAAGATCCCAATGGTGTTTGGATTTTAGAATTTGATGGAAGTTGTTCGGCTATTTCCTACGGGCTGGTGTCTGCTAGTGTCACTCAAGGATGCCTACAACCTTTTTCATATAAGTTGCAGTTTGAAAACACTAATAATACAAAGAGAGTATGAGGCTCTCATTCTTGGACTGCAAGTGGCCAAAGAACAAGGTGTGAAGAACCTTCTGGCTCGTGGTGATGCAGAGTTGATTGTAAAGCAGGTCAGAAACCTCTTTCAAGTAAAAAATGGGAGGCTGAAGCATTACCGGAATCAGGTTTGGGATTCCATTGAATTCCTTGATGCTTTCTCTATTGAAGCAGTACCTAGGGAAAAGAACAGCAGGGCTGATTCACTAGCTGTCTCAGGGTCACTGTTGATTCCTCATCCTGATTTCTCTCAGGACAAATTCACCATTGAAATGGTCCATCGGCCTAGTGTACCTGACAACACCAATAACTGGCAGGTTTTCAATAATGATCAGCATTTGCTTTCCTTCCTGGAACTCAAAGGTAATTTTGAACAACTGTATTTTGAGGGAAGTGACAACCTGCCTCGTGAAAGTGTGTCCTTTGGCCAAGCTGTCACCCAAGGAGAAGAAATCGGGAAGGGTGCATTAAACTCAAAGGAAACAAGATTCCTAAAGGGTCATTTGGTGAGTTTGGAGGAACTATTTGATAAGCATGACAGTATGTGAAATCTAGAGCTTCTTGGGCCTCGTGAATCACCGAGTATGATAAGATTGATATTGGGGTTCTATCGACCCCAAGCTCGTGAACATTGAAAAATGTTGCACATGATGAGAGAGAGAAAAGCAATTGATCTTCTAAAAAGGTATAAAGATGTTCTCGCTTACTCTTATGAAGATTTGAAAGCTTTCAAACCAAAAGATATGCAGCACTCTATTCCCCTCAAGCCTGGAATTAAGCCTTTCAAGCAGAAACAGAGACAATACAACCCCAAAGTAGCTGACACCATCTTTCAGGAGATTCAGAAGTTGTTGAAGGCTAAAATTATTTTTCCTATTCACCATTCAACATGGATTGCAAATATTGTGCCTGTCAGAAAGAAGAATGGTGAGATCCGCATCTGTGTTGATTTCAGAAACCTGAATCAGGCTTCTCTGAAGGATAATTACCCTTTGCCTATGATGGATCAAGTATTGCAAGCAGTAACAGGATCTGAAATGTTATCTATGCTTGATGGATTTTCTGGATATAATCAGGTAGAGGTGGATACTGTAGATCAACACAAAACAGCTTTCACTACTCCTTGGGGTACCTTTGCCTACAAGAGAATGCCTTTTGGGCTTATTAATGCTGGTGCCACTTTCCAGAGAGCTATGGATCTGGATTTTGGAAGCTTAAAAGGGAAGTGTATTGTCATCTACCTTGATGACCTGACAGTGTTTTCCAAGACAAGAGCGGATCATTTTGATCACCTAGAGACAGTTCTGCTGAGATGCCGAGAGCATGGGATTTCTTTGAATCCTAAAAAATCTGTCTTCTGTGTTACAGAGGGAAAACTATTAGGGCACATTGTCTCCAAGGATGGTATTAAGATTGATCCTGAATGAGTTCAAGCCATCCAGCAAATTCCTCTCCCAACCAGTAAAAAGGGGGTGCACTCCTTCTTCGGTAAGATCAATTTTTTAAGAAGGTTCATCCCTGATTTTGCAGAGTTAACTTTGAATATTTCTCAAATGATGAAAGGGAAACAAACATTTGGTTGGTCTTCTGAAGGAAAGGAATCCTTTGAAGGTATCAAAAGAGCTATCGCTAAAACTCCAGTTTTAGCCTGTCCTGATTTCAGCAAAGATTTCATCATCTATTGCTATGCTACAGATAATACCTTGGCTGCTGTCTTGACTCAAGAAGACTCTGATGAACATGAGCTACCGATTGCGTTCATGAGCTATATTCTGAAAGATCACGAGTTGAAATACACCATGATGGAGAAACATGCTTTTGCAGTGGTCAAAGCTGTTAAACAATTTCGTTTCTATATCCTCAACTCTCACTCCATGGTGCTGGTTCCAGATACAACTGTTAAGTCGATTCTTACACAGCAAGAATTTGGATCCAAGAGAGGGAACTGGGTGGCTAAGGTCCAAGAGTATGACATTGATATCAAACCGACCAAGCTGGTTCGTGGAAAAGGTCTTTGTGAGCTCATTGCTGAAGGAGCCAAACATGAGTTGCTTGAGGAGAAAGTTGACCTTCCTACTGTTCTGTTCCTGAGTTCAGTTGATGAATGGTATGCTGACATCGCCCATTTTCTCACCTATGGGGAATGTCCCTCTCATTTAACTGCCAAGGAAAAGAGGACTGTTAAATTGAGGTCAGCGCAATATGTATTATGGGAAAATGCTTTGTTCAAGCGTGGCTTAGATGGGAGATTTTTGAAGTGTGTAGACAAGGAACAGCAGAGAAAGTTGCTCTCAGCTTTTCATGATCATGCATGTGGAGGGAACTTTTCATCAATGGTTACTGCTCACAAGATACTCCGGGAGGATACTACTGGCCTTCTTTGTTCAGAGATGCATCCAAGTGGGTGGATAAATGTGAGGCCTGCCAGACCTTTGTGGGAAGACCTAAATTGGCTTCTTTGCCTCTCAAGCCAGTTGTGATTGAGGAGCCATTTCAACAGTGGGGTTTGGACTTCATTGGTACACTCAATCCTGCTTCTAGTGCTGGTCACACTCATGTACTTACTGCCACTGACTACTTCACCAAATGGGTGGAAGCTATTCCGGTCAAGAGCACTACTTCTGAAGTGGTATGCAGCTTCATCAAAGAGAACATCTTGGTAAGGTATGGTGTGCCTAACAAGATTGTAACAGATAATGCCTCGAATTTCTCTTCAGCTGAGATAATGGACTTCTGCTATGGGTATGGTATTTCTTTGGCTCACTCTTCAGATTACTACCCTCAAGGAAATGGGCAGGCAGAATCTACTAACAAAAATCTGGTGACTATCATAAGGAAGTTAGTCAATGAGTCTCAGCGAAACTGGCACAAGAAGCTCTATGATGCTCTTTGGGCAGACAGGATTACACCAAAGAGAGCTATTGGAATGTCTCCTTTTCAAGTGGTATATGGAGTTGAAGCTCAATTGCCAGTGACAGTGGAACTGCCGGCCTTGCATCTAATGAAGGCCATCGAGGATACTAGTTTCAGAGATGCCCTGGACAAGAGAATTATGTACCTGCACAAGCTGAATGAAGACAGATTGGTGGTTGCTGATAGGATATCTGTTCACCAGCAGAAGGTAAAGGTCCTGTTTGACAAGAAAGCTAGGTTCAGAGATTTCCAAGTTGGAGACATCGTCTTCAAGCATGGGACAAAAGACATGAACCTCGTGGCAGCCATGGAAAATTTGATTCCTTATGGCTCGGACCTTTCAAGATCAGACACTTTGCTAGTGAGAATTCCTTTTATCTTGATTACATGGATGGTTTTTCTCTCCCACTTCCTTATAGTGGGCAGTATCTCAAGTTGTTCAAGTCCTAGGTGGCTAGGGAGTCCCTTTGTATATTACGTGCATGCTATGTTTTCCTTCTTGTTGTTTTGGTGTGTTTCCCTTCTGTTGTTTTTGTGTGTTGCCCTCTGTGTTGGTCTGTTTTTGACTCCGTTGCCCAAGGGATAAGGCACTGGTCTGCTTCACCAAGTTTGTCTAAGTTCTTGCCTTGTCTCATTCCTTGAATTTATGCCAAGTCATCCCCAGAAGGAGCCAGCTGTTGTCCACTCAAAATTCCCTGCTCTGATAAAAGTAAAATTTCAAAATTTTGAGTTATGAGTGTTTTCTCTAAAGTGCCTAAGCCGTGAAAATTGAGAAAATCTGTGTTTTGGGTCATTTTGTATGTATTTCAGGGCACATCGGACATTTTTGTCCCTTTATCCCAAGTACGAAAAAGTGCATTCTGTTCCCGATGATCGGCAAAACCCCGAATTTGTTCCATTTTCTAGGCCGGCGGAACTTTTTGTCCCAAGTGTCCCAAAGTCAAAAGTGCAAGTTGTTCCAATATCGGCCGATCCGCTTAGAACCGCGCTTTCATGTTCCAACTGTCCCCGGCCAAAAGTGTGAGTGTTCCATTTTCATTTTACTAAACGCCCGAGTCGCGTCCTTCGCACATTTTTGTCCCAAATGTCCCAAAATACATTTGTGCGTCTTCTCCTTATTTCGTCCGAACCGGCCGAGCCGCGTGTTTCGCGCATTCGCGTCTCACATGTCCCAAGTGAACCTAATGCAATTCATACTTAGTTTTTCCCGCTCTACCCGAATATGCTAAATATGAATTTAAGTTGCGGCTCTGATACTATCAATCCGAAGATCAAATTCCAAGGACAGCTGGCAGAAAGACGAAGCTTTCAAGACGCCGGTTATATCAGTTTTCAAAGATATCCATTGTCATCTTCAAAATGAAAATTCTTGTGTGTCCCTCGTGGCAAAGACATAGCTGAGACGTGGAAGAAATTCAAGCAGCGGTTTCTGAAGTTGATGGGTCCCTCTCAGTGACTGGCCACCTGTCTTCTTCTCCTTGTTCTTTTCTCCTCTTCCCTTTCTTTTCCATTTTCTTTGTAATAGGTTGAGGTATTGCGGTTGGCAGTCCTTAACGGTTCTTGATTAAAGAAACGGTTACGAAGGGTAACTGATTTGTAATCTATATAACGGCATTTCTACGCCACAGGTAAAAGAGGAAGAACTTGGCATATTTTCTGCAAGTGTAAATAGATTATAGAGAAATCAATACAGGAGGACTTTCCTTTCTTTGTCTATCTGATCTCTATCTGTTCTAAGCTTTCATTTGTTTTCTTTGTGAAGATCATTTATCTCAAATTCGTTAGTCTCATCGATTGCATACTCTTCAACTTTGCAAGCATGGTGATCTTGCATAACCAAGAAGGAACTTTGTTTCCTTGATAACGAATCTGTGTTACGTTAAGAAACTTTGCGTTCTGGCAGATGTTATTTACAGAACTTTGTGTCTTTAAATTCCATCTTACTTGTTCTATACGAATGATCTTGTTTTCAATTCACGGTGACTTCGCATACATAAAGAATTACTCTGATATCTATAATTCTGCATGTTTGCCTTTCTGCTCTTTTCCATGCTCTCATTTCCTCAGTCCTTTTGTAATTGATGACCTTCATAGAAAACACTTTCGTGGTATCCAAGTTTAACCAACAAATCATGTCCTGTACATTTGTAAATAGGTTTGTTTCTGAATAAGGGAACCTCTCCCATCAAAGAGGAGGGACTTCTTGTCCCCTGACTGTTGCTCTTCTAAAAAGTCCTATTTGAAAACCAACGAGAAGGTAAAGTGTGTTTATATCTAGCAATTTATTTCTCGTAAAGTGTGTTTAATTCCAACATGTTTTCATAGTTTGATTCCAATAAGGTTCGTAACCAATAATTCCTTAAGACATTGAAAAAATCGACATAAAATACAAAATACCTATAATCAATTACTATATTGTCAAGATTCCTCTTGTTTCATATAGCTTTAGACACACCCCGGTTTGAATACGACATAAAAAAATTGATTAAATTAAGGGAATAACGATACCCGTCATTTTTGGTGCCATTACTTTGGGGAATACTAGTTAGAATTTTCTAATTAGGTGTCAACAAGAGAAACAATCATACATCTAGTAGTTGAAGAAATATTCCCTAAGCTATCACAAAATTTATGAGTAGACCAAGAGACTCCAAGGGTAGATTTCTCCCAAAAATATCTAAACAAGAATTACCATCATCCTCTAGTTTAAATAAGGAAGTTGATCAAGAATTGGAGGCACCATTATCCCCTGTAAGACAAGAAGCGAATTGCCACCTTTGGAATTCTAGGATCAATCACCAGAGGGAAGTAGAGCCTTCAAGAAAAATATTATTTCTCAAGATCCATTTAGAGCAAGTTTTGATTCACAATTGAGTAGTCAACCTCCTACTCCTAACTCTTCACCATCCCCAAAACAAATCACATACCACATTGATTGGGAGAAAGGACTAGAGAATACTAGAGAGATGGAATGAGAAGCTGAAAGAGAACCTGATAGGACCTTTACCTATCCCATTCAGTTGGAGGATGATGAAACCACTATGAAGAACATTTCACCTGCACATTTACCCACATTTAGAGGAATGTCATCGAAGACCCTAACCAATTTACTGTTTGAGTTTAAGGTACTATGTCAGACCTATGACTACAAAATAGATAATCGAAAGTCAAGTTGTTTCCATCCACTCTGAAGGATGTAGCAATGAGGTGGTTCATAGGATTAGCATCCAACTATATTATCACTTGGGCACAAATTGTAATTGCCTTCCTAGACAAATATCAATATTACTGTAGAGGGAGAAATAGGAAGGAAGAGTTTTTCAAAATCAAGCAAGAGAAGGATGAGAATATAGAAGATTATTTGGACAGATTCCTCTTTGTGAGTAAAAGATGTGGATTTTTACTTCAAGAATATTTAAGAAAACCCATCTTTCTCAAAGGTTTGGAAGATGAATCTAGGGAAGCTATTAACTTGATAGGAGGTGGAAACATTGATCAATTAAGGATGAATGAAATTAAAGACATTTGTAGAAGCTATTCTAGAACAAGGGGTGGACCTAGGAAGGGAAAATCAGTGAAAAGTTTGAATCCAGATATGAACAAACTAATGGATGAGTTAGAAAACTTTAAAACAGACATTTTATTTCAATTAACCTCTACTATGGATGGATTACAAGCTAAAGAAAATGCCAAAACTGAACCATTAGCCATGTATTGTTCTAGATGTAGGAAGAAGCATGAAATAAGGAAATGTCCTTTGGATAAAATAGAAGTATGTCTTATCTATGAATCTAAAGAACATGATATTCACACTTGTTCTCTTCTTCCACTTCTAAAGAATCAGCTCAAACAAACTAGTACATCATCCACAATAGAAGAATTAAATTTTGTCTAGAGACAACCTACCCAAAGACAGTTCATTCAAAGATCATCTCCTAATCCTTGGATGATGCCATGCACTACTCAAACAGTACCAAAAGTTGGGGACAAGCGCCTAGGCCCCTTAGCCAACTTGGAATCGCCAGGATTGGGCACGTCAATCTTGGTATGCTCAAGGACATCAACAACCATGGACCGGTCAAAATAACTACTATTATTGGTCACAACCTAGATGGGGCCCTAGTAATTATGCTCAAGGGAAAACATATCATAATCAGAATCAACAAGCCATAATGGGTTCCCTAGCACAAAATTCACAAACTGAGAATGTAGTCCAAATGTAAATGCCAACAAAGCCGATGCTTGAAACCTAAGAAAAAAACAAACCACTCCTATCTACGGGATAGAACTAGAAAAATCAGTTGATCTTAACATCATGAATTGTAAGGATATTCACACTAGATCTAGAAAATTAGTTAGGATCTAATTGCCCCCAAAAAAAAGATGAAAAATAAAGAGATAAGGAACCAGAAAGAAACTCCACTGAAACTCCATTTCTAGAGAGGTTCAAATAAGCTATAGAAATCAAGGAATCTGAATTGGTGTAGGAACTAAGGAGACTAAATATTGAAATACCACTGCTACAAGAAATTAAGGACATTCTAGAATTAAACAAATTAATCAAAATGCTATGTTTGAAAAATCCTGGAAGAAAGAAGTAGTACCCCAGGACTATAAAAGTAGATGGGAAACTTGCTGATTTATTAGTAGGAAAGCTCCTACTTCCCAAATATGGAGATCTTGGAAGCCCTGTTATTTCTATCTCTATAGGGAATAAAGATATACATAACGTTTTGGTTGATTTGGGAGCAGCTATAAATGTAATGATAGTGGACACTCTGAAAATATTATCGTTAATAGGTATACAACCTACTAAAACTATATTCTAGATGGAAAATCAGTCCATAGCAAAACCCGGAAGGAGTTATTGAAGATGCAACAATTATGTTAGAGTCATGGGAGTATCTATTTGACTTCCTTATATTGTGGAAAAAGGTAAAACATTGGGTTATCCCATTATTTTTGGTAGACCGTGGTTAGCTATATTTATTGCCTTAATTGATTGCAAGCCAGGTGATATGACTATTTCAAATGGTAAGAATTCTAAGCAAATTTCATTATATCCCTCTACATGACCTTTTAATGATAATCAAGAGCAATTATGGGTTGATAATCTTGATATTAATGATCAAAATTTTTCTTCATTGGCCATGATCACATTATAGGATCACGTACAAGAAATAGAAGATGTGATTAACCCACCATTGAATGTACACCAATTATCCTTGGAGTAGTCGAGAATAGTTCTGAGAACCTATGAAATTAGTTTCAGAACCTACAGAATCTATTATAGAACCATCACAGTTAGTTCCGGAACCATCACAATTAGTTCGGAACCACACCAAAAATAATTCCCTACAAATGAAGATAATTTCACTCTAGAGGAACAATATTTCTCTTGGGGAGAGGAAGAATCTATAGCTTCAACTTTGCATATATCAGGAGAGGATGAAGGATTTCTGGAAAGAAGTAGTGATGAAGAATTTGACCTACAAAAATATAAGTATCATAATTCTTCTTACTATCCCTTGTCCAACATTTTGTCCCAATGAACTTTTGGAGATGTTGCTACATATCATATGTTGTTGCCACATGCATGTCCACTAAATACTTTAATGGAACCCTTTCAACAAATCATTTCATCATACACTGAAACCAAACATGTTGAAATTCAACTGGGTAAAACTTTGAATATTAGAACTTGGTTGAAGAACGATGAAGAAGCTAAACTATTTGATGTTCCGAAATATCATAATAAATATTTTTATTTGGTTTAAAAATATATGAAAGGAATCCACCCAAGTATCTTCACTCATCACATCTATCTTGAAAACATTAAATCAGTTAGGAAACCTCGAGAGAAGGATTAATCCACCTTAAGGGATATAGTCAAACAAGAAATTGAAAAACTATTACATGTAGGTTTTATCTACCCATTCTACGATAGCCAATGGGTGTCTCCTCTTATAATTTTCCCTAAAAATAATGGAAAATGGAGAATTTTTGTTAACTATAGGGAACTAAAAAAAAGCCACACCGAGAGATTATTTTCCCCTACCACTCATAGATCAAGTCTTAGACAACCTTTCAAGTAAACATTACTTTCCCTTCTTGGATGGATTTAAAGGGTACAATCAAATCGAGTTGTTGCTAAGGATCGGATTAAACTACATTTACATGTCCATGGGGTACCTATTCCTACAAGGTATTACCATTTAGATTATGCAATGCTCAACAACCTTCCAAAGAGCTATGTTAGCAATTTTTGAAGTCCTAATAACTGATTGTGTAGAGGTATTTATGGATGACTTCTTTGTAATGTGCGTGGAGATACATTTGATGATGCCATGAAAAATTTGGAAAAAGTATTGACAAGATGTGAGCAACACAACTTGTCTCTTAACCATGAAAAATGTTGTATGATGGTTGATGAAGGGATTGTATTAGGACACCATATTTCAAAAAAGGAATTCAAGTTGATAAAAAAATTAGAATTATTTCATACTTACCTTCCTCAAACCCCCATAGATATCAAGTCATTTTTAGGACATGCTGGGTACTAAAGATGCTTTATCAAGAATTTTAGTAAAATTGCTGCCCCATGTTTAATTTTCTTACCAAGGACTGTGAATTTATTAGGGATGAAAAGTGTCAACACGATTTTGAAGAAATTAAAGAGAAATTAATAATTTCCCCAATATTGAGAGGACCTAATTGGGAGAAACCTTTTCATATCAAAAAGATGCCTCAAATAAATCCATTGGTGCAATCTTGGGACAAAAATATGAAGAAGGGAAAATATATGCTATCTATTACCTTAGCAAAAATCTTACTCCCACTTTGAAAGAAATTACACCACCATTGAAAAATAATTTCTTGTTGTGATTTATGTAATTAATAAGGTTAGACATTACATTATAGGGTATAAAATATTTGTACATACTTCTCACTCAACAATTAAATATTTAATAAACAAACCAAAGGTTAGAGGTAGAATAATTAGATGGTTATTGCTTTTACAATAGTTTTATATTACCATTGTGGAAAATCCAGAAAATTTAATGTGGTAGCTTATTTCTTGTCGAGACTAAATACTATAGGGGAGTAAGATCTAATCAAGGACAACTTTCTAGATGAACAATTGTTTGTTATTTCAATTGATACACCTTGGTTTGCTGATATGGAAAATTATCTTGCAATAGGGAAGTTTCCTCCTTCTTTCACCAAGAAAAAAATAAAGAAGTTAATCAAAACTAGTACACAATTCAAATGGTTAAATGGAATGCTATTTAAGTGTGGTCCTAATTTGGTTTTACATAGGTGTGTAATAGAAGATGAAATATTTGACATCCTCTAGGCATGTCATGATGAACCAAGTGGAGGAAACTATTTAGTGAAAAGAACATCTCACAAGATACTTGGGACTGGTTATTATTGGCCATCTCTGTACAAAGATGTGAAGAGATATATCAGGCGGTGTGATCCTTATCAAAGGATGGGATAACCAACCTTTACCAATGATAAGCCTTTGTAACCTCAAGTAGTGATTGAACCATTTGAGAGATGTAGGTTGGATTTTTTTGGTCCCTTTAGTCCTTCTTCACAAGGGAAGGAACATATTCTTGTGCGTACTGATTATGTGACAAAGTGGGAAGAAGTGCAGATTTAACAAATGTCACTTTGAAGAAGTAGTTGTTTATTTCCTTTAGTACTAAATTATGGTAAAGTTTGGAGCACCAAGGAGCATAGTTTCAGACTAGGGACCACAATTTATGTCTAATATGATCCAGGCTTTCACAATGTATTATTAGATCAATCATAGGAAGTCATCTCCCTATCACCCACAATCAAATGGACAAGCTGAAGTAACGAATAGAGAATTGAAAAACATCCTTACCAAAATAGTTGAAGCAGGAAGAAGAGATTGGGTAAAGAGACTACTTGAATTTTGTTGGGCTTACAATACAACCTAGAAAACTATGATAGAGTTTTAACCATATGATTTAGTCTATTGGAAAAAGCCCTTGTTTCCTATTGAGTTTGAACTATAGACATTGAGGAAAATAGTCAAGGTGGGTATTGAGTTGATACTGACTCAAAAGGAGATAATCCTTCAAATCAATGAGTTGGATGAATTAAGGATGGAAGCACTTCAATAGACCAAGATAATCCAAGATCAAAGGAAACAATGACATGATACACATATAAAAAAAAGTCAATTTAAAGTAGGGGATTGGGCATTGCCATTTGATTCTAAGTACTAGCAATTGGCAAGGCGAGAACTAGATGGTTAGGACCTATCAAATTGATCGGATATTTGACAATGGTTCTATTCAAAACCTTACATGCGACACTAAAATTTTCCTCCGTAATTTCTATTTCATTAATGTATGTATTAGGAATAGGATGTTGTTAAGTATAATTAGTAGTAGCGTCTGATAGAAGATAACGGCACTGCCAGTACGATGCCGCCAATAATGTATAGTACGGAAATAGTCAAAAGTACAATAGGAATGTTGTGGTAAAAAGTAAATAGTTGTTGTAAGTGGTCCAGTAATGTTAAAATGTCAAAGTTGGGGTAAGTAGAGAAGTAGGGTCTACATGATTAGGAATTAGAAATATTATATTGGTAATAAGGACAAGGAGTGAGGTCATAAATATTTTGTATATTTTATTTGTAAAAAGTCTAAAAATGTGGAACCCATGTGAAATGATAAGGTTTATCTTATCTTAAAAGATAAGCTTACATGTACGAGATAAGAATTAAGGTATGGAATATGATTCGTCAGTGGATTTCTTATCTTATCTTAGAGATAAGATGGATAATCCTAGAATTCTATAAATAAAGAGGCCACCCCCTAATTTAGCATAGAAGGAAGTAGTGAGAAATATTGTATGAAGTGTGTAAAGGAAGCCATCAGTTTAAAGGTGTGTTGAAGAAGTCATTAAGAGGTGTAATTGTAAAGTTTCTCCCATAGTATTGGTGGAAGGCAAGTGAATTCAATAACACTTGAAGTACCTCATGGGTGAGATTGTAACAATTTCATGTTAATATTATAATTTACTTTGATATTTCAGATTTGTCATCATTCTCTTATCATAGTCGATGCTATTCTTGTGTTATGTTTGTTGTTTTGTTTCTAGATTACATCCACCAAACTAAAGGCTGTGCATTAGTAAATAATCATAGCACAAGGAGTTCTCGGTGAAGAATTATCATAGTGCCGGATTGGTGATGACATTTTGGTTCCGTTCTTTGGGACCATTCCTCGTTGGTGGATTTCACGGAAGGATATTCCCACTTAGTTAAAAATCAATTGGAGGGTAACCTTATTTTTACTGTGCATAGTAGTTACCATGGTAAATTCATTTTTACCATGAATAGTAGTTACCATGGTAAAGTCATTTTTGCTATGAATAGTATTTATCATAGTAAAGTCACTTTTTACCGTGAATAGTATTTACCGCAGTAACTTCACTTTTTACTGTGAATAGTGTTTACCACAGTAAAGTTAGTTTTTACCGCAGTAAGTCAAGTTTTACCATAGTTACCGTGGTCATTTCTATTTTACTGTAGAAAGGTGTAAAGTCACTTTCTATTACAGTGATTCCAATTATTTGTGCACATAAGTCTTGTTGATTGTACTTGTGGGTTGGTATTTTACGGTGGTTACTTTTGAAAATGGGAAGATTCTTGTTTTTCAGCCCAATCTAATGAAGATGATTCCTCTTTCATTCAAGAGTTTAAACAATCTTGTATATGTAATGGCCTCATAAGAGAACAATGGACTGAATTTTTCCTACCTTTTTAGATGGTTCAACACTTAGGTGGTTTGAAACACTAGGTGAAAATGTGAAAAATTCATGGGATTTATTAATCGAAAGTTTTCTTGAAGAATTTGGTGAACAACGAAATATGCGAGATCTCATGATCAAGATCACAAAGCTATCCCAAGGAGAGAAGGAAAAGATAAGGGATTATCATGCTCGTGTTCTAGAGCTAAGGAGGAAGCTCGATGCCCAGATCCGGAAGGAAGGATTAGCGGATGGGTTGATGAATGGCGTGGATAATCTCCTCTGTAAGAACTTAATTCTTGGGATGAAGTTAGAGATTAGACAACGAGTGAAGTATGACCACCTAGCTACTATTGAACAAGAAAAGGAGATTGTAAGAAGGTAAGAAGAAAGCATGGAAGAGGATCCCAAAGAAATTGTTGCTAAAGTAGAGCCTACACCAGCACCTTTGGTCCAAAATCCACAACCACTCTCGGTGAGCACAAATATTTCTCCTAGTACATCTCTTGAGTATGAATATCTCCTCAAAAAAGATGGGTCGATTAACTATTAATCTTCTTGAGGAAAAGAATTTAGTTCTCGGGGAGGAGATAGAGGTCCAAAAAGAAATATTTCTGAAGTTGTATGTTATGGTTGTTATAAAAAGGGTCATTATAAGTATAATTGTCCAGATAGAGCTTCTACATCTGGTAAAGGAGATAATGATAAAGGAAAAGCACCTGTGAATTCTTTTGATGTAGTAGATAAGAGAAGAAATAATGAAGTAGATGTGTTTGTAACAAAAAGAAAGAAAGAAAAAGATAATCAAGATGGAAATGATCCTAAAAGATGAAAGGAGAAACTAGTAAGAAACATAGGAGAATAAATTTGGGTGTGTAGGATTTTCGATTTCACGGGGCAAGGACCATACTCCATCTTGGAAGATCTATCCAAAAGGCCTGCAAATATTACATATGGTCAACTCTTGGCTATATCTTCTGAGAAGAGGCGGGAGTTGCGAAGTGGACTCAATGCTCGACGAAGGAAGGAGGTTGAGGTCCCTGTTTTGGAGGCGGAGGTGGATCCTATGCTCCACAAGTGAGGTATTATGTAATGGTATTTCAATTCATGATGTATTAGTTGATGGAGTGACCGAGTCTATAATGAATGATATGTTGGGTTTAAAAATTGATCACCCTTGACACTTATGTTAAGGTCATTAAATAAAGGAAAAACTAAACCGAAGGTGTAGTTTCAAATGTGGCAATATTTGTTATGGGTGTTGTATGTGTGGTAGACTTTCGGGTGATGAAAAATGGTGCTTTTTACGTACCTAATGCTGCTTTGGGAAGACCATGGCTAAGGAGAGTTCATGCAAAAACTCTTTGGAATGAAGGTTTCATGAAACTTGGACGTGGTAGAGAGAGGGTGAAGATAAACGTGATCCCTCGACATCATAAGGCGAACACAGTGGATTCAAGTGATGAAACGATGATTGGACATCCTCGATTACTCTAGTACCGGTGAAGTGGACATTTGAAGATGAAGAAAGTGAGGTTGATGTTTCATCATGGATATCCTTCTAGTCACACCAACTCATGACCCCATAAAATTATCTAAAGAAGAAGTTGATGATCATCTCCAAAAATAAATATTGGTGATCTTTGTGATGGAGAGTGAGAAGGAATCCTACCTCTAGCTCTTTCGAAGGTACATACACATATTCACTTTTGATTACAAGGAACTACGTCAAGTAAGTTGGGTAGAACATTCTATTGAGTGGTAGATGGTGCTAATCCCATAAAGGAAATTCCATATAGAATGAATCCTAATTTTTCCAAGGCCTGTAAAAGAAGAAATAGATAAGTTGTTTGATGCGGGATTCATATTTGCTATGGAGAATTCGAATGGGTTTCTCCCATTGTGATCTCAATAAAAAATAATGGGAAGCTACACATTTGTGTTGATTACAAGAAGCTCAATAAGGCAACAAAGAAGGATCATTACCCTCTTCCATTTTTAGATCAGATCTTGGACGAAGTAGCTGGCCAGGAGTGCTATAGTTTTGCTAATGGATATAGCGGCTACAACAAAGTTCGTATAGCAGAGAAAGATCAGTTGAAGACCACGTTCACCACTCCTTGGGAATGTTTTCTTATAGAGTTATGCCTTTTGGGTTGTGTAATGCTCCGGAAACATTCCAGTGTTTGATGAATAGGGTGTTCGAACCCTACATTGGGACCTTCATCAGAGTATTTCTGGATGATTTTTACATCTATGGGAGCAAGTTGGACCACCTGCACCAAATGGAGACAACATTTCAAAGGTTAGATGAAGCTCAAGCCTCACTAAACCCTACAAAGTGTGTCTTTGGATGTTCTAAAGGAGTTTTGTTAGGGCATGTTGTATCCAGAGATGGTATTGGTGCGATCTGATAATAAAGTTTCAAAAATCAAAGAGTTACCATTTCCTATGAATAGAAGTAAGTTGAGATCATTTTTAGGCCATGTGGGTTACTATAGAAGGTTCATCAAGAATTTCTCAAAGATTGCACAGCCACTAACCCAATTCTTGAAGAAGGATGTTACTTATGAACCAGGAAATAAGGCACATGAAGCTTTTGGACAATTGAAGGAAGCCCTGGTGTCTTCACCTATTTTAAAGAATCTAGATTGGAGCAAGCCATTCATTGTGTACACTGATGCCTCAGATGCAACACTAGGAAGTACTTTGAGCCAAAAGGATGAAAATGGGAATGAACATCCAATTTACTTTGGGAGCAGACAAATGAGCGTCTTTGAGGTAAATTATCTTTAACTAAAAAAGAGGCTCGGCTATCATTTTTGCTTGTAAAGAAGTTTAGGAATTACTTGCTAGGGAAAAAATTTATAGTTGTGATGATCATCGGGCTCTAAAATATATTGTAAATAAGCCTAACCCATCAGGGAGGATAGCAAGTTGGATAATTTTGCTACAAGAATTTGAATTTTATATTATAGATAGGCCAGGAAAGAAGCATGTCAATGCAAATGCACTCTCTCGAGCCTATGATGGTTTAGGTCATCTTGTGATGATGATGATTTCCCGATGTAGCATTGTTATCCCTTGACACAATCCCTAGTGAATACATAGATATTTGGAATTATCTGAATGAATTCAAGTTTCCTGATGGTTCCAATGCAAAGACTAAGAGAAAGATTACTCAAGCTAGTCGTCCATATTCTATTCTACATGGAGTATTATTTCGAATAGGACACGATGGACGATCTGAGGAGGCGATTGGACGTGATCAAGGAAGGAACTGCTAGAAGAATTCCACAATGGTACATGTGGAGGGCACTTCTCTAGACAACTTACAGCAGAAGGATCTTGGATGCGGTTATCAGCGGCCCACTCTTTTTAAATATTGTTATAATTATTGTAAGACATGTGATATTTGTCAAAACATGGTAACAAGTAAGACTTCATCAGCTCCATTATGTCCTATTCTTCCACTTGGTCCCTTTGAAAAGTGGGAATAGACATTGTAGGTCCACTTCCAACTACCTCATGCCAAAATAAGTATATTGTAGTTGCCACAGTTATTTAACCAAGTGGGTTGAAGCTAGGCCATTGAAAACAACTTCCATGGATGAAGTGGCAAGGTTTATATATGAATGCATTGTCACCACATTTGGTTGTTCATTATAAATTGTAACAGATCAAGGAAGCCACTTCATTAATGAGGTGGTAGAAGCCCTAGTCAATAAGTTTTCTATTAAGCACAGGAAGGAAACAACATACAAGCCAAGCACAAATGGACAGGTGGAACGAACAAATTTTGTGTTGTGTCAAATTCTAGCAAAAGATGCAGCCTTGCAGTTACATAAATGGGATAAAAGGATTCATGCAGCATTGTGGGCATATAGGGCAACATCAAAGTCAGCAACAAGATACTCCCCATTTCAGTTGGCTTATGGCATTGATCCAGTTCTTCCTATTGAGTTTGATATTCCCACGGTCAGAGTAATGAAAAATGAAAGAATGGATGAAAGTGATTCAGTAAAAGAAAGGTTGGTACATCTTCATTTGCTAGAGGAAATGAGGGAAATAGCTAAGGATACAAGCTATAAGAAGAAAATGAAGCAGAAGGAATACTTTGATCAAAAGATCCGGTGGTCTCCATTTCATGTGAATGACTTGGTTCTAGTATATGATTCCAGATACAAAAAAAAAGACAGAGAAAATTTATTCCAAAATGGATGGGGCCCTACAAAATAGCAGTTGTGCATGAAAATGGTATGTACCAACTGGAGGAATTGGATGGCACTCCCATTACGAAATGGGTCAACCACGACAAGTTGAAGATTTTCCAAGCACTGGAAAGAGTCTACTCAGGATAGAGTAGAAGTTAGGAAGGGGGAAGATGTCGACACTAAAATTTTCCTCCGTAATTTCTATTTCATTAATGTATGTATTAGGAATAGGATGTTGTTAAGTATAATTAGTAGTAGCGTCCGATAGAAGATAACGGCAGTGCTAAATCATCGACACCACCATAATGTATAGTACGGCATTAGTCAAAAGTACAATAGGAATGTTGTGGTAAAAAGTAAATAGTTGTCGTAAGTGGTCGATAATGTTAAAATGTCGAAGTTGGGGTAAGTAGAAAGTAGGGTATACATGATTAGGAATTAGAAATATTATATTGGTAATAAGGACAAGGAGTGAGGTCATAAATATTTTGTATATTTTATTTGTAAAAATTCTAAAAATGTGGAACCCATGTGAAATGATAAGGTTTATCTTATCTTAAAAGATAAGCTTACATGTACAGATAAGAGTTAAGGTATGGAATATGATTCGTCAGAGTGGATTTCTTATCCTATCTTAGAGATAAGATGGATAAGCCTAGAAGTCTATAAATAAAGAGGCCACCCCCCTCATTTAGCATAGAAGGAAGTAGTGAGAAATATTGTATGAAGTGTGTAAAGGAAGCCATCAGTTTAAAGGTGTGTTGAAGAAGTCATTAAGAGGTGTAATTGTAAAGTTTCTCCCATAGTATTGGTGGAAGACAAGTGAATTCAATAACACTTGAAGTACCTCATGGGTGAGATTGTAACAATTTCATGTTAATATTATAATTTACTTTGATATTTCAGATTTTTATCATTCCATCTTATCACAGTCGATGGTATTCTTGTGTTATGTTTGTTGTTTTGTTTCCAGTTACATCAACCAAACTAAAGGTACTGTGCATTAGTAAATAATCATAGCATGAGGAGTTCTGGTGAAGAATTATCACGGCTTGATTGGTGATGACACTACTTCCCATTGATGACAGGTAGAAGAACTCTCTTGGTCATAAACATAGGCTAAAGCTTTATAAGAAGCCTCCTACTAAGGATGAATTCTTGAATAAGATTGAAGAAGATAGAGAATTTGATCATATGGAAGAACCCAGGTTCTTCCAAAATGATCAAATAATCGATGACTCAATCCAAAATAAAGGAAGAGAATGAAAACTTATAAATGGTGTTCTCTTCCCCAAAAAAGGGAAGAGAATGAAAACCATAAATGACATTATCTTCCCCCTTAAAAAAGGTTTCTCTCGAGATCAATTGAAAACCAGCAATGGCAAATTGATCTTCCCAAATAAATGGATAATTCAAAATATTTTTTTTTGGAATTCTAGTTGTTTTTCTAACCGTTTTCCTTTTATTTCATTTTTAGGAATAATGAGTCATTATGACGAAGGGATTACATCATCAAGGATGGTAATTATATCTTTAACTCATTAAAGGTTAGATTAAAAGTTCACATATGTGATTATATTTGATTTAAAAGTTGATATGATGAGTCATCTATTGTACATCATGATTAAAGGTGAGTAATCATGAGAAAGATATTAATGGAATAAATCGGTGGCATAGTTATAATGAGTTATCATTAGTGTGGAACCAACAAAGTGAAAACTAAGTTGTAGAGAAACTTCAAGGAAGAAGCAACGAATTAGGTTTGCATTCCATAACTACAACATAGAAGTTCGGGGAGCTAAGTACAATAATTTTGTAGCTAATTACGGTGATTCTGCAGGCTAAATTTTCTATTTCGCATCTAAGCAAAGAGTTCTTCAGCCAACCCACAAAAGATTAAAGAATAACAAATTTGAATCACCTCTATATCATGGGGATTAAGAAGAAGTCGAAACTAGAGGATGATACCCAGCTCATTGCAGATGAAGAAGTGGTGGCTATCTTCCATCAGGTAGGATGGCTGGAATTTCTGAGAAAGTTTTCTAGGTATAATGATGAATTGGTAAGAGAATTCGTTATAAATTTAGAGCAATCTAGGAAAAAGGTTAGAATTTTTTATTCCTTTTTCTGTGAATACAATAAGTAATGTATCTGGAGTGCCAATTGTGCATGTCCCAAACCCTTTCGAGGACATTAAAAGACTTGGTTGAAACCTTACTAAAAAAGGGGGAAGCTGAACCCCAATATATTTACAAACAAAGAAAATCATAAAAGGGGTCAGAAGGGCCAACTTTCCCAAACCCTTTGACAGAGTGGAATTTTGGGTAGTCAAGTATTTAACTTGTGATGGTCAATTTGGGTTGGTAGGAAGAGAAGTTCTAAAGATCCTCATATACCTTAGATATGGAGCTACAAAACTAGAATATATAGTAAACCTTCTAGGGTTTCTTTTTGACTCCATCCATACAATGGCCCAAAGGTATTCTTGGGGTGTGGGAACAATCGACATCATGGGTTAGTGCATTTAGTGTGCTAGCACCATTTCCTTTCGAAATGGATGCCACTGCAGAGAAAAATAAAGAACTAGGTGGAGAGGATATACCAAAAAGAAGAAGATATGAAAGAAGAACTAAAAATATAGAACCAACTATGCCTCTTGAAGAAAATCCTTCCTCTGCAGTAGCTACAGGAGAGCCAATATCTATCTCTGACAGTGACAATTCACCGAGGCAAGAGCAAGAGGTGAAAATTAGAAGAAGCTCTAGGAGGAGACCCATTTCTGTACATTTTGAGGCTCCTCAAAGAAGGAAAATTCATAAAAAGTCTAAAGAAATTCTAGAGGAAACAAAATATCAAGAAGGGATGGAAAAGGAAGCTACTGATATTTTGGGTAGCATGGCCATGACTCCTCCTAGACCAAGCCAAACAAAGATAGAAAAATAAGATGAGATATTTGAAGAACAAGTTCTTCAAGAATTGGGTGAACTAACAACATTGTCACATGAAGAAGAAGAGTTGGCATCTTAGAGGCGAAAAGGGAAATTTCCTTTAGTAGAAGAAGAATGCTCAACTCCCGAAATTTCAAAGAAAGAAGAAAAATAGCATGTTAAACAGGCCCTATTTTTGTCTAGATCAGAAATCATTATTAGAGAAAAGGATGAGGAGTTGAATTTTCTCAAACTTAAATTAGAACAGAGAGAAATGGTTATTGAGGAATTAACAACTCAGCTCACTAACAAAACTGAGGAATTGACAAGAGCTAAACAACGAATCTTTGGAGAAAAAGGAGGAATGTCAAAATTCTAGAAAACAAACTACTCATAAAACAGTCTCTTCACAAACCGAATTAACTTATTGGCCACTTAGAAAGCTATGGGATGATACTTGTAGAGAACTCAATGAAGAAAATACATCCAATGCGGACTTTAAAAGAAAGATAGAAGAAGAGAAGAAAGCAAGAAAAGGATGGGAAGATATTTTTACAAATAATAAAATGAAAAATTTAAATATCTTGTGAAAATACAAATGGTTTGCATGATGAGTGAGAAATTGCTTGCATGCAGGAGACCTTCTCCTGCATATAGTTTTTTTGGAGGAACAATTCATTCACTAGAAATTGTCAAGGATAGCATGTGGTCTTCCACATGAAATAAAAGATGAAGCTGATTTCACAACAGCCTATTCCTTAGCTAATGCAGAGTAGAAAAATATTCTCTGTGAATTTTATATCTGTAACTTCATGTTGGAAAAGAACTTAGGTTTTATGATCAATTTGTATGTAGGAGAGAGCCAACTTAATGCATTTGTTTCTGTTCTCCAAAATCAGATTACATGGAAGGAAAGGGAGTTAGAGCATCTCTGTTAAAGGCTATTTCATTTGGTCTCGTATGAGGATTCATTACGGTAAACCATTCATCTTTGCTACACATTTTAGATCCAACGCATTTGATAAAAGGTTCAAGAACCTTATCTTTCCAATTTGTAAATAAGTATTGATGCCTTCACTCTTATGAAGAGGAAATTTTTAAAGATATTTATGAGGTATGTTTGAAAATATGGGAATTTCTCATGGTGGCATTGAGAAGAAGGGAAGTAATATCTCCCACAAACTTAATCTGGAGTTTGCATAGAGCAAAAGACTTATGTATGCTAATTCCTTAGATCAATGAAAATCAAAAAGGCATATGGATAGGAATGAGAACAAGACTCCCACTCCTCACCCCCGTGTCACCATGACATAATAGAGAACCATAGGATTCCACTGAATTTGATGTATGGTAGAGGAAAGTAGAAGCACGAGTAGTGTATAGTACATCTGAATTAAAGCATTAGGATATTCAGTATCAATCATTTCACCTAAAAAATCACATGGAATGTAGAATATATATCCCCAAGTTTGAAGAGTAAAGTTTGTAAAGGGACTTACAAATAAGTAAGTATGGAGGAAATGATGATGCCGAATATGCCCGATAAATGTAAAATAAATGATCTCATCTTACTCTCCTTTTGATTTTGTTTGTTTGCATTTTGTTACTTTTTTTTGATCTGATATGAGTTAGGATGTAATTTTCCATCTTTTTTATTATGATTCTAACATTTAAAATCTCTGTAATTACTAAGAAAGTGTTTTAGAAACTCATTTTTGTAATAAATCAGGTCACAATCAAGAGGAAGAATGAAGTATGAAGCACTCAACATGATTTTGGGAACATTTGTTTCACTACAACAGAGTTCCAAACTTCTAAGCTAGTTCCGGAACTCCATTACATAGTCACAGGATTTATCACCTAGTTCCAAAACTTCCAGACTTAGTTCGGAACTCTAGTACTTAGTTCTTGAATTATCGAATTACTTCCGAACTCCTACGATAGCTCCTAACTCTCTCGATTAAACTTGGAATGATTTCCTTTAGTTCCGAAACTCTTCTAGAGTTTCGGAACCAATAAGAATCTATTCCAAACAGCCGGTGATTTGTCAAATCAATGATCCTATCAATCAAGAGCATATTAGAAGACTTTTGACTCTCCATACTTGCAGATCTAGGATAATTATCACACAACTGTACATCCAACCATGTTCCAATTCAGCATCTATTCTGGGATCGATTCAGTTCCATCATGTCAGTGGAACAGTTATGGCCATAAATGCACCCCTGGAAGAAGTATATACATATAGACCTGCAGATAGATTAAGATATATAGAAAAAGATAGAGGAATATAGAGATAGGACGAGATAGATATAGATTGATACACAGATCTAACAAGTTTTTGTAATGTAGAACATTTGATCAATAAAATAGCCATTCCTGTTTTGAGAGAAAATTAAGTTGTCAATCTTGTTTCAAGGCGGAGCAAGGGCCCACTCCTCCAAGAACCAGGATCCTCATTTTTGGTATTTATATTTTTAAAGCAAATAGTTTAGATCTATTAATTCTGTATCACTTTCAATTCAAAATCTGTTGTAGACTTGTCCCTGCAGGTGTTCTAGATTAAGTTCTTATTTCTTTGCAATCATTTTCCAAGCATTCTTAATTATGAGTTTATTTATGTAATGTTTGTTTTTAGCAATCTATTTCATTTCTAAAAGTGTTTTTACTTCGAGGAAATTTAGTTTATTTCCAAAGAATTAATTTCTCAGAAGTGTGTTTACTTCCAACATGTTTTCATATTTTGATTCCAATAAGGTTCTTAACCAAGAAGTCCTTAAGACATTGAAAAGATCCCCCATAAAATAAAAATACCTACACTCAATTACTAGATTGCCAATATTCTTGTTGTTGCATATAGCTTTAGACACACCCTGGTTTGAATATGACATCAAAATAAAGTTGATTAAATGAAGGAAATAACGACACCCTTCAATATGAGTTGAAAAACTTTACATAAGGGTAAAGTTTCCATACTTAGAAATTGTTATTTTCCATGTTGCTCATTTGTATGACAACAATAAGATAAGACATTTTTTTGTTAATTGTCCTCATAAATACAAGAAGGAATATCGTGATGAATATAAGTATGATAGTGATCATGACTACAAGTACAACAAGTATGATAAGAGAAATAAAACCTTAAAAAATGTGTTGACTATAAAGAAAAGGACAGAAAGAGATTTGATACAAATGAAGATGATGAGTTATCTAATGCAAATAGTGGTATTTCAGTTTTTGAATCTAAAACTGATTGTGAGTATATTGGAAATGAGGCATTATTCATGACAAAAGAAGGTATGAAGTCTTCTAGTGAGGTATTTTCTTTGTTAGGAGATTTCATTTCAGGTTATTACACCTATTCTAGTGGAGATAATGAGGATGAAAAAGATGATTTTGAAGGCGTTTGAAAAATTTTAAACAAGCTGAAAAATAAAGAGATAATCTAAGTTTGCAGATCAAGGAGTATGATAATCACTTTCATAAGTTAGAAGAGAAATATTTGTATGAATCTACTAAGAAAAATGAGTCAATGATATTGCTAGAGGAAAAGGTAAATCATATTATTTCAAAATTTCAAGATAAAGAGAGTTTGTGTTCAAAGTATGAAGAAAACATATAGTTTTTAAGGGTTGAGTTGCTAGAAGTTAGCAACAAGACTATGACCTTTTAGAAATTTGAGAAAAGTACAAAAGAAGTAGATAACCTACTTGGAAAAGAAAGATAAAAAATGATAGAGATGGGATGGGATTCAAAGAGGAGTCTAAAGACAAGGAATTAAAGCAAGAAGACATTAATTCAAGAAAAGAATTAGGTGAATCTATCACCAAAGAAGAGAAGAAGGAGACACTCATCAAGGACAATATGAAACCAAGAGCTACTAGGAAGCCTAATGCCTCAAGGTATGAGAGAAATTTCAATGGATATTGTTATTCATGCAATGCATTTGTTCATAGGGAAAGAGAGTGTAGAAGTTCCTATAGAGATACTCATTCATGGAAAGACAACAAAAGTGAATTTTCCAAGAGTATAGTGTGTTACATTTGTAACAAGAAAGGTCATATTTCTATATTTTGCTTGTATAATTCACCTTGACATGGTGATGGCTTTAAGACGAGAATATAGTGGTATGTTTCAGTTGTAATAGAGATGGTCATATCGTAATGGACTATTATCAAGGCTATTCTAGTCAAAACAGGAGTTCTTCAAGTCCTAGAGTGCAATCCTATGGATTTCAAAGGCCTAGAATAAATGAAATTGGTCCAAGACTTGGAAACCAAGAAGAAATATTCCTACCTCAACACGAGCTAGTAATGATGGAAGGAGAAGTGTTTCTCAATACTCAAATCAGAAAGGAGAAGAAAAATGAGTTTTTCAAGTTGCTAAGGGGGCTTAGGACATCTTCAAGGCCTTATTTTAGGTCTCATGGGTTATTCTATACCTTCACTATACTTCTTAAAGGTGTATAAGTGAATATGAAACATCCAGGAGAAGGGTAGTTCCCTGAGTCTGTATATGTGCTCTATATTTGGTTAAGGTATGTGAGTTATAGTTATTTTTCATGGTATTTATAGTTCATGGTGATGTTTCTTGTGTTTGAATTCATATTCTCTAATCTATGATCACTGGTAGTGCAAGGTGATGTTCTTAAGGTATTTGATCTGCATCCTTTTATTCTAAAGTTTGTCTAACTTATTGAGTATATTCATAAGTTCCTATGATTTTTCACAAGAGGTGTATAAATTTTCTATGACTCATGTAGTGTGTGTACTCACTATTCTTGTATCAAAATTTCTCAGTGATGAGTGTTTATGTGGTCTGTGATGAATATAGTGTCTTATTTGAGCTTAAATGTCATTGTCATAATAAGTTTTCATGTTGTTTGACTATATTGATCAATTGTTTCTAGTTTTCCATGATGTGTATAAATTTGTGAAGATTTATCAAGAGGTTGTAAATTTCATCACGTGTCTCAATGATCAAGTTTTTTCATTTCAAGGTTGTCATAGCACAAGTCTCGGTGAAGGTCTTTAGTGTATGTGTCATTAGCTCTAAAATTTGTCTACATATTTCTTAACATGATGAAGAAGCTCATAGAAGTTAGATGATGTGATCAAGTGACAACTTGATCAGTAAAATGGTTTAAGAGGTAAAATGTGATCAAGATAAGTCCAAATAAGGGGTGCTCTAAGAAAAAGGAGAATAATTACAAGAATTTTCTTGAGTAATTATACTTCTTAGGCATTGAATGAAGAGATCGGATAGTTGAGGGATCATTTTCAACACAAAATAGTCATGTTTGAGATCACAAAAGCTAAAATTTATGAGTTTAGTATGTACACTACCTTAGAATATGTTTTCACAAAGGTGTGTGTGAATGATTTTCTTGAAACATGGTTTTCAAGGCTAAAATGATGGAATTTAGACCTAAACGTTTGTACATAACATCTAGGGAGGATGATCTATAGGATGTAATTAGTTTTAGGTCATAAGAATGTGTAGATTCATTGAAATTCTTATCAAGACAGAAAATTGATAGTGGTATGTGATACTTAAGGCTTAATATGTTATAAAATGCTCAGAGTTAGGTAGAGTATGTAATTTTCAAGAGTATGAGAAGGTTTACAAAAGATATCTAAGCTCATTAACAGCGTATTCAAGATTATGATACCTATCTACAAACACGAATTTAAATTCTAAGAAAATATTAGATGTACATGAAATTCAAGTTGACTGTGTAAGTATGCCTACCAAACGATATGAAGCTTTGTGAATATCCTACATGAGGGTTTCAAAGTGGAAGAGTTTCTCAAATATACAACTACACGCTTGGTTGAAAAATCCCTTATTACCCTTAAAAATGTGAACCGAGTCCTAAGTATGCTTAGAGAAAGGTCAATAGGTACAAGTGTGAATTTTTAACTGTGCAAGAGTGATCTAAGAATGTCTTAGAGATCAAATATACAAAGTAATCTACATGTTCTACAAGTATGAAGAATTCATGATAGTGATTTTCAAGTGTGTGCTCTCGATCAAATATGACTTCATCAATTCATAGAAGGTGCATGCATCTCTATATTGTGTGTCAAAGATTGAGAAAAGGTTCTTAGAAGGTCTTTCAAGACACAAAAGTCATCCTACAGGTCTATAGTCAAGAGAATCAAGCTACTTCACATATTTGAGTGTGTCTAAATGGTATATATGTGAAAATGTTGATATCACTAATAAGAGAATGGTCTTTTGGATTCTTATGATAACAAGAAGCATGAATAAAATTGCTTAACACTACTATGACAAGGATGAATTAGTATAGAGCACCAATGAAGAATACTATAGTGACTATACAATATGGAGACTAACAATGCATGCTACAGGTTTGTACAAAGATATAAAGATGGTTTAATGGTAAAAACTCGAGTGTATTATAAGCCCAATAGGTGTTTTATGAGGAACTTAAGAATGATTTATCAATCTTGGTGTTGAAGATTAGAAGACCTTAATTGTGTTTATAAGTATAATACCTTATGTTTCGTGATTATGCTAGAATGAATATATTATGTACTACCCAAAGTATGTAGTTGTGTATGAATGTTATCTAATGCTTCAATTTTCATAAGAATGTGTTCATAAGTGTCTTAGTTCAAGATAAAATCATGGACTATAGTTGGCATTATGAGTTTCCATTTCTTGCATTCAAACTATTTTAAGGTGAATGAGAAGTCATAGTCTTTATGCTCAGATGACATTTGGGTGTGTACTCAAGTTGTTTTCCCGATAATCC
Organism: Taxus wallichiana var. yunnanensis; assembly: GCA_018340775.1. Lineage (NCBI taxonomy): Eukaryota > Viridiplantae > Streptophyta > Pinopsida > Cupressales > Taxaceae > Taxus > Taxus wallichiana. Next base: position 485,704,452 of record CM031241.1, on the reverse strand, counting down.
ATCCCTTGATCATGAAAAGGAAAAAACCTTATATCTTTCTCTTTTTTGTGATCTTTGTGATAAGAAAGTAAAATGAAAAATTCATTAGGAAAAACATCATAAGTTGGTAATTTATATTAGGTACCTATGAGTTAGTCGGTATTGTGTGTCATTTGAAAGTGGTCAAGGTGTTGCTAGACCAAGAGAGTGTGTTTCTCACAAATATGTAAATGTCATGAAGGTGAAAATAAATCGGTGTCCATCCAAGCTAGAGGGATGTACTCAGTATTAATAAGCATCTACAAGTTGGAAGTAAATGTGATGATATGCTACAGTGATCTTTGAGATGTCATGGCAATGTACATGTGTCAATAGTATGCTACAGTAAGATTGAGGTGCATCAATTCCTTCTATGGCATGGGGAGCATGTTTTCCTCTTCTTGAAGGTGGAAATTTTGTGCTCAAGACAATTAAAGTATGCATCATATGAGTTTTTAATTTTTATCCTTGTATGCATGATACTAGTCCAATATAATTGTTATAGACTGAAAAAGGTGTTAAAGACTGGAAAAAGTTAGTTAAAGTGAATCCTAGCAAAGTGGTCAAGGAAAGATGCATGATATTGTGCTCGAGTGATAGATATGATTCTCTTAAAGAAAGGATGAGATAAAAATTTCTTTTTCGGATCTTTTATGAGGTGCAACAACTTATCAAAAATTGTCCTAAATGCACTAAGAGGACTTTTCAACACTATCAATATAAAGTTTTTATGAAGAACAATATTATGCCTAGTATAGCTAAAATTAGACATAGAGATGATGGATTTTAGTCAAGAAATGTGATATAATGCCTTGATAACATTGGAACTAACATTTTTGGCATGTTGAATATGTGGATGACTTATATTTCAGGCTACCACAATACAACTAAAATAAGGGTAAAAGAGAAAATAGGTAGTTTTCATTCCTAGAAGATGAATAATGATGTTGTAGCTCCTAAGAAGGTATGATTATGTAGACACCAAATTTGTGTCTTACGACCCCTTGTGACCCGCATCTCATCTCGTAACCTAACCTCATCACCTAAACCTTACACAATTATTTATTAATTACCTTGTAATTGACAAATCCACATCATCTCACCTACCACCTCATTTTGCCACTTCATCATGACCTAGCCCTAACCCTAAACTAACCTAATTAAGACCTATAACTTGGTCTACACCTACACCCATGACTAATGACCCCTTTCTCGGACCCAAAACCGACCTTCTAGTCACTTGACCAAGCCCGCAACTAATCCCTCGGGAGAAAAGCAAGGAAGGTGGGCTATTTTACTAAAAATAGCCTACTTTTTCCTTACCGATGCCGATTCCTACTCGACCGCCGTCGGTTACGTAACCGCCATCGGTTCCCTGTAAAATGGGCTCCCCTAACCAGAAACAAGGGTGGAAGGATTTTAGGAATCAACAGAGATCATTTGGGAGTGATCAAGAGAGTCCAGATCTTCACTTGACCGAGCAGAGACGAGTGAAGAAACCAGAAGAGTTGCAGCAAAAGGAGATCAAGCCCAAAACTGCAACAGAACAGCCAGAGTTCTCAGATACTCAGCTGATCATCGGGAGGGAGATATTTCATCTTCTGTTTGTCCAGCCATCCTACCTAGAGTTCTGCCTTTGTCATCAGAGTTCTTGGACCTGCATCTTCGTCAATAACCAGTAAGTTACATCTTGCATGTCCTCTTTAATAACATTTCTTAGACTTTTTGAAGCACAATCCTCACAAATCCATTCCTAGATCCACTACCCAGCGTGCTATTGCATCTAACTATCATTCATCTACCTCTCATCACCTTATTTCCTAATATCACCTATATACAGCCTTACAAATAACACAACTACCAAACAACACAACCACCCCCACAAAACAACCAACCTTCAGATCCTAGACCATACCGATATCGGTTATCAGCAACCGGTATCGGTTATCCTGACTATAACCAAAACCACCTTTCCCTACCTAGTTCAACGTAGCAATTTAATTGATATCTTACAGTCTTTTGTGTTAATTCATATTAGCAGGGGAACTGACCACCTTCGAAAGGAAGTTTTATATTTCCTGGGCCCAAGGCAGTTCCCTCATTTATTGTCTAATCAAAATCGTGTGGTCTTGTGTTCTTATTTGCAGGTAGTCCTTCCAAGACAAAAAGGAGTTCTTCGCAGTCAACCTGATCTTTCTCTACGGTACGCGCACACCATCTCGACGTTCAACAGGTATTCCTCCTAGCCCTAACCTTATCTGTTTCTAAAAGGAATGAAAGGATAGAAGCAACTCTATTCCCGTGTTTGAAACATTCCGAAGCGAAACATTTTGGCACGCTTCCACATGTGGGACCCATTTTGGGTTTCTTTCTTTCTTACTTGCTTTCATATAGGGAGTATACTTGTTGTTTTCTTCTTCTAAAAGATATTCACAAGGTTTTGTATTATTTTGATAAAAGAACTTGCTTTGCTTTTTACATCTCGCATTAGTGAAAGTCATCTCTTTTGCTTCATCGAATATCATTTTCGATTTGGGTTTAAAACACGTGCATTGCATTACTCGCTTCATTTTCAATTCTAGCAAACATAGATTAAGTAACAGGTCGTACACATGGGGGTGATATCCACTGGTATTGACAAGAAATTAATCTTACTTTCACTGCACAACACATACCGAATCACTTCACAATTAACACAACAGCTCAAACATCCCCCTTTTCCGCGGTATTCCTCCGCCCGATTGAGGTAACCTTATAAGCCAAAACAACTTGACATTTCCCCTAAGTCTTTTGTTTAGGATTGACATCATTCCGCGTCTAAAGGCATAAGCCCACAATAATTAAAATTAACCCTAGGGTTAGTCTCTGGATTTGCGTGTGCATCTTGCTTGTTTTTAGTTCTGTTTTCTTTCTCATACCCTGTCTTCTGTGATCAATAACTGGACAAGTATACTAAACGTTGTTAAAAATCAAATTAGCAGCCTTTTATATCTTGTTAGCCTAGACTTCTTACACCGACATTGGTTACCTGACCGACGTCGGCTATAGTATAACCGACATCGCTACGAGACCGATATCGCCATTATCTTTCCCAATTCCTGACAAACCAGCAACCTACCAATTTCACCAGTCTGAGTTTGTTTCTGTTCCTGACAGATTGAAACCCTACTGTGAACTCCTGTCCATGGTTGTTATCACTCGAAAGCAAGCCGCTGCCATGGTTTCACATGCTTGCTCTATTTCTTTGCCTGAATCACCCCCTTCACATTCTGTGGGGAATCCTACGGATACCAGCGAGGTTCCTAAAATTCCTGTGGGAGATAAGGACTTTGCCAAGTTTCTGGATGCTAATTCTAGCACTGTACAATACTATTTGTCTCATACCCCTGACCGTATGCCTGATGGTCAGCTCCTTGTTGGTATGCCTATTAGTATAGCTGCTCATTTAGCTCCCACTCCGCCTGATAACACCGCCTTGCTTCCTGCATCTCTAGCCCCGTCTCCCAATCCGACGGCTTCAGAGGTTCATACGACTCAGATTGGCTTTCCGTTGGTTAATCTTGGACCCCACATATCATTACCGCCGACTGCCCCTACCTCATCTCTCTTGCAGACTGCTCCGTTCATGACTTGCTCTCTGCCACCTATCCACACTAGCTTTCCTTCTCAAGCTCCGCCTACCTTTTCATTCCCATACATGTATCCAGTGACCTCAACATCTTATATGGGACATCCCTATTCGGTCGCCTCAACATATTCATCCTCCATACCTTATCAACACTTAACCCCACCATTGTCCAGCGGAGGCCCTTGGCCCAATTTGCCTCCGTTTACCACAATCGCACCATCATCTCATCCAACCATGGATTTCATCAAACAAATGATGGACAAAATGCAAAATCTGGAGGCCTCTGTTTCAGGAAGTCGTAGCGCCTTAACATACGAACAAGTTTGTCGGGAGCCTATTCACCCTTCTGTCCCCCTTCATTCGTATCCTCCTCAATGGGAATTACCAAAATTTACTTGTTTTAACAGTAAAGAGGACCCTCAACAACACTTGCGATCATTTAGACATGCTTGTTATTTGATTGCTCATGATGATGCCTTGTTACTCCGCACCTTTCCCATGTCCTTATCAGACCCGCCTTGAGTGGTACAAAGTTGCTTTAACCCAAACTCAATCTTCTCTTTTAACCAACTAGCCCAATCTTTCTTAGATCATTTCTCCATTAACATTGCCAAGAAAGTATCTATCATCGACCTTTATGCCATCCGACAATTCGAAGACGAATCTATCGCAGATTTCATGTTGGACGATGGCGAGGGGCCTTATCAACCAACTTACATATGCCTTGCCTCAGCCGAACTTATCGAACTTTTTACGCGGGCATGTGCTAAGCACATTTCTCCTACTCTTCAAATTCAAACTTTCCGCACATTTGATGAGGCCTTTACCATGGCTCGAAACTAGAAATTCGAGCCTTAGAAGAAGAGAAATTGCGGTTTAATGCAACAAAACCCCAATTTCCGAACTCCGATTCTACTAATAAACCAAACACCACCACTCCTCACACGTCCACTTCTTCAAAATCAAAAGGAGTTGTCCACGCGGTGATGGTCAAATCTCAAACACCGTCTAATATCCCACCTAAAACCACCTATAAGTACAAAGCCGAGCCCATCAATTACACTCCCTTGGGAGAAACTTATGGTGTCATCTCGGAAAAATTGCTCAAAGCCGGAGCTATCGCCTTGCCTCCTGTTAAACCCCACTCCGGGTTTGATTCTACCCACGCTATACCTTCCTGGTACAAAGAAAATGACTTCTGTAACTTTCACCGTGTAAAAGGACATAGTCATGAAAATTGCAAAATGTTGAAAAACATAGTGCAGGAAATGGTTGACGTAGGTGATATAACCCTCGATAATCCTAATGCCCTTGCCAACCAAAATTTGAAAATCTTCAACAAACCATTCCCAAATCACTCGTCCAACAGTAACGTAAACCAGGATATCTTAACCGAGGAGAGTGTTCATGAGATCCATGCAGTCTTCGACTCCCAGCCAAAAGCCTCTATCGAGAAAATTTTGAATGAAGCCTCTCCACTAACATAGGAGTCCGAACCTCCTTCACCACCATCAAGCCAAAGCAAAATCATTCCTTTACCCATAAAAGAGTTAATCGCCTGCACTTCTCTTCTCATTAATGAGTCTCGCTACACAACATCCCTAAAAGATCATGAATGGATGTTATCTAATTTATCTATTTCCCAAATGTCCCCTTCTACCGCTCTTGCTGCACAAGAGGAAGGCTCGCCACTCCTTTTGACATCCTTAGATGAGAAATCTCTTGCACCAACATCACCAAATTCTTTAACCATAACAGACCCTCTCAAACATGCCCTCCTGCCTATTAGTCCTTCATCGCCTAAATCTTTTCAACAACCGGTCGACCTCTTAATATCTATTGATACAGTACCTCATCTACCCCCTGTATCACACCCACAGTGGACTGGAATCACAACCCGTCTTTCTTCCGTACCAAATTTACAATTCATGCCTGAAGATTGTCATTCTCCAAAAGATAGACGAGTCCTATGGGAACGTTTGAGTACCCCCTATTCTACTCAAATGCAGGTGACCGATCCGGACACCTCTACCATATATCCTAAGTGTTTACAGAAACTCAAAATGCCTATGTCCTCAGTCTCACCCCCGTATCTATACCAAGTAGCCCATCCACCTCTATTAACCTAACCAAATCTTCCCCTACACTTGGGACCTCACCAATGCCCAGTCTAACGCACCCGCCTAAGTGACTTGATTTATCCAAAAATAAAGCCGCCCCGCCACCTAGGAGACAAACTCAATCCATGCCTCTATCACAATCAAAACCATCATCGTCACACCTACCTTCCATATTGGGACCTCATCCCTCCACCTTGCATCAATATATCATACCTCCTGCGTTTTCTTCAAAACGACCTATGCCTTCTGCACCTATACAGAGATCAAAGGGTATATCAACATTGTCACCCCACATATCCTGTCCACCCATCAACCCTAAACGAACTCCATCATCAAAGGATTTATTTTCTGTCACTCCCCTTTCTCCGTGGTTGTTTCCCGCTACCACGTCATCTGTAGCCTCATCATCTAACCAGCTGAATATAGCTTCTGCGCCAAAGAAACCACGTTTAGTGAAAACCACGTGTCAACACCCCTCGGCTAAACCACCACCCGTACGAACCAACCACGCCCAAACATTACCAAAACCCGCAAAACCAATACCCTCATCCTCCTCCGATTTTGACCCACTCAAAGGATCTTACGCCAAAATCCTTGCTATGTTGGTGGAGAATGCGACCATTTCCCTACCCCCACTTAGACCTTATGACCTGTCTAAACCTCGACCTATAGGTTACGATGAGTCTAAAATCTGCGCCTATCACCGCACACCAGGACATGATGTGGAGGGATGCAAAGCTTTAAAAACCATCCTTCGTCAGTCACCTCTCCCAGATACAAAGGTTAAGAAAGACAACTTACGAAGGGAGAGACCTTTAGCTTCAATTCCCTCTACTATACCATCTGTCCCCGCCTCACCAAGATCTATCATTATTACAACCCCACCTCTTGAAGACCATGATTTATCCCAACCATCTTCCTCATCTCAGGTCTACGAGATTAATATGATTAGTGTTGCTACTCGAGCGCAGAAAAACAACGAGAAAGCAAAAGAAAGCACACATGCGTCCTCTCTTTCTCCATCCAGCATCCCGATTGCACCACCACCCAAAGTGGTTATTCGTGGACCCGCTTACCCCGTCTCTAATGGAGTTTCCCATCGAGCCATGATCAAACAGCTTCACCAATCACCCGTAAAAATGACACTATATGATCTCATTCAGACTTCTGAATCCCATCGACAAGCTCTCATTGAAATTCTTCAAGGGATCGAGGTCTTACCTAATGAAACCCTACCTGTTGCCTCCATTCTAACACCCAATCACGTTGCTTCTCTCACCAAACAACCCACTACCCCAACCACTTCTGTCTCTGTACAACAAGTTGCGGCAGTCAGTTTCTCTGAAGATGAAATTGTTGACTTTGGTACAGAAGATCCTGACCCTGCCCTTTTCATCTCAGCTTACGTCCGGGACATTCGGGTACGTCGTGTTATGATTGACGGGGCGCTAGCCTAAACATCATCTCTTCAAAAGCCTTCCAACAAATGAATATCCCTTCTAGCTACATGTGTGCCAATCCCATCATGTTGCGGTCATTCAATGACGCTATTACCTCTACCTTAGGCACCGTGATCCTCAACATTCGGGTAGGACCACGTACTTTACCCAAACTCTTCTATGTCCTTGAAGGAGAGTTCCAATATAACATATTGCTAGGTCGCCCTTGGATCCGGGCTATGGGATGTGTTCCTCAACATTACATAGATGCATAAAATTTGAGTACGAGGGAAGTCCTACACCGTAAAAAGCTGATCCTCCTCCCTTTAAAACTTGTAATATGTTATACCGCCTTAACGATGTGCTTATACCAATCAAGACACCTATTCATTCAACCCAACCGTCCTCTTCAAATGTACCTCAACCATCCACCTACGCTTCAATCGATGAAACAACCGTCGCAAAACCACTTCCCTTCCCGCAGCTAACATCCCAACCGCAGACCCCTTAGTAGATGTTTTTCAACGCCTTACGCTGGGGGAGTATCGCCTATATAACGTTAGTTCTTTCCATACCCCACAGGAATACGGACAGGTACATGCACATCCTACCTATGACCGTCGTGTGGGGGAAGTAATCTCTTACGGACCACCCCATTGCCGCACCAACCTAACGTATGGGGGTGTTGACGCATCCTCCATTACCCCTGAACCCCCTCTTGGTGTGGTTCCCTTCCAATCCGATTTTCAATACTTGACAAATCGTCGTTTCGCCCTCACCTTCTTGACTCGCTGTGCTTGGAAAGGCTTTGGTTTTGGTCTTTATGAACAAGGCCGACATACACTCATTCCCGTGACTACACGCAAACACAATGATCGCAGTGGTCTCGGTTTTCCTGAAACACCTACACAGGAGGAACCTCGTGTCAGTTGTCTTCTAGAAGACAACGACGTCACCCCTACCAAACCATCATCACCCATTTTGCCTTCGTCACCCACAGAGTCAATAGATCCTATCTTCCTAGGTCCTCTCATGCAACGCGATAATGAGGACCCCTCTTCTATCCCCCTTCTGTATCCAGATATGATTGAAGAGGACTCACCTTCAATTAACGTTGTTGAGTGTCAGGATGATGACTCCATCCTCACTTACCTTGGCGCGGATGACTCTTATATTCAACGCGCCTTACCATCTGAAACTCAAACCATGCTGAACGAATCTACTATAGAAATCAACATCCACACGGAGGAAGATCCTCACATTGTGAAGATCGGACAATCCCTTAACACATCAGAACAAGTCGCCTTTACTACCTTTCTCCGTGCTCACAACCAAGCTTTCGCTTGGTCCTACGCTGACATGCCAGGAATTGATCCTGACATTGCCGTCCATAACATTACACTAAAACCTGATTCCAAGCCAATTAAATAGAAATTGAGAAAATGCATCCACACATTGCTCTCTTGGTCAAAGAGGAGCCTCAACAACTCCTTTCTGTTTCCTTCATTCTGCCTATTGACTATCCTCAATGGATTTCTAACATCGTACCTATCACTAAAGCGACGGGGGACTTCGGATATGCACGGATTTTCGGGATCTTAACCTCTCTTGCCCTAAGGATGACTTCCCCTACCTAGCATCGACCAACTTGTAGATCTCATTGCGCAGACCATGAGATGCTCTCTCTCATGGATGGTTTCTCGGGATATAACCAAATTTTGGTTGCCCTCGCCGATCAACATAAAACGCCTTCATAACTCCTCGGGAACCTTCATTACTGTAAATGCCATTTGGCCTTAAGAATGCTGGTGCAACCTATCAACGGGCTATGACCTACATTTTTCATGACATTATGCACACTATCCTTGAAGATTACGTCGACGATCTTCTTGGCAAATCTAAACATCGTAGTGAACATCTCGATGTTTTAACCATTATTTTTGATCGCCTGTTACAATATTCTATCCGCCTTCAACCAAAGAAATGTGTCTTTGGTGTCCTTTCGGGGAAACTTCTTGGCTTTATCGTCTCTTTGCGTGGCATCGAGGTCGACCCATCTAAAGTCAAAGCTATCCTAGAAATGCCCCCACCTACCAATCTCAAACAATTGCGTAGTTTACAAGGTAAGCTCCAATCTATCCAACGTTTCATCTCCCAACTCTCAGATCGATGTCAACCTTTCCATCACCTTCTTAAGAAGGACATTGATTTTCAATGGAGCGAAGAGTGCCACCTAGCCTTTGAAGCTCTCAAAACTTATCTCTTGCAGCCACCCGTGCTTATCCCACCTCAGGACGACCGCCCTTTCTACCTTTACCTTTCCGCCACCGACCACGCTGTAGGGGCCATGCTTGCACATCGTGACTCCGAGAATCGAGAGCAAGCCATTTATTATATAAGTCGTACTTTGGTGGACTATGAGACTAGGTATACACATGTAGAAAAGTTATGCCTAGCCCTATCATTCGTGGCTACCAAACTCCGACACTACCTTCTGAATCACAAAACTTTCGTCATCACCAACACGGACCCCATCCATTACATGTATGCCAAACCTCATCTAAACCAACGCATCGCCAGATGGCTCATGCTCCTCGCTGACCTCGACCTTGAGTTTGTCCACCAGAAATCAATCAAAGGACAAACCATCGCAGATCAACTTGCGGAAGCCCCTCTACCAGGGGAACAATTTACCAATTTTACATTCCCAGACGAACTCATCGCTACTCTTTCCCTCAAGGAGGAGTCGTATCCAATGACCCTCTTCTTCGATGGATCCAAATGCCACCGTGGTGGAGGAGCCGGCGTTGTTCTCATTCCTCTCGACGCTGAGCCCATGCCTCTTTCATTCCGACTCGATTTCCCTTGCACTAATAATACAGCGGAATACGAGGCCCTTGTTCTGGGTCTCCAAGTTGCGTTACACTTAGGTATCAAATCTATCAATATTTTTGGTGATTCTCAATTAGTAGTCAATCAAGTTATGGGCATCTACCAATGTAAAAATGAGGAACTTCAAAAGTACAAACACTACGTGGATTCACTTCTAGCCTTATTTACTCGCTATTCTATCCAAACCATTCCCCGCTCCACTAATAAATTTGCGGATACTATGGCTTGCTTAGCCTCGCAAATTCCAGCTTCATCAACTGACTCTGACATTTTCGTCCTGGTCCAACAACTCTTTGCCCCATCTTATTCAGCCCCGGTTGTTTGTACGATAAATACGGTGTCTGCTAACTCGCAGGATACCTGGTATCACCAATTTCACGACTACCTTACAACCTCTGTTCTCCCATCTGACCTTACTAGTACCGGAAAACGCGCGTTTCTTAAACATGTTTCTCATTATCTTGTTATGGGAGGACTCCTTTATAAACGTGGCTTTGATGGCATCCTCCTTCGATGTCTCACCGGTGCGGAGGTCACCCATACCATCCAACAAGTACATGACGGTATTTGTGGCGGGCATTTTAGTGGCCTTGCCGTGGCCAAACGAATCCTTCGCCTTGGTTATTATTGGCCTACTCTCAATAACGATTGCTACGAATATGTTAAGCGTTGTGTTATGTGTCAAAAACATGCCAACCTTCAACATACTCCTAGCCACCCCCTACAGGTCACCCGAGATCTTTGGCCTTTCTCACAATGGGGTTTAGACCTTATTGGTGAGATTCACCCTTCCTCTTCGCAACGTCACCGATGGATTATCACAGCAACCGAATATTACACAAAATGGGTGGAGGCTATTCCACTCATTTCAACCAAAAAAGAAAAAATTGTAGAGTTCATTAACCACCACATTATATGTCGCTTTTGGTGTTCCTCATCGCCCTGATAACAGATAATGGAAAATCTTTCAAAAATATAAGTTATCAGCAAGACCTTTGTAACAACTTTGATATCAAACTTAGCTTCTCATCACCCTACTATCCACAAGCAAATGGAAAAACCGAATCCTCTAATAAAACCCTAACCAAAATCCTCATGAAAGTTGTCAATGATTCAGAAGAAATTGGCACGATCACATCCCCTTTGCCCTTTGGGCTTATCGTACTAGCATTCGTACCTCTACTAATGCTACACCTTTTTCTTTGGTATATGGTACCGAGGCTGTCTTGCCTCTCGAAATACAAATACCCTCCCTCAGGATATCTCTTCAGGATATTCTCACCAACGATGATTTCCGCCAAGAGCGGTTAGCCCAATTGGAGCTTCTTGACGAACGTCGTCTTACAGCTCTCGATCACCTTCAAATCTATCAAAAACGTATCAAGCGTGCTTATGATAAGCGACTTCATGAGCGTACCTTTAAAGTTGGTGATCTTGTCCTCAAAGAGAATCAACATGTAACCAAACTGGAAAAGAGTAAACGTGGAAAATTTGCTCCTAATTGGATTGGGCCTTATATAATCACTCACACTTATGGATCAGGTACTTATCGTTTAGCTTCGCTTAATGGTAAGCCTGAGCCTGAACCCCTTAATGCCTTGCATCTTCGACCATTCTACTGTTGAATTTAGTGTTACATCACTTCCTATCTACCTACTGCTCATCCCTTGAGCTCACTTACCGCTACATACACTTTGTTTCCTACATCTCCAAATAAAATCAAGCTCACTTCTCACCTCCCCTTAACGATGCCTTCCCCTTTTTAGTCTAGTCCATGACTTCAAAGTATTAAAATAACACCTTCTTATGGGATTTTCTTGAGTCAAACTTCCTACCAAACTAGATGCTTCACGCCAAAAGAACATCTAGCTATCTAAATTATATATAGACTGCTCCCTCGAAGGACAGCTATATGCCAAACTATTGCTGCTATCATATATAGATTGCTCCCCAAGGACAACTATGCACTAAAATCACAGCTGTTACTATAAATAGACTGCTCCCTTGAAGGACAGCTATGCACAGTCAGCCTTTTATCAGAAGCTTCTCGCATTGATCAGCTTCGTGAAGACCTCAAGAATAATACAATCATTATCCCTTGTAGACTTCCCGCATCGATCAGTCTACATTCAATAAATAAAAGCCTCATTCAAAAGAACTTTTGCGTCATGGACTTGTCTATTTAGGGTAGGTTCTCTTTCGTCAGAACACTCACTTTGTAATAAGTTCTCCGTACCTCAGCTATACCATTCACCTCACCTCACCATTTGTTTCAACTCAAGGGACGTAACGTACACTCGATATGTTGTGATCATACAACTCTTTTCACCTATTGACTTCTCGTCTATGCATCGGTACCTAGGGCTTCAAGCTCATTCTACGTTGTGTGGTTTGTTTAGCTCTTTTCACCTACGGAGCAATCTTTCCTCTTTGCCTCGCATCTAGGATTGTGTGTTGATCTTAATCAGGGCATGATTCCCTACCACTTGGGTAGGCTAACTTTCGCTTCCCTTATACCTTTTACAACATCACCAATTCATTACCAACACCCTCAACCTTACCTTACCAATATTAATATCAACATTTTTACCAACCAACCAATTGCCTAATCGTACCAAGTTGCCTAAATTCACCTCTCCCTGGTCCTAAGGGAGAACTACATCGGTCTGAGGCCCCTCCTTGCTTTGTGCAATGGGCTATGTAGGCAGCACTTCGGAGACATGGGGTCTCCCAAGGTTAGCTCGACCATCCCCTACCATAACCTATCATGTGTGGTAAATATAAATATTTTTGTGTATTTCTATTTAATCACATTCCTCTTTTATCCTTTTTCAAAACACCAACAGTCAAAACGAAAGCATTCTTATTATTATCATAACTCAAATCAACATACATATTCAGTCTTATTTAGATGTTAAACAAATACATCTCCTCTATCATCGACACGCAGGTCGGCATCCTTATTTATTCTTATACCTTGCTAACATTTATTCAGACCCTCACGCCTCATCCCGCACCAGGTGATGACCGTGATCGTCGACGCCTCTCACCCGCCCTCTCTGTCCTCAACGGTACCACGGCTATTGGTACCGCCCACTGATCTGCCAATCTCTCCTGTAACATATGAATACGCTCCCTCGCATGGAGGAATTCAGCCTCTAGTCTCTCCGCCCGTGACTCCGCAACCGCTAACAATCCTCTTGTCTCATTCACCTGTGTTTGAAGCTGCTGAACTAAACTCTGTAGACGATCTCTCTCTGCTGTAATCATAGCTATGTCAGGACGATCACGTACACCTCGCAGTTCTGCTACCCACCATAATCTATAGGCCTCTGTCGTTCCTGCATCCATTACACTGCGATCGGCTGCTATCTCCTCTGGCCCTTCTGGAGGTGTTGGCCGGGGAGGTGAGAATGCTGCCTCGGCGTCGATCCTCATATATGGTCTATAAGCCAGGGGTATATCCTGCACAAATCTGAATTGTCGCCGCACGTGATCTATAGGAATCCTCTCATACTCACCTGGCCTGTGCCCCGCGATCCACCTCAATCGCTCTACACCCCTCAACTCCTCAGCCTATGTTCTCTGTTACCATATAGTTCCCGTAAGGCCTCCAACAGATATCCGCAATCGTCACCCTCTCCCATACCTGCCTGTAATACTCAATGTCACCCGTCACAGCCTGGGATCTTGCCTCTTGTTCTGTCTGGACCCATCGTCTGAACCCCAACCTCTGTACTCCGGTCTCTCCTGCCTGGATGGGTCGGCCTATTGGTCGCACACAAACAATGTGCTCATAGGCCCAACAGTGTAATAAGTATGAACAATCCAGTGTCGTCCTATGATTTCGCCTACAAGCCCATAAACCCCTGTATAGTTCCGCCAAATATGCAGGTGCCCATGCAAAAGTCACGTTCCTTTCTATCATCTCCCAAATAACACACATCAATGCCTTTGGAAATCTTCCCCCTTCCGCCCTCGGTAATGCATAATACCCTACCGCTATCATTAATATCACTGCTAACCTTGTCTCCTCAGGGTGTGCTGCATACATTATCCCATATGTGAATGACAAACCTCGTTGTGTCAAATCTCGTGCGTATGGACCAAATACTGCTGTTATCGCTCCCCGCGCCGCGCTAGGTAATGCCTGATATACTGGTTTTCCTGTAATAGGGAGCCTCAAAATACGGAACACATCTTCCAATGTTACTGTCATCTCCCCTGTTGGCAGATAGAACGTATTCTTCTCTGGATTCCATCTTTCAATCAACGCCTGCAGCATAGCATGGTTACGTGCGATTCGTGAATAATAGCAGATTCCACTTAACCCCAAACGATTTATCAATGTCCATTCCGCTGGTGTTACATCCGCTCGGATTCGTGACAACAACGCTGGCACACTATCATTCATCCTCAACCCTGCTTCTGCCTGCATACATCAAAACAACAAACAACCATTCAATCCATCAAATCCCTAAGGGTTTTTCTCACATTCTGGAAATTCCTCCAGTAACCGGTATCGGTTATAAATAACCGGTACCGGTTCAGTGACCGATACCGGTTATCCCTAACCGCTATCGGTCACTGTCAATTACATACACCTTGCCTAAACAACCACCTACGACAATCAATTGCTCGTTTATTCCTCTCTGTATACACAGACATACCCGAAACCCTTGATTACCTACCACGTAATACTCACCTCATTTATAACCCTTGTTATCATGTTTCCTTTCTCATATCTACCCACCTACTCTCCCCCATCTTATTCACAAAACATGCAGTAATCAAATCACAACCAAAACGTTTACCTCTTGAGTTGCAGCAGCTTGAGGTGGCACTTGTCTTCCCTCTCGTCCCTGCCTGCTGGATGCTTCTCCTCATTCTGCCATGATCACCACCCTTTTCAAATTCACCTTTCTGACCTTCTGAATCTCAGAACACATTCACTTTCCCTGTCTCTTTTCTCCTTATCACTCAAATCTCTCATGCAATTACCTGTCTCAGTCGTCAAAAAGCGTCGCGTTCGCGTATTTAACTTCTTGCATGGCTCTCAAAATTAGAACTTAAGTTGCCACCCTAGCTTTTCTATTTTTAGAAAAGCTCATACCTAAATAACCGGTTTCGGTTACATGACCGATATCGGTCTACTAACTACCGGCGTCGGTTACATAACCGATATCGGTTACACACCTGCCTTTTTGAAACATAGTTCTTTTCTTCATTTTCTACCTAATTTTTTATCGCGCCCGCCTCTTTTCCTGCATAACAACACCATTATCCATATTTGTCCATCCAATCCACTTCTCATTACGATTTCATCCATATCATCTATCTACATTACCAAAACAAACATGCCATCATCTAAGGATATCAAAAAACTATCAATCTATACACCATTTGGATCCAACTCATCAGATACATATATAACAATGTCACCAAACCAGCAACAAAACATGCCACATTTCATAATATAACATGACTGCATCCCATTAACAACAAACATCAACATCATCAATATATCAACATGTCAATTAAACTTATCATACATCAAATATCACAAACCATCGACAAAATACTTAAAAACATTTTGAACACAGCATGTGAGTCAAATCCTCATATCTATATATCACATATACAACGTTTCCAATATACAATATGCCCTGCATCGGGACCTCTGTGATCTCATAATACAACAAAGCCGGCACGCAGGCCGCAATAAATGACAATAATCTCGACTCGGCTCGCAGGCCGGTCCCTCATATCAAAAATATACTCGGCTCGCAGGCCGGTATCAACTATACAACCCGTACTCGGCTCGCAGGCCGGTATACAATAAATGAATGAATAAATGAATAAATGTAGGCACGCAGGCCTCTATCAACACAACCGGTGCGCAGACCGGTGCCCATGTCCATATACAAAAACAATGCAGGGAACCCTCAGCTCTCCCCACCACCCTCAGCACCTCTCCCTGCTGGTCCCTGTGGTGCCTCTCGCCTCCTGCCTGTAACAGACACGCCGGCTGTGGCTGCACCTCCCTGCGATCTCTGACTATGGGAGGTCTCTGCTCTATAAGCTGCATATGGCTGATACTCAGCTCCGGTACCATCAAGAACATCTTGATAGTACCGGGCCTCCGCTCTCGCCTCCATATATCTGTCCCGTGCCACCGTAGGTGCTGGGGCTGGTCCCCGACTCCTACTACCAGTGCCCCCTGTGCCTGTGATGGTGCCGCTGGTGGTGCCTGTGGCTGTGGTACTGTACTCATGCTGTACAGAGCCTGGCTAGCTGCCCTGTAAACACCTATCTGCATGCTCGGTGCATTGAGCTAACCCTATTCCCTGTAATGCCTAACACTCCGCACTGACCCCTGAGCTGATCTCGCTCTGCCATCACCGCTGCCAAGTCTGGTGTGCAATGCGGCATGCTACCTCATTTGCTCTCTCTGACCAGCCCACCAAACCATATATGCTCCCGTCATGTTCCCGCATCATCTACAAAGTGTCATCTCGCCGGCCTTAAAGCAACCCAATCTGGATCCACGGGCTGTGGTGCGGTGCAAGTGGGGGCCTCTACATCATCCCTCCCGTGTCGAGGGAAGGGAGGTGGCTCGTCTGTCCGCAGCCCCATCTCGCTGCGTGCCACTCTCTCTAGGGTATCCTCTCGTACTCTCTCGGCCTCCGTCCTGTTATCCAGTAAAGTGTACTTGGATCAAGCGTAATCGTACTCGAGCTCCTCTGTGCGGGTGATGACCTCTGTAAGGTCTCCATACAATGTCTACCACTGCAGCCCTCTAATAAATGCCTCGTAATAGGTGACGCCCCGCCTGCAAGCACCTGGTCGTGGCTGTTCCACGACCCCAACCACCTCTCGCCGTATCTCGTATATGACTGTGGCCTCGGCCTTTGGGTAACCCTACTGGTCTGATGCATATGATGTGCTCATATGCCCAACAAAGTGAAGTAAAATGTCAAACAAATCCCAAATCACCTCATCCAAATGATAGCCCCACAGCTCCCTGTATAACTGCACCAGATATACTGGTGCCCAAGCATAACAGGTGTGCTCCTCCACCATCTCATGAAGCACCCCCATCAATGCCCGTGGAAAGCGGCCTCCCTCTGAGTCTGGGAGGGCGAAGCAGGTGATCCCGATCATCATCAACACGGCAAGCCGTGTCTCTGTCGGGTGCGCTGCACGGTACATATCACCATACCCGATGCTCGTGGCCGTGATATGTCACTAAAGCAGCATCGCATCCCCGAAAACCTGTAGGATGCTGTCCATGGCTGTCTCTGCATCCACCTGAAAAATGGCCTCTCCATCAATAGGTAATCGAAGGATGCGATATACATCCTCCAATGTGATGGTCATCTCTCCAGTCGGGAGATGGAACACATTGGTCGCCGGATCCCATCTCTCGATGAGGGCAACCATCAAACTATGATCTCTGTCGATAGCTCTGTATCGCTGGACTCCGCCGAGTCCCACCTCGCGCATGATCACCCAGTGTGCTGCGGATACATGTGGTCGCATCCGCACCAACAGCGGGGGCATCCTGTCCCGCATCGTCAGCTGCTGACGTGCCTGCAAAACCAACCCACAACATTAGCTCTACTCTTTACAACAACAACACCACCACCCTCTACACCCACTTTTCTTCTCCACCTAGCCACACCACGACTCTCTAACACACCCCTCTACCCACCTATTCTCTACGCTATTCGCCTCCCTCTTCTACCCAAAACAACAACAACAACACCCAAAACACCTCATCCCAACCCAAACAACACCTAACTCACCACCACAAACTCAACACAACACAATAACTTAATCCAAAAAAAAAACTAGACCGGGTACCGGTCCCCAATAACCGACCGCGGCCCTCTTCCCACCGACGCCGGTCGACTACCGACCGCCACCGGCCAAACACAAAGCGCCCTGCCCGCAAATTTTGCGACCGATGCCGGTCGCTTAGAAACCGACATCGGTCGCTGTAATTTCCCCGAGCCGAACCCCCGCGCGGCCCCCCACCTCCATTTTTTCATCTTTCTACCTACATACCCACCCAAACACCCTAAAAATCTACCCACCCAGCCGCCTTGGCTTATTTCACCTATCTACCCTCTCCCTTTTTCGAATTATTTCCATTTTCTAATTATTTCCTAAAACATGTAAATTCCTACCCAAACCCCCATCTAGCTTAATAACATCAAATAAACACAATGAGGGGTTTCGAACCTACCCGTACGATGACACGTCGTCGTGGTGGGATGGGTGGTGGTGGTCCAGCTGGTCCAGCTCCTCCTGCTCCTCCTGGCTGTGCCATGGCTCCAACTGTCCTCTTCTGGGTCCTCAACCAATCAACTACTGCCTCCTCCTCACTCGGGCCCGCTACCAACTCACTCCTCCAGTCCAATAGTGCCACCTCAGCGAACAAATGCACCAATGTCAATATTCCACCTCAGACAACTTAATTTGATTTCCAAATTGACAAAGTGACAATGACCGGCCGTATTTTTCTTTTTATAGGTTTTTCACATAGAACCGATACCGGTCAAATCGTGCCCTAAGAAACCGCAATCGGTTACCTAACCGGTACCGGTCATAGATAACCGATATCGGTTTTTCCTTTCCTCACCCAACTTTTTGCCCTTATTTACTATTGCCCCTTTTCCACCAACATCACCTATATCAACCTTTGATGCAAACATTATTAACCATTTGGCCCGACCCAAGGCCTCACCCTACCCATTTGGCCCGACCCAAGGCCTCCCCTACCCATTTGGCCCGACCCAAGGCCGCAACCCTAACCATTTGGCCCGACCCAAGGCCGCAACCCTAACCATTTGGCCCGACCCAAGGCCACAACCCTAACCATTTGGCCCGACCCAAGGCCTCACCCTACCCATTTGGCCCGACCCAAGGCCGCAACCCTAACCATTTGGCCCGACCCAAGGCCGCAACCTAACCATTTGGCCCGACCCAAGGCCGCAACCTAACCATTTGGCCCGACCCAAGGCCTCACCCTACCCATTTGGCCCGACCCAAGGCCGCAACTCTAACTATTTGGCCCGACCCAAGGCCTCACCCTACCCATTTGGCCCGACCCAAGGCCACAACCCTACCCATCCGGCCCGACCCAAGGCCTCACCCTACCCATCCGGCCCGACCCAAGGCCTCACTCTACCCTTCCGGCCCGACCCAAGGCCGCAACCCAACAACTTGGCCCGACCCACGGCCGTACCACTTCAATACCCTACCCAACATCACCAACATACACTCTTATCCACCCATCCTGTCATTTTTTTTTTTTTAATCGAGCTCACCTGTTCGTGTTTTAGCATGATTAGGGTCCTTGACTTGATCCGTCGACCAACTTTGCCCAGACTTAGACCGTGACGTTTATCTCAACCAAACCAACCATTTGGTACTGCCGAACATGCCTAAACGTTCCTGTACCTTACCTGTTATATACCCTGGAGCTACTTCCTATGCCTTGGATACCAGGATTATATCACCCTTGTTTGGATAAACTATCGACCTTTGCCTATGCATTGCTGGTTTGCTCGTCAAATCATGTACCCTAGTCATACTATTGCATTTCAACATGCGTCTACTTCCTTGGACCTACCCCACCACCTTACCATCCTCTCTACAACATTTACCCTTTATCAACCCTATCCCTGATTTCCCGTTCACTCAATCTGTGATAGATTTGAGGGGGATTACCTATATCCTTAACAGGAGAAACCACTTCATATTATTGTCTGCGCAGCTTTACAAAACAAGCTACACGACAATAAGGGGCTAATGTAGACACCAAATTTGTGTCTTACGACCCCTTGTGACCCGCATCTCATCTCGCAACCTAACCTCATCACCTAAACCTTACACAATTATTTATTAATTACCTTGTAATTGACAAATCCACATCATCTCACCTGCCACCTCATTTTGCCACTTCATCATGACCTAGCCCTAACCCTAAACTAACCTAATTAAGACCTATAACTTGGTCTACACCTACACCCATGACTAATGACCCCTTTCTCGGACCCAAAACCGACCTTCTAGTCACTTGACCAAGCCCGCAACTAATCCCTCGGGAGAAAAGTAGGGAAGGTGGGCTATTTTACTAAAAATAGCCTACTTTTTCCTTACCGATGCCGATTCCTACTCGACCGCCGTCGGTTACGTAACCGCCATCGGTTCCCTGTAAATGGGCTCCCTGAACCAAAATCAAGAGTGGAAGGATTTTAGGAATCAACAGAGATCATTTGGGAGCGATCAAGAGAGTCCAGATCTTCACTTGACCGAGCAGAGACGAGTGAAGAAACCAGAAGAGTTGCAGCAAAAGGAGATCAAGCCCAAAACTGCAACAGAACAGCCAGAGTTCTCAGATACTCAGCTGATCATCGGGAGGGAGATATTTCATCTTCTATTTGTCCAGCCATCCTACCTAGAGTTCTGCCTTTGTCATCAGAGTTCTTGGACCTGCATCTTCATCAATAACCAGTAAGTTACATCTTGCATGTCCTCTTTAATAACATTTCTTAGACTTTTTGAAGCACAATCCTCACAAATCCATTCCTAGATCCACTACCCAGCGTGCTATTGCATCTAACTATCATTCATCTACCTCTCATCACCTTATTTCCTAATATCACCTATATACAACCTTACAAATAACACAACTACCAAACAACACAACCACCCCCACAAAACAACCAACCTTCAGATCCTAGACCATACCGATATCGGTTATCAGCAACCGGTATCGGTTATCCTGACTATAACCAAAAACCAGCCTTTCCCCTACCCAGTTCAACGTAGCAATTTAATTGATATCTTACAGTCTTTTGTGTTAATTCATATTAGCAGGAACCACCACCTTCAAAGGAAGTTTTATATTTCCCTGGCCCAAGGCGCTCATTTATTGTCTAATCAAAATCGTGTGGTCTTGTGTTCTTATTTGCGAGTAGTCCTTCCAAGACAAAAAGAGTTCTTCGCATCTAACCCGATCTTTCTCTACGGTACGCGCACACCATCTCGACGTTCAACGGTATTCCTCCTAGCCCTAACCTTATCTCTTTCTAAAAGGAATGAAAGGATAGAAGCAACTCTATTCCCAGGCTTGAAACATTCCGAGTGAAACAGTTATTATCTTTATGATTTATTGATGATGGTAAAATGTTGTGGATGCTCTTCCTGGGGTAGCTTGGTGTTTGCATGCCTAAAGTGAAGGTAAAAATCATATTTTAGTGTAAAAATAAAGAATTTGAGCTTGTTTGAGACCTTTGGTTGATGTTTCTAACCAAAGAATGAAGGTATGAAGTTGAAGAATGTGGATAAGGTTAGATACAAGTATTCCTTTTTCATTAATGTAAAAAGTGGGAGACGTTTAAGGTGTTTTCCATCGATGAAAAAGGGGAGATTGTTGGCATAGTGTCCTAATAGGTGTTTACATTGATGAAAAACCTCATTAATGACAAATTGAATGTTACATTATGATGTTATGATTTTTTATTTTAAGCTAACATAATGGTTCGAATGTGTATGAGCTGATACAAAGAGATTCGATGAGGTGTGCTTGACTTTACAAGCCTATTCAGGTGCCTAGGAGATGCAACATGAAATTATGAGCTTCATGGATACTTGGGAAGCATTTTTAGATGATGTATAACATGTTTTTAGGGTTATTGGATACTCACAGTAGTGGCATGGTACATGTACAAGTGGTTCACTATGTTACAGGTTTTCATTGGGAGTAGGTATAGTAGATTTGAGGCGTGATAGAGTGGTTTGGAGATATATGAGCTCATGGAAGGATGAATTCATGTGTATAATGGCATATGAGGTATGTTTGGGTAATTTTCAGAGGTTTCTTGTTCATTTATTGCATTATTTAAGTTTACCCTAGCTTCTACAAAGTGAGAATCCCTAAGGTGAAGCTATGCAAATGAGATAGGCTGAAGAGATTGAGGTATGGTGTTGACATTCTAGTGATTGGAGATATTAGAGGGATGAGTCATATTTCTCTACAAAAATTATGTTCCCATGATGTGTATTTTATCATATATGACCTATTTTTGAGACATGATAAAAACCAAGTGTATTTCTAGCTCAAAGTTCAACTTCTAATGCTTGTTGTGAATAGTGTGATTTACATGGGACCCTATTCCTTTCGGGAAGATTATATGGTGAGTTTATAAGGTTTCAAAAATTAATGAGGTCATTTATTTTCCACATTTTTATGAATGAATGTTAATAAGGTAAAGATGTTTAAAACCCTAGTTAATCACTAACAAAGAGTAGTTAGTAGAAAGTGAAGTATAGTGACCTAGTTTTGATTGTTTCATCAAAAGTTATGATTGCATATTTAATAGGTTCTATCATATTTCCATGAATGTATGGTTGAGGTAATGGTCATGAGTTGGCCCCACCTAAAAATAGAGGTTTTGAAGAAGAAGGCTTTAAGAAAAGACGGTCCAAAGGATTAGCATGGAAAATTGATGTTTCATGATGATTGGGAGTTTTTATTTATGTTCATGGAGGTTTCGGGAGAATTTCACGTTGTTTTGAGGCAAAAATAGGTTGAATGGTCAATGGGTAGTTTTGGATGTAAAATAGCAAGGTCTAGTAAAATGAGCATAACTTGAGCTACATTGGAGTTTGAAGGTGTTTCAATTTTTTTAAAGAGTATTGAGATATATTTAAATTCATATTATTTTCCTCATGATGGGGTCATTTGATATATTTTTTAGGGAATTATTTGGACAAGAATATTTTTGACAATTCAAGACAGTATGTGTTCTGGTGTAGGTGTGATGCTTCCTATCACATGGAATGTGAATAGGGATTACTTTTAAATATAATTAATCTATTTTTAGTTCTTTAAAGTATGTATAAATTATTGTATGATCTAACATTTAGAAACAACTTTTATGATAGGTTGATCTGGTGAAGGAAAACGTAGTTATGGTTTGAAGAGATGGATGTTTCATGACTTATAAATTTATTATAATTATTCTATAGGTTATATAATTTCAATTTATGTGTCACATTTCATGGTTTTATTGAGTATAAGTGATTTGGTGACATTATGAAGTTTTTATGGTGCTGAAGGGTGCAGGAAACAACTGTTTTGAAAATTGTAAAGGGAACTAAGCCCAACAAATGACATATTTTGATTAATTTATATTAATTATGACCATTAATGAATTTTTAATGATATTTTATTCATATTTAAGCAGTTTTGGGTCATGAAAAAGTATGGTACTAATGTTAAGGAAATTTTAAGATTGTGCCCATGGGGTTTTGAGCCATTTTTGGCACACATAATTAGGTTTTGAGCTAGGAAGACCTAATTGGGTAAATTTTTATTTTTCTTTTTAAAATTTTATTATTTCCTCAATAAATGGGTCAAAAAATAAGGAGGGGAAAGGTTGTGCCTAAGTTTGAAAATTGGAGAAGCATATAAAAGCATTTTTGGGTGTTTTTTGGAACTAGTTGAGTATGTGCATAAAGTGTGACCAAGGTGGTTGAAATTTAAAGGTATTGAAGCATGGAATAAATGAAGATAAATTTATTTACAAGTTGAGGAATATCAACTTGGTTGTGTGCAAGATATTGAAGCATTGAGATGTGAAGAAATATTTCGATTGTGCAAGTTGAAGATCTAGGGTTTGAGAAAGGATTTAGAAGAGTTTGGAGCTGAATCATTAGATCAATATCAGCTGTTGTATCAACATATTTTCAATGGTTATACTTCATCAAAATAATGTGTGATGTGTAATATTCATGTAAGTATCTTATTGTGTGTAATATCAACAAGGGTTTAGGGGTTGGTACCTCACTAAATAAATATCTTGTGATGTGTAATATTCAATTGAGTCTTTGTTGTGCATAATATCATAAAAATTTCAGTGGGTTTTCTTCCCTTGAAGTTTTCCAACTTACATATTATATTATGGTGTTACTTATCTTGCTATTGATTTAGTGAATGAATGTTGTATGTTCTTGTGCACACATTAATGAATGGATTAATGGTTAATGGTTCATATGAGAGGTCTTAAATTGAAGTTTAATTTGTAGGTATTAATTCACCCCCTCTTATTCCATTTTGATTCTAACATGCACTAAGGATGCTTCTCTTGACATGTAACATGTTTTTCATGACTCTATTTGAAACACATTGGATTTTGATGAAAATATGATAAACATGTACTTAAAAAGAGGAAAAAAATTTCCACAAAGGTGGGATTAGGATTAGATAAGATGGTAGATAAATTTACAAGCTTAAAATGAGACAATAAAATAGATAAGACCGAATGAGATGGGTTGAATAAGATTTGGATGTGGTAAAAGGAAAATGTCAAGGATGAATTCCTACAAAGAAGTCCCCTAGTGTTAAGATAATTTTTGGGTGGATAGAGATATGAATTTATGTTGATAAGATGCTAAAATATCAATAAAAATGGGATAATTATCCCCAAAGGTGAAATAGATTACGTTGGTCAACTAAGATGTAGATGAGCTAGTGGATTCCGAAGGAGATTGGATGGGGTCGTTTAGAATTCATATCAATGAGAAACTTGGATTTGGATTGGATAAATGGTTAGGTATCATAAGGATGATTGAAAAGGAAAACAATATCGATGAACAAGGGAGTACCTTCTTGCATGAGGTGTCTCGATATGTAGAGGAGAGATGATAAGGGATGATGTGGATGAAGGCAGCAATTCGATGGATGAATATGTAGGAATAGGAATTGGATATGTTGTGGTAGATGGAAAAGAAGCATCCCCCTTGATGAGGGAGTCATCTTCCTCAATAAGATCATGCATGATGGTTGGGAGGGCCTTACAATGCTCAGCCATGACCTGTGTGGTGATAAGTGCAAATACAATCGATCAAACCGTGATGGTTTCTTACTATTTGGGTTAAAGGCATTGATAGGTGGAATCATAATGGCATATATGTGAATTAAATGTTGGGAGGAGAGATATTACAAGTTTTAATAGGATATTTTGACTTGGGTTTAGAGAGAGGATTGGATTTAGATTGGATGGGTAAATTAGATGTCTTAAAAGATGAATCAAATTTGGGATGAGGATTAGATTGTTTGGATTTGGATTAAATGTTGGGAGATGTCTTAGATGAAGGTCATGTCCCTAAAAGAGGTGGGGGTGCTCCTAGGATATATGTTGTAATATTAGATTACTAAGAGGAGGGAAAATTGACTTCTTACGAGGATGCATGAGAGACCTTTGGGGATGCTTACCAAGAGTCTTATATTTTTATCGAGAGGATTTAACTTTGGCAGGGATGAAAATAATATAAAATGGAGGATCCGAAGGTTGTGTGATCAATATTGGTGGAGGAGGTTTTTTTATAATGCCTAAGGAGGATGCTGGGAGTGTTTCAATGTGAGGATGATATGGGAGGATAATTTGAAGTCAAGGCGAGTTGGATTTCTTTCACAAACTCCTCAAATGATGGGAAATATGTAGGAGGAGAAGATGAAGTCGATTTATTTATGATAGTTGATGTGATTTGTGCTAGTAATAACACGAAAGGTGAATTGGGATTGATTCCATGGATGGTATAATAGGTAACAAAAGAATGGATGTAGATGAAGTAATAGGTATGACCAAATCTAATGAAGTGGATGTGATAAGGGATGAAGTAGATGAAGGTGCAAGATCAAAGGTGGGTGTAGATGTGGATATTAATGGGGAAAGGGGTGTTTGTATGATGTGATTAATGATGTTTATGTGAGATGTGGATTGCTTATATTTTGGACTAGTAAATGTCTAAATGTAGACATTAGAAGATTAAGTATACAATATTGAGATAAAATAGGTGATGTGGCCATGGGAAAAGATGTGGGTATATGTAGTGAGTTTTTTTATGGGGTAGATAAAATTAGGATTTATGGATTGATGGAGGGGTAATTAGGATTGATGGAGGGATAGGTAAAATTTGGGTATTTAGGGATATAAGTGACGTAGATGTATGTGTGTCTGATATGGATAAGGGGTTACACATGATAGGTTGGGTTATGATAGATGTAGTCAATGTGGATGTAGGAAAGATAAGAATAAATTTATATTTAGGAGAAGGGGTAGAATTTAATGTGATAGGTGTGGTAGAAGTTGTAGGCACAATGTTTAAGGTATGAATAAATGATGAGGTAGATGAGATAGGTAATGATAGAGGTGTTTGATGTATATTATTAATTAAAAAATGATTGGATGTGTAAGATGTGGAAGGTAGAAATTGATTTTTGGTGGTGGATTAGGAAAGGGTTATCTAAAGATGTCAAGGGGTTGGCTGTGAGATGAGGCTAGATTTTCCACTTAAAGATAACCGTTATTTATAAGTTGTTGAACATGATCTTTAAAAGAATGAAATTTCTCAATGTCATGACCTATGACTTGGTGATATTTACAATAATGAACCTCATGATACTAAGCATGTTTGGGTTGTAAGTTGTCAATAGTTCATAAATGAGGAAGTATTATGAGGTGAAATTTCATTAACTTGTTGACTATTGAACTATAAGATTCCCCCAGGGGGTATAACTAGAAGATGGTTTATAAGTTTTATGTGAAGGCCTTGTGTAGATGGTTGTGGTTTCACAACATGAGAAGTGGATGGATAAGGATGTAACATTTGATAAGAGGGGATATAATTAATGGGTAGAGATTGAATAGGAATGTTACTAGATGGGATAAATGGTGATAATGACTATTATTTATAGATAGGAATGTGACTTGCTTGTTGATATTGTATTGTTGATTATTTGGATATTGATATGGTAGATAGGTGATCTAGTTATAATATCAAATGAAGAAGGGATAGAGTGGGTTTGAGGTGATGGGGATGGAATATGATCGAATGATGGAATATATTTATAAGATTGAGAGATTGTGGGAGATATACAAAATATGAAGTCATACATGGGGACAAAAGGATTCCTAAGAGTTTCTAAAGGAGTAAGAGATGGAGGCATGGTCAGGGTTTAAGGGAAATAGACCGAGGAGAAATAGGAGAGTTGGTTTCTAAAGGGGGATCAATTTGGATCACATGGTCTTGACAAGGTCGAGAGATCTAATGTGGAATATCAATATTTATAGAGGAGGGAATATCAATGGATATGCTTATAGTGTTGCGGTGTTTGAGAAGAGGTATTAGTATGTATGAAATGGGAAAAATTTTGTTTATGAATTTTACTAACAAAAAAATCAAGTAACGACATTTTTATTAACATGATTAAGTAGAATATATGAGAAAATAAAATGTGGATAACAAGGGTACCTAAGAAACAATAGTTGAAGGTTGGTTTCGGTAGTTATGGCTAGGAGGTTACGGATGGCTATAGTGGTTTCTTGTTGGGTGATGAAATCCCAATCAGTCCACCCAAGTAAGAATATGTGTAGATGTGTAGATTGATGTGTGCTTTTTGGTTGTGTGTGATAGAATATGAGATGCAACCGATTAGCCTATACTTAAACTATGTTTTCAAGAAAGGATGCAAATGATGTTTTTTAAAGCCAAATCGAAATGTGAAGTTCTATGAGAACACACACAAGGAATGGAAAATGTGATGCAAAAGAGAAAATAAGAAAAAGGATAATACCTATAGAACACTTTTCATTTTTATCTAATCTTCAAGAAGATGCAAGTGAAGAGCGATCCAAGCAATCAAGCGCAACATGAAAAAGAAAAAATCAAATCTTTTACCTATAGTGTTATTAGAACACACGAAAATAACAAAAATGTAAGGAATCGCCTAAAAGGTGGTCCCACTTTGGGTGTGCCATGAATGTTGATATAAATCTTATTTATTTTTCAATTTAATGATCTAGTACAAAAGAAAAATAAATAACCTAGAACATGGAGGGTGTATGGTACCTCAAATGTGTGATGGATGCAAGAGAAGAGGCACGAAGAGTAAATGAACTTGGTGCAAGCTAGATGGACCTACAAAAATGGGAATTAAGAGGAAAATGGATAAGATGATAGATGATGGGGTTTCTGATGAAATAATCTCCAAGGAGCATTAAATTTCTTGGTAGATGTCAACCCCCTTGTTTGATAAAAGATAATAAAGGAAACAATAATAAACATGATAATATGCAGGATCTAAGGAACACGAAACTAAAAATGAAAAAATGTAAGGAAAATACAAATCTGATCTAAATTGAAATAAAATAAATTTACTAGGAAGGGTTGACGACGCGAACAAGGATATAGAGGTCCAAGCGATGGTGACCAGAGGAAAATCAATCAAACAACTTTAAATGTAGATCTAGATATTCTTAGTGCAGACTAGGGATGTTTGGGATATGTGCTAAAAGAAACCTGTAGAACAAAATACGGGATAGAAAAGTAGAAAAGATGGCATAAAAAAGGATAAAGATAAATTAAATGAATAACATGGATCATGTCGATGGAGACAGGGATGGGTTGGTGGTGAATGGAGTGTAGAATAAGTAGATTGGGTTGTGAGAGAAGCCAAATAATAGAACCGAGAACTAGGAATAACATAGGGGGGAACATACACTTCGAGGATGATATGGAAATAGTAAAGGATGATGAAATAACATTGATTGACAACAACTTGGATAAAGAGATGGCTATTGAGGAAGTGTCATATAAGCGAGGATGGATAAGCTGGACAAATAACCTATGAGTATGAAGGATGAAAAAGACACCGAAATGATGTCTTTGGATATGATTTGGTCCTTAAAAAATATTAGGTGTAAAAAATAAAATGATAATATGATAATAATTGAATAAAATAAAACAAGATGATGAAAATTTCACAAAGGATGTTCACGAGTGATGCAAGCATGCTAGAAGGAAATCCAAGAGGTTTGTAGTTGTTGCAGGATGCTCGGGCATGGGAAAAAGTTCACAAGTCACAAGAAAGATAAGATTTTCACATACATGCCTCGGAAAGAGGAGGTGAGTGTAATTGTAAAGGGTTGACGGTGACTAGGATAGGTCACCTCCGAATGCGGGAAAATTTCCCCAAGAGGTCGATTTTGTGTTTTTAATCATGATTTTGGGCTCTTAAGGATGGGATAAAGCACTTTAAAGCATGTAGGTAGGAAGAGGTTGTTTAGGGATGTGTCATGGGTAGTTAGGGGATAAATATAGGTAGGATAAAATCTAGAAAAATCATAGGGATGTAGATTTAGGATAAAAGTATCCTAAAAGGAAAGTTAATTAGGGCTAGTTAACTAATGGATACTAATTAATTAATTAATTAATGATAATTAATTAATTATATCAATTAATAAATATTAATAGGTGATGGGATAATAAATGGGAATTTAAATTAAATGAAGGGGATGAATTAAATAAATAGGGTCTAGTTAGGACCATGGAGAAATATGCGCATGTGGGAAAACAAGGGTAAGGATACCAAATTTTGGTGTCTACATTTGTATCTCCATTTTCCCCTAATTTATGTTGTTGAGTGAATACTTGATAACATAAAGTAGATAAGATATGTGTACCTTTCATTCCTATAGAGTGTGATGGTGATAATGTGACTGTGGTAAAATGAAGCGTATAAACTAAGACAAATGAAGTGACAGTATAAACCCAAATTTAGATGTGCTACATTGTCAAAAAATAGTTACAAAAAGTCCCTAATGATGATTGATGTCTTTTCTGAAGGTGTTTGAACTCCTAAACCTCCTTATATCTTATATTTGTGGCCTAGTTTTCCTTATAAATTTAACACTTTTCTGGAGCTTCCTGCTTCATTTTAGTTTAGTTTTGACCTTTAGTGTCAAAACCACTTCCTGCCTAGGCAACGGTTTTTAACATCCGCCCGAGGCGGGTGGTGGTTTTGCAACCACTTCCTTATGAAGAGAGGTGGTCCTATAACCGCCACCCCGCATAAGGAAATGGTCTTATAACTACCACCCTACACAGGGTGGCGGTCTTGTGTGTTTTTTCCAAAATATTCCAATGTCAATTAAGATGTGTTTCATCCCACTCAAGTTCACTTTTAGCACACATTTGTGACCCATTTTAATTGATTTCAACCCTAAATACCTTGTAGAATTATCTTGTTCACTTCTAATTTTTAATATATCCCGATTGATTGTTCAAACTACCCATTTATTGTTGATGTGGCACCCCATGGCTATATAATGTGATTGTGCACAACACAACCAACCTTTTATAAATAGATAGATTGTGCTCAAGAAAATGGTTGCAGAGATAATTTCAGTATTCTTATATTGTTGGGTTTCCTCATTCTTGTTGTAAATTGCATAGCCAAGCTATGTTCACTTGTGTTATACCTCTTCCACTTTTATTGTTTCAAGACTGCCATCCAAGCTTCCATTGCTCCAATGCCTTCTCATTTCTTCTTCTCTGCATTCCCAATCCCTTGGACTCGCATGAACACAAGAGAATCAAAAAGACAAGATGAGGGGACGAAGAACAACACAACTGGATTTTCCATTACTCTATGCTTCCAGGTTGGAATTGATATTGGTTTCCTCATTTCTTCAAAGTTTTCTTTACAATCATATGCACGCATTTATATCAAATAGAGTAGAAAATAAGCATTTAAATTATTGCAATCATTCAGTAATTATAGTCGATCAATTGACATAGGAAATCCTCTATAGAAGTATTCTTTGATGTTGTCGGGGAAGTTGAAGGGAAGAAAAGCTTCTAAGAAGCTCTGATTTCTTCCCCTGCTTCTGAGGCAAAGTGGGAGGTTAGATTTGCATCCATAGTTTAAAGTAAAGATTTCATCATTTAAAATAGAATATATTTCTTCTACACGAGATAGGAAAATACATCTGTTTATTTTATTTGTTTTAGATTTTTTTAGAATAGAAGCTTCCCATTTCTTTGTTTATTCTAAAATCTAGAAAAGAACCAAAAATATTTATTTTACTAGATTAGAAATTTTGCATTATTTTATTGAACTTATATCTTACAAAATACAAAAACATAGAGTAGTTTCAATTCAATCATATTATTTATTATTTAATTAAATTAGACCTTTTTAATTCATGACCATCAATGGTCCTAAAAATAACATGCGAATGGAAGTGATCCATATGTTCCATAACCGAACGGTCCCGATTTAATTACGGACATAGATACGGGACTCCGTCTTCTTGTCCTAAGAACACCGGCTCGATATGTCAAAAAGATTCAAAAATTAAACGTCTTAAACATTATGGCTGATAAGGCCTATGAGTTTTGGACTGCCCCTGGCAACATAGTTTAAATATACATGACCATACAAGGGCCACAACCACCTAGAATTTATGGTTATGATCCAATGGCTCCCCAAACAAACGGGACCGAAGGCCAATTAGACATAGACATTAGATTACGAGAATTGGTATTCAAAGCATCTCCAATTCCACCAGACATCAATAGACATTTGAACATCCTAAACGAAGAAGCTCATCGAGCCCTCATGTTTTGGAACATACACGCCAATCGTCCATAGAGCTTGTTAAAGCATGCCTCTTTCACACATTCCATGACCTTTTTTGGACATATTTACAAGGCTCCCATTGGTTTCCCATGATTCCCACGACCGGTTGAAAGGATCTTCATTGAGCTTGATATTGACTAGAGTATCCATGTTATCATTCATTTAGATCTTTCCATTAGTCCCACTCGGAGTCAAAAGGGATTGATTTTCCCTTGATGAGCAGATCCCAATATTGTGCGTTGAGGACATTATTTTTCCTTGATGATTTATTTTTCCCATTTTACCACACTTTCGTCCATGTACCACATTCTTCTATTATGTATCCCTAAAAATTTCTAGATCACCCTCGACACAACCTCGAGGATTCGATTACGGTTGAAGGTCTTGTGTCAATTTTCATCCATATAATGACCCTAGGGGTTAAGTGTATTGTGTTGTACCTATTGTTGGGCCTGATGTAGAGCTTCTTCTTGTTGTGTATTAATGATGGAATTAATGTGAAAGAGTGTAAAATATGGAGAGGTGTCATGAAATATTGTGTAGAATGAGTGTTTTGGGTGATCTCATGCCAAGAGTGATCCGAAAACTAGTGTTTGAATCTAAAAATTTTAATCGTTTAAAAGGATAATTTCATCTAATCAACTTAAGAGGTCTTAATACTCCAAATTATTAATTAAAAATATGATTTAGGAATGAATTCAAACTGAAATTAATTTTGTAATTTTTCTCAAAAATTTCACTGTTTGATCGAAGCCCTAAAAATCATTGTTTCAGATTTAATTCATTTCCAAAGTTGTCAAATACTAGATTAAAATTACATCCACATTATTTTCAAGAACTTTAATTATTGTAAATAATGAGAAATTGAAAAAAAAATCACAACACAACACCGATTGTTCATGGGGTTCGAATTCCTACGTCCTCGGGTTCATGGTGAACCAATCCATTAATAATGTTAAATATGCAAGTACAATAACCTTTACATTAACAAAAAATGAATCAAAAACCTGGAAAAATCTATTTCATACCTTTGAAGGGCGTTAATGAAGCTCAACCTCTGTCTTTCACCTTCTTGATCCACTTGCAGCAATGTCTCCCTTTGGTTCTTCGTCTTAATGTGACTTTTAAAAAAATAACACTATCACAAAATATTCAAATAGGATAAATGATAACACCATTACAATTGTCTAAAAATTATGAGAAAATTTCATATATAACTCGAGATCTAGTTTTGAGTGGAAGTGCCTCAAAAATTAGCTTGAATGCAAACTGCCTCTTATCCTCCTTCCCACAGTCTTTGCCTGAGTGTTGTTTAAATAACAATGAGCGTTGTCTCCTCTCATCCAAGCTTGTAGCCGAGTTCGTTGGGTGGATAAGACTTTGAGATTGGTTGTCATAGTTTCAAAACCCAACGGTCTACATTTTTATGTGGTGTTTTGTTGCATTGTGGGTGTAATGTCCCACATTCTCACCTCAAAGGAGGAGATTTGCATTAAAAATGGGCTTGACCGCCCTATTCCCATATGGCTTTGGCTATGTCTCATCCTTTTGTTTTGACTCCTATACATGGTGACCTATCTGTTCATTATTTAACCCAATATATGGGCTTTGGGGTCATTAGAATGGCTAATACATTTGACATGGTAGTACATGGTGAATAATTACAAAAGTAATATAAAATTCGACCATTACCATAATGTGACATTCCCATGATAAAATATGGCAATAAAGACCACTTGTCGATCCTCGATAGGAAAATTGGGTGAATTCGAACTTGTGGTGGTAAGCCATGTGTCACAGTGCTATTGGTCCATTATTGACCTATTGACCAGAGTTGACTTTCCCGTTGACAAAAATTTGTCTGGACATATCTTGAGCTCAGAGTGTCTGTTTTTCACGTTCTTACAGTCATTGTAAATCTCTTTGAAATCTCTACTACATTAGAGTGTTTTAGGGAATTTTAGGCATAATTTGACACTGAAATTGATCCAATGATAAAAGAGTGAGTTTTTGGGAGATATCACACCAAAAGCGAGTTATTTGGGTGATCTCATGCCAAGAATTAGTTTTTAGGGTGATCTCATGTAAAGTATGAGTTTTTGGGTGATCTCATGTCACGAAAGAAGAGTTTTAGGGAGATATGTCTAGTTTTACTCTCCTTCCATGAATGATTCCCGATTATACACCAAAAGTATAGATGTTGTGATCCTATTTTTTTCCGAGTTATACCAAATTTAGTTTAGAATTTGTTTTGAGTTGAAATGGAGATAGAATGCATTTTTCATCCTCAAGGACTATACTTTTATTGTGAAAACATCTCTGCAAACTTTTATAGAATGTGTTGATCTAAGAATGTAAATTGTATCTTCTCCAATGATGTATGTTCCCAAGACAAGTCAGAGTGCGTAGGCTAGTGTCTATATCTATGCATTGGTGTCTATGTTGAAATGAGGTCCCAAGTCGAAATCTAGGATGTATTTATAACCATAGTTTGTTTTTTCCTTTAATTTGTAGGCATGTAGTATATCTCTAAGATATTGTATGGGGTTACTCTGTAGACATAAAAATTGGGTCACACTCACCATGGTCCCCTTTCAAAAACTAACTTAAAAATTTTTACCAAGCCATGACCCTTACATCACACATTAATATTAATTTAATCAATTTAATTAAATTAATACTCATTCTCACTTTATCCATTATTTAATTATCTTAATTAAACCAATTTCCACCTCACCTAGACACCTCACCCCACCATCTCACCTAGACACCTCATTATAAACCTATCTATCTAGTCACCATAACTAACTAAGACTTAGTTCAACCCTAAAAATCAATGCCTATTATTCCTCTAACCAAATTCCCACTCATTAAAAGATAACATCCGTTTTGATCCGTGATAAATGCAAAGACTTGGCCCAAATGATTTCAATATATCGTCATTTTTAGTAAACCTAGGAATCCCACCTTAACCGATGCCGGTCATCCTAAAACCGATCTCCGGTCAACTAGGAACCGTCGTTAGTTACCATATAACCATTTTGGTAACCTTGTTTGAGAGGTTGGCCATTTTCTCGAATTTGGGAGAAAAAAGAGACCTGCATGCAAGAAAGAACCAGATCTCTTTCACACATCCAAGCAACCATAGCTAGCATCAAGATAGATCCAAATGTATCGCTCTCATGGTAGCATTTCTGGAACCACCATCGCAGCACCAAGCTCCATCCCATTGATAAATCATCACCACCACCTAGCCATTTGACCTACAACATTAGTAAGTGCATTTATCACTTGTGTCATTTCATTTGTGTTCTATTTTAAAGGTTTTTGTCATCTCTGTTATCATTTTCTATTAGCATATCCATTCACCCACCATTCACTTTCCTACAAATTCAACCTTTCACCACCATACCATTTGATCATCTATACATGACCTTTATACATCTCTGAGTGTTCCTAAGATCCCCACAGACCTCACCATTCCCCTTTTTATCTTTGTCTAACCTCAGACCAATTTCCACAATCAGGTCTTATTGAGTTCCTATCATCTTGACCATACCAACGCCGGTTACCCATGACCGTCGTCAATTCTCTCTAAACCATCATCGGTTATATCTAACCGATACCGGTTTCTTTTTTTTGTCCATCCTATCAATAACAGAACCTACGAATCTTCACCCAAACAACTTAAGTGACCCAAAACTTGACCTTAACCAGTACTAGATGCTTAACCCTAACCAACTACCCCACCTCCAGATCTAATCATAACCTAGCCTGTTATGTTAGACTTGCTTATTGTATTTGGATGAGATACCTAAATCATATCAATTACAATAGGATTCTATTTACTTATGTTGTTTCTTACATTAAATTGTATTTAATAGTGGGTTGACTGCCACCAAGGAAGTATCACACTTCCTGGATCTAGAAACACTAGGCAACCCACTGACATATATTATTTAATCCTCTTTTTTTTTTGTCTTGTTTTGTATTTTAGGTTGTTACTCTTAGCCAAAAGGAAGCTCTCACAGTCAACATTGGATCAAGAATTCGAAAACATGCATAATCTTCAAACCAACCATCGCAAGTACTATTCCTCCTTGGTCCACACCCTTATTTGTTTCGTCTAAAAACTTAAAGAAATGGTGAAACATTTTGGCATGCCCGATGGGACCCTCTCTTGAGTTCATTGAATTTTTCTTCATATAGGGAAAACATTTTTGTGTGTTTCTTTCATTTCAAAAATTAAACATTTAATCTTATCCTGTAATATTCCATTCTTCTAATTGTCTAAATGATATTTTTCATTTGGGGCTTAAAAAAACCACTTCTTCTTTCTTGCATTGCATTAGTGAAAATAATCCCTCTTCCTATTCATATTTCGATTTGGGTATTAAAAAACATGCATTACATTATGATTTTGTGCATTGTAGCTCACATTAAAAACTAGGAAACCTATACATTTGAACTACAAAGAGCACTTGCTTCACTCTCTAATGGTTGACACAATTGAACTACAAAGAGCACTTGCTTCACTCTCTATCTCTTACCAAACTAATTTTTTTGAATATACACACCTTCTTAAATGACATATTACACAGGAATGATCAGCGATCACATGATCGGGGATTAATAGGTAATCCCAAATGGTTATCTCTGTCAAGTACCCCATAAGAGGAAGGATCACCCCCGCTTATAACATAACCTAGAACCTCACCCTCTAGATTTCCTTTTTGTAGGATGCCTTCACAACCAAGAACTCTGCTCTAATTCACGTGTTAGACATAAATAATGTAAACTACAAAAATATAAAATTCACTTTTAGGACTGCGTGTTTTCATAGCATTGTGATTGAATTTCTTTTTGAGGTGAGAGGATATGTTTTCTTCATATTTATTTTTCCTTTCACACTCTACCATCATAGTTGGAGTATTCTCGACTTTTGTTCGGTGTGTCGTGGGTCTCATACTATCATACCCGGGATCACGGGTTGATTCTACGTACAATCTAAAATCACAACACCTCATTTTTCTTCATTCTTGATTTCATAGTAACCGGATGTTGGTCCGAAAAATTTCGGTTAGGCCGATCATGGGGAAATAGTCCAACGGTGTGTAAGGCATAGCCCCTCTATGAGACAACAAATAAAAACTAGTTTATTGCTAATCTATCAAGCGAGAATGCATGTAAATCTACACTATTCTAACTTCGGGGGTTTAGTATCTCATCCCAATATAGGTAGTTCCAACAATGATAAAAAAGGTAGGAGAGAAGGAATGGAGGAATGATAGAGTTGAAGGAAGAAAAGAAATGAATTCCAAGACGAGAGAAAGTCGAAGGTTTATGCTTTGGGCTAGTAGTAAACAGAGCCAAACTTACTTTCATAAACAAATAAAGCAATTCTGATGAACAAATGACAATAGTAGGAATGAATCCAACAGAATAAAAACATAGATCTAACTTAAGAAAGATCTAATGCAAATAACACACATATGGAGCACAAATTCTGAATACGTGTATTAATATTTCTTCTGTTACAAGAAAGCACAAAGTCTTTCTCTCCTCACTTCTCCTTTCATACAAAAA
Source organism: Taxus wallichiana var. yunnanensis (assembly GCA_018340775.1). Classification (NCBI taxonomy): domain Eukaryota; kingdom Viridiplantae; phylum Streptophyta; class Pinopsida; order Cupressales; family Taxaceae; genus Taxus; species Taxus wallichiana. The sequence goes on along the minus strand of CM031241.1, from coordinate 485,667,267 downwards.
AATTTCCACCCCTTTTGAATACAATAATAATTCAACTATTTATAGAAGGAGAAGAGGAAAGAAGAAAAAAATAAAACCAACTACTTACAAAATATCTTACAATATATTTACAAAATATCTAAAAAGTCAAAAGTTGACTTTTGGGCAAGTTTTGGATGGCAACATCCCATGGTGCAACATGGATGATGTCATCGTAAATGCCAACAAAATTTTTAAATATTTTACAAAAATAACCAAAGCATACATAAGAGGAGAAGTTACTCCTCATCATCTCTTTGCTCAAACTTAGTGTCGTGCTTCCGATTGGGAGAGGTGATGTGACATTGTGCTCGATATTCCATAAACATGTTGATCATTTCCTAAAGTTGATCGTGATCTGGACCTTTGAAATGGTCACCAATGAATTCACAAGTTTATTTCTCATTCTTGAGCTTGTTAGGTAAGCCGATGAAATATTCGCATGTATCGATCAAGAAACCGATGAAATCATGGTAGGCTAAGAGGTTATTAATTGACTCTTGGTCTAAAGTGACCTCTGTTCCAAACATTGAGTGACGATAGCCTTGATGCACTAGAATGTATCGTCCTCTTCCCTCAAGGTGAGCGATTCACTTTGAGCATCCTCTGGAGAAATATTTGTAACTATGTGCTACATGTTATATCTTGCATCCAGGATTCATCCTTGATTTAATCTATTCTCTCCAGATATATTCCATTTGATCAACCTTGTAATCTAATGAAATGAGAGATTTATTATGTGCCCATGGGTGATCGATGACACCGACCTTCAATAGGTCGTCAGCTAAGCAATTAGCCATTTCTTGGAATGTTTCATGTTACAAACTAGATTTTTCCAACTCCTCGAGAGGGAACTGCTACACTCTTGTAGCTCCTTATTTTCTTGATCTATATCCTGGTAGAGCACTATGAATTTCTTAATCATTTCCTCACTATCTCTGAGGATTCACTCAATCTAGGAGGATACTGCTGCACCTTGTTCACCAATCTTAGCATATTCATTTATTTTATCCTGACTGAGAACTTCAATGGGTTCGGCGGCAGTCATAGGAGGAGCGTTGCCCATTTTCTGCAATGCTTGGAGGAGATTTTTTTTTTTGTTCCTTAAGTATTCTCTTCTCCTCTTTTTCTTCTTGGAGCTTTTTGCAAAGAGCATCTACTACAGACAAGGCTTCTCCTTGTAGGCTTTCAGATGAGGTTCCCATTGTGACTTGAGTCACTGTGAAGTATGTGGGAGATAGATCCTTCTTTTCCTTGGTAGGGTCTGGGTATGCAATCTCCATAACTCTCTCCCCCGAAGTTCTTTTTGAAAAGTGAGTTATTGCTTTTTGATTCTTGGGTCCCTTCTTTGGAATGATAGAGAAGTCCATGGGTGCGATGGGAACCTTTCTCTTATGCTAACTCAAGTGGTTAGAAATCCAACTAGGACTTATGGGAGTGGGAGTAGAGGAAATAGAAGAAGAAATGGGAGTGAAAGGGGAAGCGAATGTGGAGGCCTTAGGGAAGTATGTTGAAACACTTGGTGGTGTCATTGACTAGGAATCCAACACACCGCTTGCTTGTGGAGCCTTGAGTTACTATAGGAGAAGAAAAGGACATAGAAACATAAGGGATCTAAAATTGGATGGAGGGAATACTTGAGCGATAGACCTATGAGAGAGGATAAGATGGAAGATGTGGGAGATGGAAGGGAGGAAGGAAGGTGAGCAAACACATCCATAGGAATAGATGCTTGAATGACGGGGAGAAGGGAAAAAAATAGAAGAAGGGACATTGGGTACCTCGGTAGTTGTGGTTGTGAATACATCCCGAGTGGATGTATCCGTTGAAACTTTTGTTGTCTCTTCTTCTTTATCTAGAGACACCAGTTGACCTCTTATTTCTCAAAAGTAGAAGGAAGGCCTTTAGGAGCTTCTTCTTGTTTTCTCGATTAACCCTCCTTGTCTTTTCCTTTTCCTTTTCACAGGGATGGTTTTCGAGGTGCTCTACCTAAAGGAGAAGTAGTGAAATATACTCGAGGTAGGTGAGACCATTCTGCTTTGCACCAATGTTTGGTGCATTTGTAATGTGGGCTTAACCCTTTCCTAAATGGTTTTGATGCCTTGGTTCTATCAATCTCTATGAATGGCCAATCATCCCCATTTGTGTTAAGGTATACCCGATTAATTTCTTGATTAGTCTCTTGGAATTCCTTTGGGATGATGGCTACACCATAGTGGATGATCTCCTCCAGAACCAACCGGATTGATCCTTTTGCCTAATGTTTATCTCATGTGTCAGGTTGATCCAAATGTCCTCAATCTCAGGAACATGGATGGGATCAATTTTTTCCTTTGGGAGGCAACTTCAGCAATCGAAGGTGGGCCTTGCTAGGAAGTTATGCTTCAAATTCATCAATTCCAGCTTAGCATACATCTCTCGTGCTTTGGCAAGCGTTGGGCAGGTGTATCGGCCAACTGTAAGGGGGAATGGAGTTCCTCCTTTCTTTCTCTTCTTGCACTTGTCATGATAAGTGATTAATTGCCTTAAAAACTCGAAGAGGATCAACTTTTGCCCCGCATACATTGGAAGCTTCGTTGGTTCACCCTCAAATTTCATAGCTCTAAGGTATGTGAATGTAGGGAATTACATGAACAACACTCCCCATTTCTTTGTAGTAGCAATTACACTCAGGCTAGTTCGACCATGTCTCATATTCGGTCTTAGCAAGCAGATCACCTCATAGAAGAAGGCATCATTGATTTTAGAGAACTAGGAGATGCTGGCCTCAAGCTTTAGCTCTAGGTAGAACTCATATATCTTGACTTGGGGCCATACCCCAATACGTGCTAACCCTACGAAATCTCTTGCTGATGTTGCAATGTATACAACGTAGGAATTCAAGTAGAACTTACCGATTGTTAGGACTTGTTGAAGGCTGTTGGGGTATGGTGTCACCGATGATTTCACCTCAGCCAAAATGTTGATTAAGAACATTATTTTTCATGGTCTCCAGATACCTCAAGCATCCATTTGGTGAAATAATGTGCATTAGGGAGCCTAAATACTCTGTTTAGGAAGGTGATTGTATCACTCAACTCCTCATTGAAGTCACTACGGTGGATGGTTTGTGGCCATCTGCTCACAAAATTCTTGTTCTTTAGGTAAAGATCATTCATCATTTACATGCATTTATCCTCATTATCATCCCATGCCTTCTTGCAGTCTTCTAGACTTATTTCTACATATTTCCTGTGATGAGGAATGCCCAGGGTTAGTTCAAAGTGATGGGCTATGAGGTCAATGATCATATTTTTCTCTTTTTCTTTGACACATCTAGTGTCCTTGTTATAGTAGTGGGTAACCAACATGATGAATTCATTATTTACAGCACTTACTGGAAGCCCAACTGCAAAGTGTAATCCACTGCCCACCAACTTGTTCATCCACGGGCCACTGCTTGCTCTGGTTGGTCCTCCCCCAAAAGTCATCTATATCAATATGACCTAGCTCGGAGTCTCTAATGTCGATCCTACACTCTGCATATGAGTCAGGCATCTTGACTTTCTGATATTTTTACTTCATCTCTTATTTCGACTGCTTAGCTTTGGCTTTAGACTTTGTTGGTTTTTTTCTTGATGAAGACATGTGTGAGCTCAAGGATGGCTATTGTTGTTCTGCAAGAAGAATCAAGGAGGTCCAACACATAAGATCCATGTCAACTGTCATGTTATTCATAATGAAAGCTTGTAGAATGAAGAATGATCAATTATAAGGCTTAGGGCGCAAGGCGCAGGTTCATAGCATGTTGTAGAGGCTTAAAATTACTTTGGGCACACTTTTGAAGATGTCGACATGAAAAAAGGTGTGCCAGTGTTGACATGAAAAAAGTTGCGCTAGGGTTATAAAGGGCGCACTTTTGAGAGGTGTTGCATGACAAAATGCAGCACCAAAGGGTAAAGCATAGGGCACGAGGTTTACAACATGCAACATGTCATGTTGACGTTAAGGGAATTGCACCTGCGCCTTAGGAAAAACTACTTGAGCTGGGTGCTGAAAAATTCGATGTTGCATACATTTTAAGTGTGCTAGGGTGCTACTTCGGAAGATGTTGCAAGGAAAATTAGTGCACCTAAGGGTTAGGCGTGGGGTGCGGGTTAGCAATACACAACATACATATGTTGATGTCATTCAAGATGCACTGCGCTTCTCAAAAAGCTGCTAAGTTTTCTTTAAGATGGTGTGGAAAGATTGTGTTACACAGGCGTACGGTGTGCTAAGGCACGACTTGTGGGAGGTGTAACATGGAAAGATAGTGTGCCAAGGGTTTGATGATTTTTGTAATTTCTTTGATTTCTTCTCTCTTTTGGTTTTGTCAAATGGCAAAGAGAGGGTTTCAACAAGATAGCAAGTAGGGAAATATGGCCTTTGGTTTCTTCAGAGGTAGGGGCCTTCTAGATTTACAGATCTGGAAGGAGAGGAAAAGGGGTTTCCAGTTGGTTATAGATTGTTAGGTTCCTCTTTTTAGATTTAATCTTTTTATACAAGCCCTAAGCCTAACACAACCAAAAAAAAAAAACCACAACAACAACAAGGATGGCAGAAGCCACTTACCTAGATATATAAAAGATGAAGAATGACGTGGGATCCAAAATCTCGAAAAATGACACGTCGGGGGACAAGGACGGATGATAGGCGTAGAGAAAGCTCTTTTTCAATTTTCAAATTGTGAAAATGACAGGTGTCGGTGCCTATTTATAGAAAAACTAGCATTTATTATTTCACCAACTTCTTTTGGCACGACTTTGGGAGTGTCGACACAAGGAAAAGTGTGCGTTTTCACAAATTTGAGGACGTCAAACATCATTAACAAAGCCTCAAGGTGCACATTTCATAGTGTCAACACAATGTTTCCAGCGCCTTAGCACACATACTTAGCTCATGTTTTAAGATGTTGACATGACATTTCCAACGTTGAAGGGTTTTTAACAGGCACACATTTTATGATTTAGACATAACAATTTCTACACTGCGCCAAAAAGGCACATTTTTAGGTGTGTTGACACACCATTTTCTGCGTCGAGTTAAAAAAGCTGAAAATGGCTAAGTTAAAAACAACTTGATTTTTGAAAGGGAGTTTTAGGCCATTTTGAACGTTATCAAACTTCATTAGGGGCCGAAATGAAATTTATTGTATGGTTACCTATAAATTACCCTTTTCAATTTCGTAGGATAATAGCTAGCTCTTTACTCGGGGACTATCTTTGAGTGAAACTTAAGGGTAGAGAATTATAAATTTTCATGTGCCTATCCATTGGGTTATAGAGAGTCAAAAACAAGGGTGACCAAAAGGGAAAGAAAGGGAACAAAAAACAATGGAAAGAAAACACATAATGAAAGAAAACTATACAAAGAAGAGAGAAAACTCTACTTCTGAAAATCTTCGGTCTTTGCCCATGCCCTTCTGGGAAGTAGGAGCTTGGGCCCGCCCAAATATGACAGATGGAAACTATTCTCTCTGTTGAGCTGTTTGATATTGTATGGCCCTCTCCAAAGGGAGTCAAACTTCCCATGCATACCTTTAAGTTCTCTTCATTTGTCCCACAAAAGAACAAGATCTCCCATTTGGAAATATATCTGCTTATCTTTTTGTCAAACACCTCTTAACTTGATTACGATGTTCATGATCTTGTCGACCACTTTCACTTGCTTTTCTTCAAGTTCTGTCATCAAGTACATAATCCTCTTTTCAAGATAATTCTAAAAAGTTTCATCTTCATTACTCGAGCCAAGTGCGGAGCAGAAAGTTCTATGGAGATAGGGATTTCAGATGTCGATCCCATACAATACCTAGAAAGCCGACATTCCGAGAGACCTATTTGGAGTGATATGATCCACCCACAAAGCATCGTTCAATGATTTGTGTCAAGACCACTTAGGTTTTCATCAACTAGCTTCCGTATGATGATCACTGAGGTTCTTGTTGTTGGATTCTACCCACCATTTCCTTGAGGATAATAATCAAAAGCATAAGCCAAGGTTATTACAGTATCCATAACAAAAACCAATTACATCTCATGAAGATAAGTTGGAAGCATTATCAGCAATGATTTTATGTGGAATTCCAAATCTTACAATAATATTCTCTTTGACAAAGTTGCAAACAACTTGAAGTGGCATGCTTGGCGGGTGTATGGCCTCCACCCATTTCGTGAAGTAATCCGTTCTTTGTTAGGACGTAACTATGCCCAACACCCGATTGATGATTGAGTGCTCTAATGAAATCAATTCCCCATTGCCTGAATGGTTCGTCAATAATGAGGGGCATGAGGGGAAACTCAGCTAGCTTTGGTTTGCCAACAAAGTGTTGGCAAAGTTCACATTTCGCTATCCGGTGGCCACATCCTCGAAATAGCGTCGGCCGATGAGTACCTAGCCCGAATGATTTTATGTGCTATCACTAATGAGGAGAAGTGACCACTGCAGGATGAGTCATGAAAACTTTCTAACAATTTTACCTGATGCGGCTTGTCAACACATCGTAGAAAAACGCTATCAATTCCATGTTTGTACAATCCATCATCCCATATGACATATCTTGTAGCTCTGAGCTTCACCGTTCGCTTTTCCTTTATGGTTAGGTGAGTTTGGCACTCTCCATGGGTGAGAAATAATGTGATGTTAGAATACCATTTGTCATTGGTGGTGAAAAATAGAACCACGGAAAATAATTCACTTTCCCAGTTCATTTTGTTCTCCATCAATGTGATCAACTTTCTCTTTAGGTACCTCTCGAGTCTTTATTTTCAGCCATTAGCCGACACAAGTCTTTACCTCTTACTAACTTAGTTGGTTTGATGTCTAGATCATACTCTTGGACCTTTTCAATCCAATTCCTCGTAATCTCTGTAACTCCTGTTGAGTTAGGATAGACTTAAAAGTCATGTCTGAACAAGCACTACTTGTATGAGAATTCAAAATGTAGTATCGAATTTTTGATTGCTTTTAACATGGCGAAGGCATACTTTTCCAATTACGACATCTTTAGTTCATGAGGCTTAAGAGGAGAGCTCATGAAAGCATTTGGGGATTCAATATCTTCAGAGTTCTTTTACATCAAGATAGATGATACAATATGCGCAGACGCATAACTGTACATGATGAAGTCTTTGCTGAAGTTAGGACACACTAGAATAGGAGCATGAGCAATGGAAGTCTTTATGTCTTTGAATGATGTTCTACCCTCCTCACTCCATCAAAATGGTTGGGACCCTTTCATCATATTGGATATATAACATGTCTTTTCTGTGAAATCGGGAATGAAGCGTTTAAGAAAATTTACCTTTCCGAAAAAAAGAATGAACACCGGTATTGCTTGTAGGCAACGTAAGGCTCTGAATAGCCTTGACCCTTTCGACATCTATTTTATTTCCTTCTCTACTAACGACATGTCCTAGCATATTTCCTTCGGTGACCCCAAAAACCAAGTTCTTGGGATTTAGTGAGATTCCATGCTCTTGGCATCTTATCAAGATTTGTTCCAAATGGTCGTAATGATCATTTCGTCTCTTGGAGAACATGGTCGAGGTCATCTAGGTAAACTACGATGAATTTTCCCATCATACCTTTGAATGTAAATTCCATGGCTCATTGGAAGGTATCACCGACGTTGATCAAACCGAACAACATTCTGCTTTGTAGGTAAAAGTACCTAAGGAGTGGTGAATGCTATTTTGAACCGATATTCGGGCATGACTTGAATTTGATTATAACCTAAAAAACCATCGAGCATAGAAAACATTTACGAACCAAGTTACTACCTAAACCACTTGATCCATTATGGGAAGTGGATAGTTATCTTGTAAGGATAAGCTGGTTCAAGTTGCGAAGTTAACGCATATGCGTATCTCGCCATTCTTCTTCCGCATACAGAGCACAATATTTGCAACTCAAGTCTTGTGATGAATTGAAAAAATAATTCTTGCATCCAACATTTTTTGAATTTCAGCCTAGATACTAACCGAGATTTTGGGGTTGTAATGCCTTTGCTTTTGATGAAAATTCTTAACGTCATCCTTGAGTGGAATGTCATGTTGAATGTCCTTTGGCTTGAAAGACTTAAGATCAGCATAAGACCATGCTAACACATCCATATACTTTTTCACAACTTAACGGATTTTTGTTTCTCTTCGAGCGTACAATTCTTCCCAATACTCACGAGAATGAGGATGTTCTACGGTACCCAGTTGATGGATTCGGTTTCGAGAGAATAGTAAGGATCACCCTATCACTTTTTCTTCACAAAACGGTCATGATTATTAAATAATCGTTTTAAGGAAACCAAACCTTTGAAATCTTATTTCCTTTGAGCTATATCACTATTTCTTTTTCAAATTCATGTGTTTGACCAATGAGAGACTCACGATACATAGAAGTTGATCCATCAAAATGGAGTTCTTTGAAATTGTCAGCTTTCTCCAAAAAGATGATAAGTTGGTTATCATCATTGAACACTTGCCAAGTCTTATGAATTATCTGGTACACTTGGGTGGAAAACCACCTCAATGGTATATGTATCTATTTTTAACCCTAGATGAGGGAGCATGAGGGAGGCCGAGATGGCCAATCAATCAGCCATGTCATTTTGAGCTCACGAAATCGCTTTGATTGAGAAAGCATCAAATTCCTCGATGATATCCCATACTTTCGCATTGCGGTAGTGTCTCGAGCTGGTCATTCTTTACTTTATATATCCCTTTTACCTAATTGGCAATCAACTCCGCATCACCTTGTACTTTTATATTCTTGATTCCTTTCTCTTTTGTAACTTGCATGTCAAGTAATAAGGATTCATACTCAACAATATTATTAGTATTGAAGAACTCGCAACTTGAAAGAAAAGGGAAAATCTCCTCTTCGGGAGATATTAGAACAACCCCTAAGCACCACATCCACTTGTTGCACAAGTGCCATCAAACCGAAATGTCCATACTTTCTTTAGATCCTCTTTTTGGGCGAGAACGTCCATTTTATCTGAGTCGGTGGACGGGAAGTAATTCCCAATCCTTGATGATTCGAAAAGAATCTTAGCTTTGGGTTCATCGAATTGGTGACTAGATATTTCTTGTTATTTTGGTTCCAACATCTCGCATCACCCCTTTGATAGTGATCCTAGCTTTGGACCAGTCCATATGAATTTCCCCACCGACTTCTTTATAGAAGCTCCTCCTGTCAATATCTCGTATGATGTTGGAATATCAACTATGAGAATAGTCATTTTTACCCTTTTCTCAGGAAATGCTGTGAATGTGAAATGTGCATCCTTGATCTGACCAATCAATGGTACTTTCTTGGTTTCCATGGAGTAGCATCTGCCAAAAGGTTTGGTAAGTGTGAGGCCCAAAGCATGGGTGACTTTTTCTGGTATAACATTATCAAAAGCTCCAAAATCAATTATACAATTACTTAGTTTATGACCATTAATCAGGAGAGATAGGTAAAAAGGTTCAATTTTCCCCGACGTAGAAGTCAAGGCAATGTTTACGTGAGACGTAGGAGGAGTGGGAAGAATTCCTTTTGGGGAAATGGGAGGAGGGATGGTAGCCTAAATTTGGATATACTTAGTTAATCTTACAAGCTGCTCTAGGTTGGATTGAAGGTACTCAACTTCAGACATCTGAATCTTGGTCTTTTTAGCATGATCAATTATATCGAATGTGACCAAGGGTTGAACTAACAAAGGAATGAGTCACTCATTTGGTGTTTGTGTAGGAGGATTACTAGTCTTTATGGGATTGAAGGAAGGCTAAATTGGAGGAGAAATAGAGGGAAAATATTTCTTTAAAAAGGTTTAACAGGAGGTTGAGGAGGAAGGGGATTACCTCTTTTAGTGATCGTTGGTGGTGGAGTTACCACAACCTTTTCCATTACACTTAAAATTGGTTACTCAATTTAGTGTCCCTCTCATCCATTTACTTGTTTAGATAACCTGGGGCAAGTTTTACGTCACCAACTATCCCCTTGGGATATTATCCAATTTGTGATTTAATCACTTACTCCAAATTTAGTTCATCCCATCACATCTTACCCATGAGTGATTAAATATTAAATATTTAATTACGCTTCTTCCCATGCATCTTAATCACTTATCCACCCCAAATTTATTCTATCTATGTATCACATCCATATTTGCTCTTCCCTAAGCGGGATATTTCCGTAGTCGGAATAAGTCTTATCTTTCTCGAAATCGATCATTTTTGGCCACCTCGAGTCTTTTCCGCGATCGGCGCCGACCCATATGGTCGGGCCGATTTTCAGAGCGGCGCCGATTATAAAAGCAAGCCCGAGCTCGGTTCTAGGGACCGAAAAAGAGACCACGAACGAGCGAAAAAGTGAATGCAGAATTTAAAAAGGAAGCACTTACGCACGAACAGAGCGAGAAAGATACAGTTGTGAGAAAGAGAGATCTTTTTAGCATCAATTGTATCAAATTAGGGCAGATCCTGTCCGAATCAATCCCTGAGAGGAGCACCGTTACTCTGTCCCTGTCACATCAGCATCGCACACCACCATCTATCATCTGGTGACTCTGTTCCAGTGTCTCGCCAACTTCGGCACATCCAGCAGACCACATTCACCTTCCAATTCCCGAATCTTATCGCACAGTCCCTGATTGATCGATCTGCCTCCAGTCGACGCCGATTCTACCCAGTCGACGCCGATCCGTCTCAATCGACGCCGATCTTAGTCAGTCGACGCCGATCCATCTCAATCGACGCCGATTCTACCCAGTCGACGCCGATTTCCCTGCAGATAGGTAAAAGACACAGGTAACACAAATCCTGCATTATTTCATAGTTCCCTGTTTTCTGTACTTTCTGTCTGCTGTTTAGATTCTGTCTTATCACTGCAATCAGAAAATCTAGCTTTTTACTTACATCTTTTATCATGCATGCTTCTTTTCTTAATTGAAAACGTGGACTGACATCCGCCGAGGAAGCTTATCGCTTCCCGGACCCGCTTCTCGGGCAGTCCACCTAAATACCTTTTAACGTGGTCTTTTTTCTCTCGCAAGCAATCGGTGTCTTGCGCAGTTACTCGGATCCATTGTGTGAATTGCTCGTGTGCGCCTGCCTTATCTACATCGACTTCCTCATCCATCTACATCTTCATCGTATCGATTTTATTGGAGTTTTTCAGGGTTTTTGTGTTTAGTTTGGTGCATTAACTTGGACAGGTAACAAGCGCGAAATTCTTGATCTACATTCTGGCACGCCCGGTGGGACCCAACCAAAGTCCCTTATTGGTAAGTTCATTTCTTTTCTAGTTTTGAGCTTTGTTCTTTTTCTTCACTGATTCCTATCAGTTCTGCTTGAGCATTTCCTTTCATCATTTTAGTCTTGCTCTTTTTGTGAAATTTTCTTGTTTCCTTGGAATTTTCCTAGTTCCTTGAAATAGAGATTTCTGTTTCACCATTATCTGGATATATCTTTCTGGGTTTTGTTTGCTATTTGCTTAACCTCTTCTTGCGGAGCACTTTGCTTGTTCGTGGGATTGTTCGAGGGGAAGAGCTCAACAACGCGCTTTTTGAAGTCCACACACCTTGGAGAGCTAAATCTACAGGTATTCCTCTTTTACGGTGTTTTCTCCTTTTTAGGATTTCTTTGTCGGTTGCCTATCACATCCAAACACTTCAATTTTTGGTGCTTAAAAAGAACTTAATCACATTTGGGAAAGAATCTGTTTGACTTGTCTTCATCGAAATCAAACACTTCATTTTTAAGTGCTTAAAAAGAACTTTTTCTTTGTCATTGCTGCATGTTTTTCATCTAGTTTTAATTAGGCTGGAAAATTGATCAAAATCGGTAGTGACACTATTTGATTTTTATTTTTCACCCTTGCACACAAAGCCAAAATCACTAGGTATAAAGCATTTAAACAAAATTCCTTCCCTGGCCTCGCCTACTTGGAAGTGATATCCAAGAGGAAGAGCCTACGCGGTACTCAGGCCGCGCTATAAATTCACGGAAGATTTTGGTATATATTGGCAAAGCACCCGACTCCTTATCGCGGTGTGTGAAGTGCGGGGTAGGCCTATATCAAGCCACGTACCGGTCTTTTACTGAAGTGCCTTCGGGACTCCTCACCAAACATTACCCAAACCATCCTTAGTTTGGCTATCTGAGTAGTTCCTGTTCTAAAAAGCCTTCCCTAACATTTTCTTTTCTTAAAAGCATCAAAATTTAAAGGAGATAATCACTTGCGCTGCTTGAATTGTCTGTGCATTAGTTAGGTCAATCTTCTTTTCTGCGTGTTTATGACGGTTATCACTCGGTCACAATCTAGAAGAATGGCTCAACTGGTTCCTTCTTCCTCCGAGATCACCACTAGTGTGGAGGTCGGCACCCCCCCAATCTTCCTCGGGACCGCTGTTAGTTGGTTCCCCATCCTGGTCATATAATCCTTTCTATCAAGCCAAAGCAATCCCATCACGTCCAGCTTCCCCTAGTCCTTCGGAAATATCATCTGGCTCGGAGTATGTTCCCCGCGGGGATCCTGAATTCCAGGCATTCCTCGACCGCAATCCGATAGCCCTCATGGACTACCTAGTACACAAGTCTATTCAAATATCTGATCAAGGACCACCAATCCAACAAGTGTACGATTATCCTCGTGGATCATCCCAAGCCTTTGTAGAGCAGTTTGCATCATCTCTCTTGCCTCGAGCCACGGAGAAGGGCGAGGCCCCTATGCCTCCCTTTTCTCTTCCACCTACCATATCGACTAGTTCTCAAATAGTCTTACCTATTCCTAACACCGCAGTTACCTCGAGTATTCCACAACCTACTTCTGAGAAGTCTTCTGCCCTGGCTATAATGAATGCGTCTGCACACCCGCATATTGCTGTTAATTCATCTATGCCCTCCATCGTGTCCCAAGGTCAATACCTCTTTATGAGCCAACCCCCTCCGAATAGTCAGTTGGCTCCTACTTCTCGTCCTCTAGGGGGTCTTTCTTCCAATATTCCAGCAACTGTGACCTTCGCCCATCCTCTAACATCGGCACCCTTAATACCTAATCCGGCAGTAGAAGGCCCCTTTCAGGTCTTGTTCCCCAACATGTCCAATCCAACCAACACCCATGTTCCTCAATCTGTCCCGATCCAATCAACAAACATCGGAGTCCACCAATCACAGGCTCCATCCGTCACTCAACCTTTATTTTCTCAACCACTTATTATCTCACACCGCCTATATACGCAAGCCTCTCACAAAGAAATACCCCACCCGGTGTCACCCAGAACACCTGGTTATTCCTCTTATCATCCTATCCAACAACAGATGAATCCCCCATTGACACCTCAACAACATCCACCACTTGCTTCTTATGTAGGACATACCAATGTACCTCCTCCTCAATCGGACGTGGTTCAAATTCTCTTCAAGAAAATCGCAGACTTGGAAGCCTCCACAAAAGGGGCTCGTCCTTCATACTCCTTTGAAGAAGTGTGTAATGAACCCATTCACCCTTCAGTGGCTTTTAAGCCTTATCCTCCCCAATGGGAACTTCCTAAATTTTCAAAATTTCATAGTCGGGAAGACCCTCAACAACATTTGCGAGCATTCAAACATGCTTGCTACCTCATAGTCCAGGATCAGGAGCTTATGCTCCGTACCTTTCCTATGTCTCTAGCAGGACCTGCTTTAGACTGGTACAATAACATTCCTCAACATTCCCTATTTTCTTTCTCTCAATTGGCCCAAATGTTTGTTGAAAACTTTTCAATAAATATCGCGCATAAGATCTCGATCACAGATCTTTATAACATTCGCCAATTCGATGATGAGTCTATTGCAGACTTTGTCACTCGTTGGAGAGGGATAATCAACCAATTGTCTTTCTCCCTTCCTCAATCCCAACAAATCGAGTTGTTTACTCGATCTTGTGCTAATCACATTTCTTCTACTTTAAGGATCCAAACTTTTCATACCTTTGAAGAAGCCTTCACGATGGCACGCAAACTTGAATCTCGCGCCATTGAGCAAGGGAAGCTAAAACTTCGCTCTAAATCTAAACCAGATTTTTCTCGGTTTACCAAACCAAATTCTTCCCCTTCTAAAGACAAAAATCAAGGATCCACCAACGCTATCGTACTAAAAGCATCACGAGCCGACAATACTTCTAATCAAACACCACGAAGAGACCCCTCATCTTCTCGAAAAGGGACTTCATCATCTCGATCCTTCGCTCCATTGGGGGAATCATATGCCTCTATCTTAGAAAAAATGTTGGAAGTTCGCATGATCGAACTTCCCCCCATTAGGGATGTTGATGAAAGCCGAGAACGTCCATTCTGGTATAGGGAAAATGATTTCTGTCCTTATCATAGAACCAAGGGTCATGACATCGAACGATGTCAGACTTTCAAAAATCTTGTCCAAAAATTCATTGATAAAGGCGAGCTCATTCTGGATAACCCAAATGCTCCCCCAAATCAGGCACTCGATGTTTTTAAACAACCTTTTCCCAATCATGCCCCGAACCATAATGCTTCAGAGTCTCAAAAACCAAACACTCATACCATCAACTTCATCTCTACCGAAGAATCTTCTTCTGAAACCCAGCCATCTGCAAACGCATCAATCGAATCAGAACCTCCTTCCACTTCATCAATCACTGGAGTTCCACCATCTTCAGATAGCCCGTCTTTGAATATTCCTACATTACTAAGCACGGAATCTTCTTTTTCCGCTCCTTTGTCTGACCTACCATCCATACCCGAGACAGTGTCATCCTCATCTGTCTCATCTTCAGACATTCTTTCAATACTCGAGGCGATTACGTCCCTTCGAGTTTCCACTACAGGCACATCCACTTCTGTTGCTCCCATTCCCGCTGCAACTATGTCCTTGGTAAATGTACCTATAATTGTGCCGACTTCGACGGAAGCGTCTTCGATTTTGACCCTTCCTATCTCTTTTCCTACAGTAGTTTCACCCATGATTACTGCATCAGAAGTAGTCCCTTCGCAAGGAACTGCTTCTTCATCACCCCCTTCTTCCATCACCAATGTTACTTCGCCTATTAAGGAAAAATCAAAAGAAGTAGCACCAACACCTATACACTTGGTTCCGGAACCTAAACCGAGACAACCAAAATCTAACATTACACCATCAGTACCTCCCCACCTGCTTCCTCCGAAAAGGTTACAATCACCTTATGCCGTTGAAGTTGTCACCATCCCTGAAAAAGGAAAGCCCATATTTCGGACCATCAAGACTCTTGGTGCTCTTCCACAAAAATCTCTCTCTACGCCTCATAAACGATTGGATTTGCCCGCTGAGAAGGCGTTTTCTTCTACACACTTATCAAAGCCATCGTCTTCTTCTACAACACATTCTTCACCAATACCCCGGAAAATAGACTTACCTACTAAAAAGACGTCACCTCTTCTATCAGGATCATCATCTTCATTACCAAAAACCAAGGCACCCTATCTTCCTCCAATTTCACCTACTTTGGGAGCTTCTTCCTCTTCTAAACCGACATTATCTAAATCATCAGTACATTCGACCAAGCAACCCCCTTTGTCTCCAAAGACCGCAAAATTTGTCACATCTCCATCATCTTCAAAATCTATTTTAGGGGCTCCTCCTCCACCAAAGTCAATCATGTCTCACTTACTCCCATCTCAAGTGCCCAAGACTGCTCCTCCAAATGTCCAAACAAATAAGAGGATTCCTAAAAAGACTGTTAAACCTAACATGCAAGTTCTTTTACCTCGGCAGTCGGTTAATGTAAAAGAACCACCTTCATCATCTCTATCCTCCTCTTCGTCTACCGGATTCTATACCGAAATCCTTCATCAACTTATCCAATCTTCATCCATAACCCTTCCTCCGATTAAACCTTATAACCCTAAAGGAGTTAAACCTACCTGGTTTAACTCTGATCTGATTTGTGCTTACCACCGTACCCCGGGTCATGATACTGAGGGATGTAAAGCACTTCAAGCTGTTGTCAAGAACCTTCTGGAAGATAGTGACCTTTTGCTGGAGGAGGAGGAACGAGTACCTCCTGTCATCTTAGCCCCATCTGAGCCTCAACCATCCATTCGGACCTCTGGTGATTCCGCTCCACTTGATCTTCCTCCTTCTCAAATTGACACAATCCATATCGCCACCAGAACCCAACACTATGATAACCCATCTTCATCCTCAGCATCTCGACCACGGGTTGTCATTTCTGCAGCCCCTGAAGGCGTGTCTCCTTCCTCATCAGCCCCACGACCTAAGGTCTCTATTCATGCTGCACCTCGGGCTCAAGTTCCCGTGTCTGTTGAGGAGAGTGTTATGAAACAACTCACCCAGGCTCCGGTCAAAATGTCTCTTTTTGACCTCATCCAATCCTCTCCACAACATCGCCAGGCTCTAATCGATAATCTGCGTCGCATCGCAGTGAATTCAGATGAGCCCCAGCCCTACGAGTTGGTTGTTGGATTGAATAGACTATCAACCACCATTTCTTTTGAAGATTCAGAAATTCCTTCTCTTTCTTCCGAGGATTTGAGGCTCCCTCTTCATCACAAAAAATCAAATCAATAACACTACCTTAAAACGTGTTATGATCGATAGTGGAGCTGCACTCAACGTCATCTCCTCGCACACATTCGAACAACTTAAGTTACCAAAGAATGTGGTGTCACCCCCGCCTTTCACCCTTCGATCATTTAACGATCAGCTAGCAGTTACTTTAGGAACTGTGGTCTTACCCATTCGAGTAGGTAAGAAGCTGCTTCACGAACTTTTCTACATTGTCGAAGGAAAATTTCACTATAATATGATCCTCGGACGCTCCTGGATTCACGCAATGCATTGTGTCCCATCCACCCTCCATCGATGCTTAAAATATCAATATGAGGGCAAAATATATACCCATCCAGGAGATCCTTTTCCTTCCGCACAGTGCGACATGACCACAAGATCTGCCCCTTTAAAAGAAAATGCATGTTCTCCTGACGGGGCCTCATCTTCTTCCATACCTGCAACTAAACTACCGGATTTACAAAATCTAGAAGAGACATTGCAGCGTTTCTCACTAGGAGAGCTTCCTCTCTTTTCTTTCGATGCCCATCTCAAACCTAATGAGTATGGTAGACCAGACAAACAACCTGAATATCAACCAGGTCTCGGTCGCATCGTCACCATTGGTCTGCCTAATCAATAGACTAATTTCATCTACGGTGGTCTTGATACGCCTCACTATCGCCCAGATTCTCCTCCTAAGACCAAACCTTACTTAACAGGGTTTGATTATCTACAGAATCCCACGTTTGCAAAAACTTATCTATATCGATGCGCGTGGAAAGGTTTTGGCCTGGGAAAATATGAACAAGGTATACATGACCTCAAGTCCATTCCTACTCTCATGCCACATCAGAAATTTGGTTTAGGGTTTAAACCCCTTTCAAAAGCCACCGTCACTATTCTTGATGAGCCTCTTCCTACGGAAGAACCATCTTCCCCCACTAAATCAGAAGCATCACTTGATGTGGACGATGACATTTCCATCCCACCTAACTTTTTTTTTTGATCAATACCATTTCCTTAGGGCCGTTAGTCTATGAGACTAACAATCGGTCCGCTTCTATACCATTAATCTTCCCTGAAATAGTTGGAGACGATTCTCCCACTATCAACACTATCCACTGTGCGGATGATGATTCTGTCCTCACCTATCTGGGGGCAGAGGATTCATATCTCCCCAAAACTATTCCTTCTGACACGTCTACCCTTCTCAACGAAGCCACTATCGACCTTAATATAGGGACTTCTGAAGACCCTCGCATCATTAAGGTCGGCCAATCCCTTAATCCACAGGAATTAGGGGACTTTACCACTTTTCTTTCCAAACATCGTCAAGCCTTTGCTTGGTCATATGAGGATATGCCAGGACTCGATCCCGATATTGTGGTCCACAATATCGTTACCCTTCCCAATATCAAACCAGTTAAGCAAAAATTGCGTAAAATGCACCCTAGAGTAGCCCTTCTTGTCAAAGAAGAGTTACAGCACTTGCTCTCGGCTAACTTCATCCAACCCATCGATTATCCACAATGGGTCTCCAATATAGTACCAGTAACTAAGGCTACTGGGAAAATTTGAATTTGTACCGACTTCCGGGATCTTAATCTTGCCTGTCCAAAAGATGATTTTCCTCTACCTAATATCGACCAACTCGTAGATTTAACTGCGGGTCATGAGATGCTTTCTCTTATGGATGGTTTCTCTGGGTATAATCAAATCCTCATCGCACCAGAAGACCAACATAAGACTTCCTTCATAACTCCTTGGGGGACCTTTTGCTATCGTGTCATGCCTTTTGGTCTTAAGAACGCAGGAGCAACCTATCAACGAGCAATGACCTACATCTTCCATGATCTCTTGCACAAAACTGTGGAAGATTATGTTGACGATCTCCTCGGCAAGTCCAAACGTCGTCAGGATCATCTTTTCATCCTTGCACCTCTCTTTGAGAGGCTTATCCGCTTTTGTCTTCGTCTAAATCCATCTAAATGCGTATTTGGCGTTCTCACTGGTAAACTTTTAGGTTTTATCATTTCCATCAGGGGTATTGAAGTCGACCCCGCAAAAATAAAAGCCATCCTTGAGATGCCTCCCCCGTCTAACTTGAAGCAACTCCGCAGTCTCCAAGGACGTCTTCAATCGGTGCGTCATTTTATCTCCCAATTGTCGGACCGTTGTCAACCTTTTCACCATCTTCTCCGTAAGAATGTTCATTTTGAATGGGATGAGCATTGCCAAAAGGCCTTTGATGATCTCAAAGCTTATCTTCTTTCTCCACCCGTGCTTACACCTCCACGCGAGGGGGAGCCTTTCTATCTTTATATCTCTGTGACTGACCATGCTCTGGGAGCCATGATCTCGCATCGGGACACTTGTGGTAAAGAACAAGCTGTCTATTACATCAGTCGCACCCTCCATGAGTATGAGACACGTTACTCCGAAGCTGAAAAACTATGTTGCGCTCTCTTCTTCGCAACTTCTAAGCTTCGTCATTATCTCCTTAATCACAAAACTTATATTGTCACAAGTGTCAATCCACTTAAGACAATTCATGCAAAGCCTTATCACAATGATCGTATCACTCGTTGGCTCATGCTTATGACAGAATTTGACCTCGAGTTTATCCCGCAAAAGTCTATCAAGGGTCAGGTTATTGCAGATCAATTAGCCGATGCTCCTCTTCCGGACACTCAAGACCCCCCTGCTCAATTCCCCGATGAAAATATCCAACAAATTGATTTTGGTCTATCTCCATTTAAAGTAAAGCTCTTCTTTGATGGATCCAAATGCCAGCAAGGGGGAGGTGCGGGTTTCGTGATGATTCCTCCTTGGGGTACGCCTATCCCAGTTGCACACAAATTAAACTTTGAGTGCACCAATAATGTGGCTGAGTATGAAGCTCTTGTCTTAGGTCTTCAAAATGCCATTAATCTCGGCGCTCGTCATATTGACATCTTCGGTGATTCTGAACTCATCGTTAATCAGGTCACGGGTGTCTATCAATGCAAGAATGATATCCTTCAAAAATATCGTGATATCGTTCTTGCTCAACTCCAATCTTTTGATAAGTTCACCATCCAAGCCATTCCTCGCACTGCAAATCGATTCGCGGATACCATGGCCTCATTAGCCTCACTTATCCCACCTTTTACCGAAGACTCGCGTCTTTATGTGGCTGTGCAACGATTAGATCAACCATCTTATCTTCAACAACTAACTTCGATCAATGCTGTCACAACCCATACTCAGGATGAGTGGTATCAACAGATTGTTGATTATCTATCTCATTCGATCCTTCCTCCAGATCTGACTTCCAATGGTAGAAGGTCTTTTGTCCAACGCGCCAATCGCTATACTATCCTAGGCGGGATTCTTTACAAACGCGGCTTTGATGGTATTTTGCTTCGATGCCTCAAAACCCATGAATCATCTAAAGCTATTCAGGAGGTCCATGACGGTATCTGTGGTGGACATTTTAGTGGCTTAGCTGTAGCTAAGCGCATTTTACGTTTGGGATATTATTGGCCTTCTCTTAATCAAGATTGTTGTGAATACACTAAGAAGTGCGTCAAGTGTCAGCAACATTCCAATCTCACGCACATCCCTAGTCAGGCTTTGCAACCTGCGGCGGATTTGTGGCCTTTTTCGCAGTGGGGTCTTGATCTTATTGGTCTCATCAATCCCCGTTCTTCACAGCGTCATCATTCTATCATTACTGCCACTGAGTACTTTACTAAGTGGGTAGAAGCTATCCCTCTTTCTTCAACAAAGGCTAAACCCATAGTTGATTTCGTCTATCAACACATCATTTGTCGCTTTGGCGTTCCACACAAGCTAATCACAGATAATGGTAAGTCTTTCAAGAACGCTGATTTGTAGAATCTCTGCAACGCTTTCAATATCAAGCTCAGTTTTTCTTCTCCATACTATCCTCAAGCTAATGGTCAAGCCGAAGCTTCCAATAAAACTTTGCGTAGTATCCTCGCAAAGGTAACTAGTCGAGCTGGTAGGGATTGGCATTTACATATCCCTTTCGCTCTCTGGGCTTATCGGACTAGCATTCGTACTCCTACTGGTGCTACTCCCTTCTCTCTCGTCTATGGGTCTGAGGCTGTCCTTCCTTTGGAAGTCCAAATCCCATCTCTCCGTGTTTCTCTCAGAGAATTTGTCTCCGATGAGGATTATCGTCAAAATCGTCTAGCACAACTTGAATTATTAGATGAGCGGCGTCTCAACGCTCTTGAACATCATCAAGTCTATCTTGAGCGTGTCAAACGTGCTTACAACAAGCACTTGCAACACCGTGACTTCAAAATTGGTGACCTTGTTCTTAAGGAAAATCAAAATGTCACTACACTCGAAAGAAGTCAACGTGGTAAGTTTGCTCCCAACTGGATGGGCCCCTACATTATCACTCATAAATATGGGTCTGGGGCTTATCGTTTATCCTCCATGGATGGTGTACCTGAAGCGGAACCTCTTAATGCCTTGCATCTACGGCCCTTCTATTGTTAAAATCTATCTTACACAAATCTAGTCGCAACTCAGATCTTCCATCCGTCCTAATAACCAGTCATCTACTTTTGTGGTGATTTGAAATTGTGTGGTTCTCCGCCTATTGCCTCGTTTACCTTAAATATGAGTATCGCGGCTCTACTCATTGCACGTTTCTTTTGGATATGTTCCTCCTCATGGTAGGAATACCTTAATCACCACTTCATCTGTCCCAAGTACTTATCTTAATTGGATCTACTCGGGGCATGAGTACATGTTCTTCTATGCTCTCTTCCCCTCCATCTGATCTATCTAGGTCTAAACTCAGCTTCTTCCAAAGAGTTTCAAAAAAAAAAAAAAAAAAAAAGAAGATGCTATCCAAAA
This sequence comes from Taxus wallichiana var. yunnanensis, assembly GCA_018340775.1. Classification (NCBI taxonomy): domain Eukaryota; kingdom Viridiplantae; phylum Streptophyta; class Pinopsida; order Cupressales; family Taxaceae; genus Taxus; species Taxus wallichiana. Next base: position 485,645,806 of record CM031241.1, on the reverse strand, counting down.
GATAGACTGATCCCTTGAAGGACAGCTATCCATACATTATCAAGTGAATCAAAAAGAAAATAGACCATACCCTCGAAGGATGGCTATCATTAAAATTCAAAATACGACCGCTCCTCAAGGACGGCTGTTTCTCAAAGAAAATTCAAGGCTTCTTGTAATTAATCAGCCTTCCAGTCAGTTTATACACTCTTTAGCATCACTGAAAGACTTCCCGCATCGATCAGTCTTTCCATATCAAGCAAACTTCCCGCATTGATCGGTTTGCTTTTTCACAAAGTCATGAAGCTGAGATTTAAGACCTTTTGTCGATCATATGGAGAATCCTATTTTCCTATCATGGACATGTATCCTGTCCCTTGTAAATTCCGACAAGATACTTACTTTTCTTTCCATTTCTATCCTAGATCTGGTTTGCGACTAGTTAGTGTCAGGTTTATTTTAATCTTATATAGGGCCTTGTATGCTTGGTCTTTCGGTTTCTTATCTGGATTTTATCTATGGTCGGTTGGAAGTCCGACTCATCATTTCCCTTCTTTTCCGAGTGTCTTCTCTTCTAAGTCACGGTTGTTTCCACTTACATCTTTGGCTCTTGCAAGGAGTATTCCCCATTTCTTTGTCTTGCATCCTGTTAAATTGACATTTCATATGTTAATTCAATCAAAATTTATCTTCTATCAAAATTCCTCTTATCTATCAAAACATCTATCTTTATTCATTTCTCATTAAAATTACATCTATCTATACATCAAACACATCTATCTATTTATCCATCAAAATATTTAAAATATGTACATCTAAGGTACATTATATCTAATCTATATATCAATCACATCCATCAATCTATCCACCAAAATGTACATCCAAGGTACATTATATCTATCCATATCTAATCCAAACATCAAACACATGTACATCCAAGTTACATCACATCCGTCTATCAAAGTTATATCCACATATCAATCTATCTAATCACATCTATTTCTATCATCTTTCAGTCTATACCTATCCAATCACATCTATTTTATCCTCTATCAGTCTATATCTATATCCATCTATCCATGTATATCCAAAATTAAAAGCATGAGTACAATTATATGACAAATAATGAATCTATATCTATATATACATGTGTGTCTGTACAAAAATGGATGGCTTCTAATCAAGCCATCTATACAATGCCTTCCAATCGAGGCTACATCACTATACAGATACAAAATCTATCAAATCTCTATATAGTAAAATCTGAAGCGTGGAGGACACTATCCCTCCACCCTCCTCTGCACCTGGCTGTCTCTCCTGGCCGCCGCCTATCGAGCTCGATGCACCTGCTGCTGGAGGTCTCGGCCCACCTCGATCTCTCCCAGTACTCCCTCCACCTGAGGCTCCGCTCGCCGTAGCCGTCGCTGCTCTCCTCCTCGCCCCGTATCGAGGCACATCTGGGGCATGCTGCGCTAGGGCATCCTCGTAGTATCTCACCTCAGCGAGGAGAGACTGGTATGTGCTCAGGCTCACAGTACCCGGTGCTCGTAACGATGCCGCCGCTGCTTGGGGCTGCTTTGCCATTTGGTGGTGCCCTCCTGGGTCGTACTGTGGTACTGCACCGATGAGGCACCTGTCTCCCCATATTTGGCCCTGAGGGCCTCCCTGTGTCGAAAGTAGCGGTCCCTCTGCTGGATCGCTGTATCTCGCTCCTGGCGAGCGGTGTCTCTCTCCACAATCAGGGCATCCCTCTCCTCCGTCAAAGCCCTGATCTCCTCCAGAGCTACCTGATGTGTCTGTGTGAGGGTGGCATGCTCTCCCTCTAATCTGTCCAGCGTAGCAGCTATATCCTCCTCATCAGCATCTATAGAGGGCGGGAGATGTCGTGGAAGCTCTGTGTCGTACCATGCTGCGTAGCCCTCATCCACCCCCGCGTCATCATCACTGTCTGTGGAGGGTGGGGCCTCTCTCAATGGGTCTGCCGGGATCAAAATCGGCAAATCCGTCTCTCTGCTATCCCGCCTATATGGCGTGTAGGTGGCCGGTACTGTCTGTACTAGGCCAAACTGTCTCAGTATCCGCATAAACGGGACTCGCTCCCACATATCCGGCCTACGGCCCCTGACCACCCGGCTCCGTCTCAGTGCTACCAAGTGGGCATCCTGACCAACCCATGTCGGGAATGCCCGATATGGTCTCCAGATGACCTGATCTGGTGTCAGCGTCCTGAAACGCTCAGAGTACCACTCGGCTGATCTACCTGTATCTCCTGCGGCCATGTCAGCCCGCCATCTCTGAAATCCATAGTCAACACCTCCCACTGCTGCTGGCATCCAAGGAAGCCCGGATGGCCTGATCACCGCTATGTGCTCATATGCCCAGCAATGGAGCACAAAGCTGACGTCAATCCCTGTCCTCCGGCCAGTGGTGTACATCCATAGCTCATGGTAAATCTGAGCTATCAGGGCATCGGCGAAGGCAAAAACCTGTCTGTACTGCAAGATGTCGCACACACAGTCTAATAGTAACAATGGGAATCTCCCACCTCCTGAGTCTGGCAGGGCAAAGTAGGAGATAGCCATCTGAATCAAGGCTATCCGCCTGCTCCGAGGGCTATCCTGCCTGTACTGTGAGGCTATCCTCACTGCCCCAGATACTATCTCCGAGTCATCTGCTCTATCTCTGTATAATCGCACCAGGGCCCTCTGCTGCTGCTCCCGGGGTGTGATCTCGATCGGGTCCCCAGTAATCGGTAATCTGAGGATCCTGAATACATCCTCATGGGTGATCGTCATCTCACCCGTCCTGAACCAAAATGTGCACGTGTGGCTGTCCCACCGTCGCACTAGTGCCCGCATGAGCTCTACATCTCGTGGCACTCGTCTATAATATCGGAAGCCCCCGAGCCCGGCTAGCTCTAAATGCTGCCAGTCTGCATCTGTCACATCAGGGAGAATCATCTCCAATAGCTCAGGAATGGCATCCCTCATATGAAGAGCCTCTCGTGCCTGCATCCACGACATCAAAAGCATAATTAGTCTCTTATTTTCATAAATCGCATCCTCCAAAACAATAACATCAAAAATAAAAAGCAATGTTGAACATCTATCGGGCGGCGATTTGTTAAAATCGGCGCTGTTCATTTTTCGGTCGGCGCCGATTAATACCAATCGACGCCGATCCAAAAACAATCGACGCCGATTAAACCAATCGGCGCCGACTGCCTGGCCGGACGTAAACCAGACCCTGGCCTCCCATGCACAAAAAATCAAACAAAAAAAAAAAAAAAAAAAAAAAAATAATAAGAAAAGTGGGTTCAAGAATGACCACTTACCCCAGGTCGTGTCCTCCTGCGCTTCTGTCCGCTCCCAGAGGCTTCCATAGTGTTCAAAATCAAATTCTGACTTTCTCTGAATCAATCGTCACGTTGCAAATAAATCGTTTACGTTTTCCGTTCGCATATTTATATGTGCCTGGATTGGTCGGCGCCGATTTTTTGGGTCGACGCCGTTTGTTTTAGTCGTCGCCGATTGTTTTGGTCGCCGCCGATTTTTCATGTCTATTTGCCATAGTGTTGATGCTTGGCTTACTTATCTATCTGATCATTGTTGTGTGCTTGCTGAATCTTGCCTTTTAGCACATATTTTCGATATCACCATCTATTTCGGTTTGTTCCTTTGCGTGGAGCACTCGCTTTGTTTGGCAGCTTAGAGTTAAACGGGTCTCAGAACTAACTAACGCGTCCTCGCTTTAGGACCGTCTAGTTGTCCCTACCAATGTGTCTCTCTTTAGATGCTTCGACTATTTTGCAGCTTCTCCTTACACTCATGGGTCTCAGTAGGCACTAACGTCTGCCTCATGAGGAGACCGGCTAGTTTTCCCTACCAATGTGAGTTCCTTAGGTTCTTTTGCCTTTTTTTTTTTTTAATGCGTCATCAATGATCAGATCTACTCTAGACACCCGACTGGGGCATCCTTGCATTTTTCATCTACCTTTTTCAAACTTGGGATCGTCTGTTCTATCATCCATCCCATCCCTAGTTTGAGGGGGATCACATCACCACAAATTCTTCTCTTCTTCCATTTCCTTGTTTTTGTCTCATAACCTTGCTTATCGCAAGTTACTTGACAAAAAGGGGCAAAATGTAGACACTTAAAATTGGTTACTCAATTTAGTGTCCCTCTCATCCATTTACTTGTTTAGGTAACCTGGGGCAAGTTTTACGTCACCAACTATCCCCTTGGGATATTATCCAATTTGTGATTTAATCACTTACTCCAAATTTAGTTCATCCCATCACATCTTACCCATGAGTGATTAAATATTAAATATTTAATTACGCTTCTTCCCATGCATCTTAATCACTTATCCACCCCAAATTTATTCTATCTATGTATCACATCCATATTTGCTCTTCCCTAAGCGGGATATTTCCCGTAGTCGGAATAAGTCTTATCTTTCTCGAAATCGATCATTTTTGGCCACCTCGGGAGTCTTTTCCGCGATCGGCGCCGACCCATATGGTCGGCGCCGATTTTCTAGGAGCGGCGCCGATTATAAAAGCAAGCCCAGAGCTCAGTTCTAGGGACCGAAAAAGAGACCACGAACGAGCGAAAAAGCGAACAGACGAAAAAAGGAAGCACTTACGCACGAACAGAGAGCGAGAAGATACAGGTTGTGAGAAAGAGAGATCTTTTTAGCATCAATTGTATCAAATTAGGGCAGATCCTGTCCGAATCAATCCCTGAGAGGAGCACCGTTACTCTGTCCCTGTCACATCAGCATCGCACACCACCATCTATCATCTGGTGACTCTGTTCCAGTGTCTCGCCAACTTCGGCACATCCAGCAGACCACATTCACCTTCCAATTCCCGAATCTTATCGCACAGTCCCTGATTGATCGATCTGCCTCCAGTCGACGCCGATTCTACCCAGTCGACGCCGATCCGTCTCAATCGACGCCGATCTTAGTCAGTCGACGCCGATCAATCTCAATCGACGCCGATTCTACCCAGTCGACGCCGATTTCCCTGCAGATAGGTAAAAGGACACAGGTAACACAAATCTGCATTATTTCATAGTTCCCTGTTTTCTGTACTTTCTGTCTGCTGTTTAGATTCTGTCTTATCACTGCAATCAGAAAATCTAGCTTTTTACTTACATCTTTTATCATGCATGCTTCTTTTCTTAATTGAAAACGTGGACTGACATCCGCCGAGGAAGCTTATCGCTTCCCGGACCCGCTTCTCGGGCAGTCCACCTAAATACCTTTTAACGTGGTCTTTTTCTGTCAAGCAATCGGTGTCTTGCAGGTTACTTGGATCCATTGTGCGAATTGCTCGTGTGCGCCCGTCTTATCTACATCGACTTCCTCATCCATCTACATCTTCATCGGTATCGATTTTATTGATGGCATTTAAGAAGAAACACTTTTGATTCTCTAATGTTGGCATCATGGCAAGTGGCACACAATTGGTTAGTGAATTGAATCGGGTGATAAAATCACGCATAGTTTCATCGGCCTCCTTCTTCATGTGAGTGATTTGTGATAATAATGTGAATGTGTCTTCGAAGGCTTGTAAATACTAGAACCATTCTGTATGTAGGACCTTGCAAGGTATCAAGAAAGAGATGTACTAATACATCCTCATGAGTCACATCTCAGAATATTGCATACATCCTTGTAATGTAAACATAGCTATATAATACATGCAACTATATGGCATCTGCTTTGATTTCCACTCCCATCGATTTTAGGAAATTCTTGTGATTTCCAGCTAGGGAGGGTGTGGACTGATGTGGCGGTGCTAGAGGGACCCATGGCGTTTCCCCATGGTATAGGTAGATTAACTTCCATTTAAAAAGTGGTAAAAATAACATGAGCGGGGATTGTGGTTCCACTTAGCAAAAGAGCACTTCAAGTTGATGTTGAGGCACCTGTGAAATCTGCTCTTTTTGGAGGTGAAGCACTTCTTGTTGATCGATCCACTGAGTTTAGAGTGATGAATCATGTTGAGTGATATTGAAATTATGCCTTCAAATTAGATCAAACATTGGATCAAATTCCCCATGAGCTCTTCTCTTCGATGCGAGTAAATGGTTCCTCCGCCAGCACTACTGTTCATATATCTGCAACAATTAATATTTTTATTATACTTTTGTTTGATTGTCTAATTTTTCTGCAAAAAAATCAGTAGCATGTACTTTTTAATGTTTAATTTTATCCTTTTAAATAACAACCAATTGTGGTTTTATAACAAAGATTATTAAGGATAAAAAGTGGGTCAATTTAGAAAGCTGATTTTCGGATCTTTGAACTTAATTTTGCAAGGTTTTGAAAATAACATAAAATGTCGAAATCTCGGATCTATTGAAATATACAAGTTTTTGTAAAAATAAGTGAACTAAAAGCTCTATCTGGTCCAGATCTATGGATTTGTATAAGGCTACACTATTCTAACTTTAGGGGGTTTGGGATCTCATCCCAGTAGAGGTAGTTCCAACAATGAATAGAAAGGTAGGAGAGAAGGAATGGAGGAGGGATAGATCTGAAGGAAGAAAAGAAATGAATTCCAAGACAGAAAGGTCAGAAGGTTTATGCTTTGGGCTGGTAGTAAACAGAGCCAAACTTACTTGCATAAACAAATAAAGCAATACTTGATGAACATATGACAATAATAGGAATGAATCCAATAGAATAAAAACATAGATCTAACTTAAGAAAGATCTGATGCAAATAACACACATATTGAGCACAAAGTCTAAAATATGTATTAATATTTCTTCTATTACAAGAAAGCACAAAGTCTTTCTCTCCTCACTTCTCTTTTCATACAAAAATGTCCACCCTAGAATACAACAAGTATTCAAGTATTTATAGAAGGAGAAGAGGAAAGAAGACAAAAGCAACCAACCACTATTTACAAAATATCTTACAAGATATTTACAAAATATCTAAAAAGTCAAAAGTTGACTTTGGGCAAGTTTTTGGATGGCAACATCCCATGATGCAACATGGATGATGTCATCATAAATGCCAACAAGCTTTTTAAATATTTTACAAAAATGATCAAAGCATACATAAGAGGAGAAACTACTCCTCATCATCTCTTTGCTCAAACTTGGTGTCTTGCTTTTGATCAGGAGAGGTGATGTGACATTGCGCTCGATATTCCATAAACTTTTGATCATTGCCTGAAGTTGATCATGATCTGGACCTTTGAAATGGTCACCAATGACTTCACAAGTTTCTTTCTCATTCTTGAGCTTGTCAGGTAACCCGGTGAAACTCCTCGCATGCATCGATCAAGAAGCCAATGAAATCATGGCAGGCCAAGAGGTTATTGATTGACTCTCGGTCGAAAGTGACCTCTGGTGCCAAACCTTGAGTGACTATAGCCTTGAAGCACTTGGAATGTATCATCTACTTCCCTCAAGGTGAATGATTCACTGAGCATCCCTGGAGACATCTTTGTAACTATCTGCTCCATGTTGTATCGTGCATCCAGGGCTTCATCCTTGATTTTATCTATCCTCTCTAGGATATATTCCATTTGATCAACCCGGTAATCTAATGCAACAAGAGCTTTATTATGTGCCCATGGGTGATCGATGACATTGACCTTCAATAGGTCATCAGCTGAGTAGTTAGCCATTGCTTGGAATGTTTCATGTTGCAACCTGGCATTATCCAACTCCTCGGAGAGGGAACCTACTACTACTTGTAGCTCCTTATTTGCTTGATCTATATCTTGGTAGAGCACTATGTGAATTTCCTAATCATTTCCTCACTATCTCTGAGGATTCACTCAATCCAGGATGATACTTGCTTGCGCCTTGTTCACCAATCTTAGCATATTCATTTATTTTATCTTGACTGAGAACTTCAATGGGTTCGGCGGTAGTCACAGGAGGAGCGTTGCCCATTTTCTGCAATGCTTGGAGGAGATGTTTGTTTTGTTCCTTGAGTATTCTCTTCTCCTCTTTTGCTTCTTGAGCTTCTTGCAAAGAGAGCATCCACTACAGACAAGGCTTCTCCTTGTAGGCTTTCAGATGAGGTTCCCATTGTGACTTGAGTCACTGTGAAGTCTGTGGGAGACAGATCCTTCTTTTCCTTGGTGGGGTCCGGGTATGCAATCTCCATGACTCTCTCCCCAAAGTGCTTTTTGAAAAGTGAGTTATTGCTTTCTACTTCTTGGGTCCCTTCTTCGAAATGACGAGAGAAGTCCATGGGTGTGATGGGAACCTTTCTCTTATGCTGACTCAGATGGTCAGAAATCCAACTAGGACTTATGGGAGTGGGAGTAGAGGGAATAGAAGAAGAAATGGGAGTGAAAGGGGAAGCAACTGTGAGAGCCTCAGGGAAGAATGTTGAAACACTCGGTGGTGGCATTGACAAGGAATCCAATGCACCACTACTTGTGGGGCCTGGAGTTACTACAGGAGAAGAAAAGGACATGGAAATGGAAGGGATCTATAATTGGATGGAGGGAATACTGGGCGACAGATCCGCGAGAGAGGAGAAGATGGAAGAGGTGGGAGATGGAAGGGAGGAAGGAAGGAGGAAGACACATCCATAGGAATAGATGCTTGAATGACAGGAGGAGGAGAAGAAATGGAAGAAGGGATGTTGGGTACCTCGGCGGTTGTAGTTGTGATAACATCCTTGAGTGGATGTATCCATTGAAACCTCTGTTGTCTCTTCTTCTTTACTGGAGACACCAGGTCGACCACTTGCTTCTCAAAAGTAGAAGGAAGGCCTTTGAGGAGCTTCTTCTTGTTTGCTTGATTCTCCCTCCTTGTCTTTTCCTTTTCCTTTTGGCACTTGGGCGGTCTTGGAGGTGCTCTACCTAAAGGAGAAGTAGTGAAATCTACTCCGAGGTAGGTGAGACCATTCTATTTGCACCAATGTTCGGTGTGCTGCAACGTGGGCTTAACCCTTTCCTGAATGGTTTTCGGTGCCTTGGCTTTGTCGATCTCCATGAATGAATGGCCAATCATCCCCATCTATGTCAAGGTAAACTTGATCAATTTCTTGATCAGTCTCTTGGAATTCCTTTGGGATGATGGCTATGCCATAGTGGATGATCTCCTCCAGAGCCAGTCGGGAGTGATCCTTTCACCTGATGTCTATCTCATGTGTCAGGTCGATCCAAATGTCCTCGATCTCGGGAACATGGATGGGATCAATTTTTTTCCTTTGGGAGGCAACTCAGTCAAAGGTGGGCCTTGCTGGGAAGTTGTGCTTTAGATTTAGCAATTCTAGCTCAACATACATCTCTCTGTGCTTTGGCAAGTGTGGTGCAGGTGTATCGGCCAATTGTAAGGGGGAATGGAGTTCCTCCTTTCTTTCTCTTCATGCACTTCTCATGATAAGTGATTAGTTTCCTTGACAACTCCAAGAGGATCAGCTTTGGCCCTACATACCTTGGCAGCTTTGTTGGTTCACCCTTGAAATTCACAGCTCTAAGGTATGTGAATGTGGGGAATTGTGAACAATGCTCCCCATTTCTTTGTAGCAGCAATCACACTCGGGCTGGTCCGACCATGTCTCATGTTTGGTCTCAGCAAGTAGATCACCTCATAGAAGAAGGCATCATTGATTTTAGAGAACTGGGAGATGCTGGCCTCGAGCTTTAGCTCTGGGTAGAACTCATATATCTTGACTTGGGGCCATACCCCATTTGAGCTAACCCCACGAAATCTCTTGCTGATGCAATAGCATATACAACATAGGAATTCATGTAGAACTTCCCAGTTGTTAGAACTTGTTGAAGCTCTGGGAGATGGTGTCACTGATGATTTCACCCTAGCCAAAATGCTGATCAGGCACATTCTTGCTCATGGTCTCTCAGATACCTCAACATCCATTTGTGGAAATAATGGGCATCAGGGAGCCCAAATACTCTGTTTAGGAAGGTGATTGTATCACTCAACTCCTCATTGAAGTCACTACGGTGGATGGTTTGTGGCCATCTACTCACCGGCTTCTTGTTCTTTAGATAAAGCTCATTCATCATTTGCATGCATTTATCCTCATTATCATCCCAGCCTTCTTGCAGTCTTCTAGACTTATTTCTACATATTACCTGTGATGAGGAATGCCCAGGGTCATTTCAAAGTGATGAGTTGTGAGGTCGATGATCATCTTTTTCTTTGTCTTTGACACATCTAGTGTCCTTGTTATAGAACAGCGGCAACCAACATGATGAATTCATTATTTACGGCACTTACTGGCAGCCCAGCTGCAAAGTGCAATCCACTACCCACCAACTTGTTCATCCACGGGCCACTGCTTTCCTAGTTGGTCCTCGCCCAAAAGTCATCCATGTCAATATGGCCCAGCTCAGAGTCTCTAATGTCGAGGCTTGCACTCTGCATATGAGTCAGGCATCTTCTGACTTTTCTGATATTTGTACTTCATCTCTTGTTCCGACTGCTTAGCTTTAGCTTTAGACTTTGTTGGTTTCTTGCTTGATGAAGACATGTGTGAGCTCGAGGATGGATGTTTGTTTCTTGCAAGAAGAATCAAGGAGGTCCAACATAGAAGAGCCATGTCAACCATCATGTTATTCATAATGAAAGCTTACAGAATGAAGAATGAGCAATTATAAGGCTTAGGGCGCAAGGCGCAAGTTCATAACATGTTGCAGAGGCTTAAAATTGTTGGGCACACTTTTGAAGATGTACATGAAAAAAGGTGCACCAGTGTTGATAGGAGAAAATTTGCACCAAGGTTATAAAGGGTGCACTTTTGAGAGGTGTTGCATGAAAAATGCAAATTTTGCGCGAAGGGTAAAGCATGGGGGCGTGGGTTTACAACATGCAACATGTCATGTTGATGTTAAGGAAATTGCACTGCCTTAGGGGGAAAAAATTTTCTTTTGCATGGGCTAAGGTGCTTGAAAAGTTTGTGTTGCATGGGTTTTAAGTGTGCATGCAGGCATAACTTTGAAAGATGTTGCAAGGAAAATCAACACCCAAAGGGTTAGGTGTGGGGCGTGGTTAGCAACACACAAATGCATGATGTTGATGTTGTTAAAGATGTGCCTGCACTTTAGGCAAAAATATTCTAAGTGTTCTTTAAGCTAGGCGGAAAAAGTGTGTTACTAGGGTGTAAAGTGTGCCAAGGCATGATTTGGTGGAGGTGTAACATGTTGCAAAAGGAAATGACGCGCCAAGGGTTTTATTTGATGATTTTTTTTTTTTCTTTGATTTCTTCTCTCTTTTGGTTTTGTCAAATGGTAAAGAGAGGGTTTGTTAACAAGCAAGCAGGGAAATATGGCCTTTTGGTTTCTTCAGAGGTAGGGGCTTCCAGATTTGTAGATCTGGAAGGAGAGGAAAAGGGGTTTCAGTTGGTTATAGATTGTTAGGTTCCTTTTTTTAGATTTAATCTTTTAACAACCCTAATACCTAACAACCAAAAAAACAAAAACAAACAACAATGGAGGAGAGGAGCCACTTACCCGGATTTATAAAAGATGAAGAATGACGTTGGGGTCCACAAGCTCAAAAAATGGCACATGCGGGGGACAAGGATGGCTGACAGGCAGCAGAGAAAACACTTTTTTCAATTTTCAATTCGTGAAAATGATAGGTGTCGAGTGCCTATTTATAGAAAAAATGGCATTTATTACTTCACCAACTTCTTTTGGCACACTTTTAGAGCGTCGACACGAGGAAAAAAGTGTGCCTGCACAAATTTTTGATGTCACACATACATTTCCTTGCCTTAAGCACATTTTATGTGTCACATGAATAATTTCAGCCTTAGCAGGGGTACATTTTATGATGTTTTATGATGATGTTCATGCCAAGAAGGATTTTAGGGCAGTTTTTGGTATGTTGACACATACAATTTTGCACCTTAGTTTTAAGTATGTTTTTGACATGACAACATTCCTGAATTCCCTTTAGTTCAAAAAAGGCATGTTTTTGAGTGTTGACACACCATGAAAAACTGCGCTTGCAGAGGAAAAAGCTGAAAATGGCTAAGTTCTAAAAAAAACTGATTTTTGAAAGGGAGTTTTAGGCCATTTTGAACATGTTATCAAACTTCTTTAGGGGACCAAAATGGAAATTTTGGTATGGTTACCTACAAATTTCCCTTGTCAATTTTGCAGGATAACAACTGGCTCTTTTCTGGGGACTATCTTTGAGTGAAACTTAAGGGTAGAGAATCCCATATTTTCATGTGCCTATCCATTGGGTTACAGAGAGTCAAAAACAAGGGTGACCAAAAAGGGAAAGAAGGGAACACACAACAAACAAAAGCAAACACACAACGAAAGCAAACATACAAAGAAAAAAAAATTGTACAAAGAAGAGAGCAAGCTCTACTTCTGAAAATCTTCAGGTGCTGCCCATTATAGGGAAGTGGGAGCTCGGTTCCATCTAGATATGAGAGATAGAAACTATTCTCTCCATTGAGTTGTTTGATCTTGTATGGCCCTCTCCAAAGAGAGTCAAACTTCCCATGCATACCTTTCGGTTCTCTTCGTTTGTCCCATAGAAGAACAAGATCTCCCACTTGGAAATCTCTCTACTTAGCTTTCTTGTCAACAACCTCTTAACTTGATTATGATGTTCAGTGATCTTGTCACCACTTTCACTCACTTTTCTTCAAGTTCCATCAGGTACATAATCCTCTTTTCAAGAGAATTCTAAAAAGTTTCATCTTCAATTGCTCGAGCTAAGCGCAGAGCAGGAAGTTCTATGGAGATAGGGATTTCAGCATCGATCCCATACAACACCTAGAAAGGTGACATGCCGAGAGACCTCTTTGGAGTGATACGATCCACCCACAAAGCATCGTATAATGATTTGTGCCAGGACCATTGGTTTTCATCAACTAGCTTCCGTATGATAGTCACCAGGTTCTTGTTGTTGGATTCTGCCTGACCATTTCCTTGAGGATAATAATCAGAAGCATGAGCCAAGGTTATTCCATATCCATAACAAAAACCAATAACTTCCCATGAAGAGAAGTTGGAAGCATTATCAACAATGATTTTGTGTGGAATGCCAAATCTCACAATAATATTCTCTTTGATGAAGTTGCAAACAACTTCAGAAGTGGCATGCTTGATAGGTATGGCCTCCACCCATTTCGTGAAGTAATCCATTGTTGTTAGGACATAACTATGTCCAACACTCGATTGAGGATTGAGTGCTCCAATGAAATCAATTCCCCATTGCTCTGAATGGTTCATCAATAATGACGGGCCTAAGGGGAAACACAACCAGCTTTGGTTTGCCAACGAACTGTTGGCAAAGTTCACATTTTTCTACCTAGGTGGTTGTATCTTGAAATAGCGTTGGCCAGTAGTACCTGGCCCAAATGATTTTATGTGCTTGTCACGGATGAGGAGAAGTGACCACCATAGGCTGAGTCATGAAAAATTTCCAACAATTTTACCTGCTGCGGCTTGTCAACACATCATAGAAAAATGCCATCAATTCCACGTTTGTACAATCCATCATCCCATATGACATATCTTGTGGCTCTGAGCTTCACCATTCACTTTTCCTTTGTGGTTAGGTGAGTTGGGCACTCTCCATAGGTGAGAAAGAATGTGATGTCAGAATACCATTCATCGTTGGTTACGACAAATAGAACCATGGGCAAAGAATCCACTTTCTCCAGTTCATTTTGTTCTCCATCAATGTGATCAACTTTCTCTTTAGGTACCTCTGAGTCTTTATTTTCAGCCATTAGCTGACACAGGCCCTTACCTCTTACCAACTTGGTTGGTTTGATGTCTAGATCATATTCTTGGACCTTTGCGATCCAATTCCCTCGTAAGCTCCCTAACTCCTGTTGAGTCAGGATAGACTTAACAACCATGTCTAGAACCAACACTACTGTATGAGAATTCAGAATGTAGTAGCGGAAATTTTTGACTACTTTTACCATGGAAAAGGCATGCTTTTCCAATTGTGACATCTTCAGTTCATGAGGCTTAAGAGGAGAGCTCATGAAAGCAATCGGGGATTCAATATCTTCGAGTTCTTTTGCATCAAGATAGCTGATACAGTATGCGCAGATGCATAACTGTACATGATGAAGTCTTTGCTGAAGTCAGGACACACTAGAATAGGAGCATGAGTGACGGAGGTTTTTATGTCTTTGAATGATGTCCTGCCTTCCTCACTCCATTGGAATGTTTGGGACCCTTTCATCATATTAGATATATGATGAGTCTTCTCAGCAAAATCAGGAACAAAGCATCTAAGAAAATTTACCTTTCCAAAGAAAGAGTGAACACCAGTCTTGCTTGTAGGAAAAGTAAGGCTCTAAATAGCCTTGACTCTTTTGACATCTATCTTAGTTCCTTCTCTGCTGACGACATGTCCTAGCAGCTTTCCTTTGTGACCCCAAAAACTGACTTCTTGGGATTTAGTGAAATCCCGTGCTCTCGGCATCTGATCAAGACTTGTTCCAAATGATCGCAGTGATCACTTCATTTTTTGGAGAACACGGTCAGGTCATCTAGGTAAACTATGATGACTTTTCCCATCATACCTTTGAATGCAAAGTCCATTTCTCATTGGAAGGTAGCACTTGGCGTTGATCAAACCAATGGCATTCTGTTGTGGTGAAAGGTACCCCAAGGAGTGGTGAATGTTGTTTTGAACTGATCTTCAGGCGTGACTTGAATTTGATTGTAACCTGAAAAACCATCAAGCATAGACAACATTTCTGAACCGGTTACTGCTTGTAGCACTTGATCCATTATTGGCAGTGGATAGTTATCTTTTAAGGATGACTGGTTCAAGTTGTGAAAGTCCACACATATGCGTATCTCACCATTCTTCTTCCACACAGCACAATATTTGCAACCCAGGTACTGTGATGAATTGGAAAAATAATTCTTGCATCCAACATCTTTTGAATTTCAGCCTGGATGGTACCTGAGATTTTGGGGTTGTAATGCCTTTGCTTTTGATGAAAAAAGCTTGACATCATCCTTGAGCGGAATGTCATGCCAAATGTCCTTTGGCTTGAAAGACTTTAGATCAGCATAAGACCATGCTAATACATCCATGTACTTTTTCAGCAACTTAACAAATTTTCACTTTTCCTCGGGCGTACAACACTTCCCGATATTCACGGAACGAGGATGTTCCACAGTACCTAGATTGATGGATTCAGTTTCCAGAGAAGAGGAAGGATCATCCTGTCACTTTTTCTTAACAAAATGGTCATGATTATCAAATAATCATTCTAAGGAAACCAAACCTTTCAGAATCTTATTTCCTTTGAGTTGTATCACTGTTTCTTTTTTAGATTCATGTGCTTGACCGGTGAGAGACTCACGACACATAGAAGTTGATCCATCGAAATGAAGTTCTTTGAAATTGTCATCTTTCTCCAAAAAGGTGATAAGTTGGTTGTCATCATTGAACACTTGCCAGTGTTGTGAATTATCTAGCACACTTGGGTGAAAAACCACCTCAATGGTATATGTATCTATTTTTAACCCTAGGTGAGGGAGCATGAGAGAGGCTGAGATGGCCAATGAATCAGCCATGTCATTTTGAGCTCATGGAACTACTTTGATTGAGAAAGCATCAAACTCTTCGATGTTATCCCATACGCATTGCGGTAGTGTCTGAGCCGGTCATTCTTTACTTGATATATCCCTTTTACCTGATTGACAATTAGCTCAACATCACCTTGCACTTTTAGATTCTTGATTCCTTTCTCTTTTGCAGCTTGCATGCCAAGTAACAAGGATTCATACTCGGTAGTATTATTCATATTGAAGAACTACAACTTGAAAGAAAAAGGGAAAATCTCCTCTTCAGGAGATATTAGAACAACCCCAACACCGCATCCACTTGTTGCATAAACTACCATCAAACTACAATGTCCATACTTTGTTGAGATCCTCTTTTTGGATGAGAACATCCATTTATCTGAGTCGGTGGACAAGAAATAATTTCCCATCCCTAATGATTCGAAAAGAATCTGAGCCTTGGGGTCATCGAATTGGTGACTAGATATTTCTTTTGTGATTCTGGTTCCAATGTCTGCATCACCCCTTTGACAGAATCTTGGCTTTGGACCAGTCCATATGAATTTCCCCACCAACTTCTTTACAAAGCTCCTCCCTAGCAATATCCCATATGTATGCTGCTGGAATATCAGCTACGAGAATAGTCATTTTTACCCTTTTCTCGGAAATGCTTGAATGTGAATACGCATCATCCTTGATCTGACCAATCAATGGTACCTGTTTGGTTTCCATGGAGTAACATCTACCAAAAGGTTTAGTAAGTGTGAGGCCCAAAGCATGGGTGACCTTTGCTGGCATAACATTATCAGAAGCTCCAAAATCAATTATACAGTTACTTAGTTTATGACCATTGATCAGGAGAGATAGGTAAAAAGGTTCAATTTTCCCTGATGCGGAAGTCGAGGCAACATTTACGTGAGACGTAGGAGGAGTGGGAAGAATTCCTTTTGGGAAATGGGAGGAAGGATGACAACTTGTTTTGGATATACTTAGTTAATCTTATAAGCTGCTCTGGGTTGGACTGAAGGTACTCAACTTCAGACATCTGGATCTTGGTCTTTTTAGCATGATCAATTATATCGAAATGTGACCAAGGGTTAGCTAATAAGGAATGAGTCCTTCATTTCACATTTGTGGAGGAGGATTACTGGTCTTTATGGGATTGGAGGAAGGCTGAATTGGAGGAGAAATAGGAGGAAAATATTTCTTTACAAAAGGTTTAATAGGAGGTTGAGTAGGAAGGGGATTACCTCTTTTAGCGATCGTTGGAGGAGGAGTTACCACAACCTTTTCCTTTTGTTTTTTCAGTAGCAACTTTTGCTTCTTTTCCTTGCGAGCGAGTGAAAACTACGTATGATTGTCCACTCACATACCCTTGGGTACCCTCTTCTTCATCAGATTCCTCATCTTCAAATTCCATATACCCAATAGTAGAGTCATCAGTCGGTTCACCGACATCTTGATCATCTTCACCTTGCGATGAAGGTTCTTCATAATTTGGATCATCTTCTTTGATTTCAACCAAAGCATTAACCGGAGGGGCTTCAATTGCTAACCTTGGAGAAGCAGCAGGAAAACACGCGGCCTTTGGGGGCATTGTTGGGAGTGAAGTTCCTCCGTGGGATATCCCGGTATGGAGTAGTAGATGATGTTTGAGCCAATTGCTTCTTTAATGAGAGCAAGTCATTCACCATCTTCTGGAATGTTGGATCTGATGAGGTAGCCTGAGAAGAAGTTGAAGCCTTTGATTTTGATGGCTCTCATCTTAACTCACCGGATATAAGAAGGTTATCTTCTATCCGAATGGCCATAGCTTGGGAAAGGACCAAGGTGGGTATTTGTTCCTGTAAAAGTAAGAAACTTACTTTCGAACTCATGGCATTTAAGAAGAAACACTTTTGATTCTCTAATGTTGGCATCATGGCAAGGTGGCACACGGTTGATTAGTGAATTGAATCGGGTGATAAAATCATGCATGGTTTCATTGGCCTCCTTCTTCATGTGAGTGATTCGTGATAATAACGTGAATGCATCTTCTGAAGGCTTGTATCTATCTTCAAATGCAGTCCATAATGTGGCCCAACTAGTGATGGATCCAGCTGGTAAATGTTGGAACCATTCTGATGCAGGCCCTTGCAAGGTCTCAAGAAGAGACGTGTATCGATACGTCTTCATGAGTCACATCCAGAATATTGCATGACATAATAAACACAGCTATATGCGCGTCTGTGCTTTGATTTCCGCTCCCATCAAATTTTGGGAAATTCTTGTGATTTCCATTGGGGGGGTGTACTAGATGTGGCAGTGCTAGAGGACCCATGGCATTTCCCCATGGTATAGGTAGATTAACTACCATTTGAAAAGTGGGAAAAAGAACATGAGCAGGGAGTGTGGTTCCACTTAGCAAAAGAGCACTGCAAGTTGATGTCGAGGCACCTGTGAAATCTGGCTCTTTCGTGGAGGTGAGGCACTTCTTGCTGATCGATCCATTGAGCTTAGTGATGTGAATCATGTTGGAGTGATACTGAAATTGTGCCTTTGAAGTAGATCAAAAATTGGATCAACTTCTCCATGAGCTCTTCTACTACGAGTAAATTGTTCACCCACCAATGTACCCATTCAGATCTGCAATAATTAAGAGTAGATTTACAACAATCTTTTTGTTTATACTTGCTGATTTTCTGATTTTTCTGGCAAAAATCAGCAGCATGTCTTTTTCAATATTTAATTTTATCCTCTTTTAATAACAACCGATTGTGGTTTTCTGACAAAGATTAATAAGGATAAAAAGGGTCAATTTAGAAAGCTGATTTTCGGATCTTTGACCTGAATTTTGCAAGGTTTTGAAAATAACATAAAATGTCAGAATCTCAGATCTACTGAAATATACAAGTTTTTGTAAAAACTCAATGAACTAAAAGCTCTATCTGGTCCAGATCTATGGATTTGTATAAGGAAATTTTCAGTTTTGATCACTTCAAAAAAATTTAATTTTTAACAAAGAGTTAAAATTTGCAATCTGGTAGTGATTTTTACAGTTTTTTAGTTATTTCCTTAGTTTGATCCCCAGTAGAGTCACCAAAAACTGTTGGTCCGAAAATCTGTCGGTTAGGCAGGTCATGGGGAAATAGGCCAACAGTGTGTAGGGCATAGCCCCTCTTTGAGACAACAAAGCAAAACTGGTTTATTGCTAATCTATCAAGCAGAATCATGCAAATCTACACTATTCTAACTTCGGGGGTTTGGGATCTCATCCCAGTAGAGGTAGTTCCAACTACGAATAGAAAGGTAGGAGGGAAGGAATGGAGGAGGATAGATCTGAAGGAAGAAAAGAAATGAATTCCAAGACAGAAAGGTCAGAAGGTTTATGCTTTGGGCTGGTAGTAAACAAAGCCAAACTTACTTGCATAAACAAATAAAGCAATACTGATGAACATATGACAATAATAGGAATGAATCCAATAGAATAAAAACATAGATCTAACTTAAGAAAGATCTGATGCAAATAACACACATATTGAGCACAAAGTCTAATATATGTATTAATATTTCTTCTGTTACAAGAAAGCACAAAGTCTTTCTCTCCTCACTTCTCTTTTCATACAAAAATGTCCACCTTGAATACAACAAGTATTCAAGTATTTATAGAAGGAGAAGAGGAAAGAAGACAAAAGCAAACCAACCACTATTTACAAAATATCTTACAAGATATTTACAAAATATCTAAAAAGTCAAAAGTTGACTTTGGGCAAGTTTTTGGATGGCAACATCCCATGGTGCAACATGGATGATGTCATCATAAATGCCAACAAGCTTTTTAAATATTTTACAAAAATGATCAAAGCATACACAAGAGGAGAAACTACTCCTCATCATCTCTTTGCTCAAACTTGGTGTCTTGCTTTTGATCAGGAGAGTGATGTGACACTTGCGCTCGATATTCCATAAACTTGTTGATCATCACTTGAAGTTGATCATGATCTGGACCTTTGAAATGGTTGCCAATGACTTCACAAGTTTCTTTCTCATTCTTGAGCTTGTCAGGTAACTCGGTGAACTCCTCGCATGCATCGATCAAGAAGCCAATGAAATCGTGGCAGAGCCAAGAGGTTATTGATTGACTCTCGGTCAAAGTGACCTCTAGTGCCAAACCTTGAGTGATGATAGCCTTGAAGCACTGGAATGTATCATCTACTTCCCTCAAGGTGAACGATTCACTGAGCATCCCTGGAGACATCTTTGTAACTATCTGCTCCATGTTGTATCATGCATCCAGGGCTTCATCCTTGATTTTATCTATCCTCTCCAGGATATATTCCATTTGATCAACCCGGTAATCTAATGCAATGAGAGCTTTATTATGTGCCCATGGGTGATCGATGATGCGACCTTTAATAGGTCATCAGTTGAGTAGTTAGCCATTACTTGGAATGTTTCATGTTGTAACTGGCATTATCCAACTCCTCGGAGAGGGATCCTGCTACTACTTGTAGCTCCTTATTTGCTTGATCTATATCCTGGTAGAGCACTGTGAATTTCTTAATCATTTCCTCACTATCTCTGAGGATTCACTCAATCCAGGAGGATACTTTTGCACCTGCCTTGTTCACCAATCTTAGCATATTCATTTATTTTATCCTGACTGAGAACTTCAGTGGGTTCGGCGGCAGTCACAGGAGGAGCGTTGCCCATTCTCTGCAATGCTTGGAGGAGATGTTTGTTTTGTTCCTTGAGTATTCTCTTCTCCTCTTTTTCTTCTTGGAGCTTCTTGCAAAGAGCATCTACTACAGACAAGGCCTTCTCCTTGTAGGCTTTCAGATGAGGTTCCCATTGTGACTTGAGTCACTGTGAAGTCTGTGGGAGACAGATCCTTCTTTTCCTTGGTGGGGTCGGGTATGCAATCTCCATGACTCTCTCCCCCAAAGTGCTTTTTGAAAAGTGAGTTATTGCTTTCTACTTCTTGGGTCCCTTCTTCGAATGATGGAGAAGTCCATGGGTGTGATGGGAACCTTTCTCTTATGCTGACTCAGGATGGTCAAAAATCCAACTAGGACTTATGGGAGTGGGAGTAGAGGGAATAGAAGAAGAAACGAGTGAAAGGGGAAGCAACTGTGAGGCCTCAGGGAAGAATGTTGAAACACTCGGTGGTGGCATTGACAAGGAGTCCAATGCACCACTACGTGGGGCTGGAGTTACTACAGGAGAAGAGAAGGACATGGAAATGGAAGGGATCTATAATTGGATGGAGGGAATACTGGGTGACAGATCCGCGAGAGAGGAGAAGATGGAAGAGGTGGGAGATGGAAGGGAGGAAGGAAGGGGAGAAGACACATCCATAGGAATAGATGCTTGAATGACAGGAGGAGGAGAGAAATGGAAGAAGGGACACTTGGGTACCTCGGTAGTTGTAGTTGTGACAACATCCTGAGTGGATGTATCCATTGAAACTTCTGTTGTTTCTTCTTCTTTACCTAGAGACACCAGGTCGACCACTTGCTTCTCAAAAGTAGAAGGAAGGCCTTCAGAGCTTCTTCTTGTTTGCTTGATTCTCCCTCCTTGTCTTTTCCTTTTCCTTTCGGCACTTGGGCCGGTCTTGGAGGTGCTCTACTTGAAGGAGAAGTAGTGAAATCTACTCTGAGGTAGGTGAGACCATTCTGTTTGCACCAATGTTTGGTGCATTACAACATGGGCTTAACCCTTTCTTGAATGGTTTTGGTGCCTTGGCTCTGTCGATCTCTGCATGAATGGCCAATCATCCCCATCTGTGTCAAGGTAAACTTGATCAATTTCTTGATCAGTCTCTTGGAATTCCTTTGGGATGATGGCTACGCCATAGTGGATGATCTCCTCCAGAGCCAGTCGGGAGTGATCCTTTCACTGATGTCTATCTCATGTGTCAGGTCGATCCAAATGTCCTCGATCTCAGGAACATGGATGGGATCAATTTTTTCCTTTGGGAGGCAACTCCGGCAGTCAAGGTCGGCCTTGCTTTGGGAAGTTGTGCTTTAGATTTAGCAACTCTAGCTCAACATACATCTCTCATGCTTTGGCAAGTGTGGTGCAGGTGTATCGGCCAACTGTAAGGGGGAATGGAGTTCCTCCTTTCTTTCTCTTCATGCACTTCTCATGATAAGTGATTAGTTTCCTTGACAACTCCAAGAGGATCAGCTTTGGCCCTACATACCTTGGCAGCTTTGTTGGTTCACCCTCAAAATTCATAGCTCTGAGGTATGTGAATGTGGGGAATTGTGTGAACAATGCTCCCCATTTCTTTGTAGCAGCAATCACACTCGGGCTGGTCCGACCATGTCTCATGTTTGGTCTTAGCAAGCAGATCACCTCATAGAAGAAGGCATCATTAATTTTAGAGAACTAGGAGATGCTTGGCCTCGAGCTTTAGCTCTGGGTAGAACTCATATATCTTGACTTGGGGCCATACCCCATTTGAGCTAACCCCATGAAATCTCTTGCTTGATGCAGCATGTATACAACATAGGAATTCATGTAGAACTTCCCAGTTGTTAGAACTTGTTGAAGCTGTTGGGAGATGGTGTCACTGATGATTTCACCCCAGCCAAAAATTGATCAGGCATTCTTGCTCATGGTCTCCAGATACCTCAACATCCATTTGTGGAAATAATGGGCATCAGGGAGCCCAAATACTCTATTTAGAAGGTGATTGTATCACTCAACTCCTCATTGAAGTCACTACGGTGGATGGTTTGTGGCCATCTGCTCACCGAATTCTTGTTCTTTAGATAAAGCTCATTCATCATTTGCATGCATTTATCCTCATTATCATCCCAGGCCTTCTTGTAGTCTTCTAGACTTATTTCTACATATTGCCTGTGATGAGGAATGCCCAGGGTCAGTTCAAAGTGATGAGTTGTGAGGTCGATGATCATCTTTTTTCTTTTTCTTCGACACATCTAGTGTCCTTGTTATAGCACTGAGCAACCAACATGATGAATTCATTATTTATGGCACTTACTGGTAGCCCAGCTGCAAAGTGCAATCCACTGCCCACCAACTTGTTCATCCATGGGCCACTGCTTTGCTTGGTTGGTCCTCGCCCAAAAGTCATCCATGTCAATATGGCCCTAGCTCAGAGTCTCTGATGTCGAGGCTGCACTCTACATATGAGTCAGGCATCTAACTTTTTGATATTTGTACTTCATCTCTTGTTCTGACTGCTTAGCTTTAGCTTTAGACTTTGTTGGTTTCTTGCTTGATGAAGACATGTGTGAGCTCAAGGATGGATGTTGTTGTTCTGCAAGAAGAATCAAGGAGGTCCAACACAGAAGAGCCATGTCAACCATCATGTTATTCATAATGAAAGCTTGTAGAATGAAGAATGAGAAATTATAAGGCTTAGGGATGCAAGGCACGAGTTCATAGCATGCATTTGAGAGGCTTAAAAATGTTGGGCACACTTTTGAGGATGTCGACATGAAAAAGGTGCACTTGTGTTTTGGGCATGAAAAAGTTGTGCCAAGGGTTAGAAAGGGTGCACTTTTGAGAGAGAGTGTTGCATGAAAATGCAGCGCCAAAGGGTAAAGCATGGGGCATGGGTTTACAACATGACAACATGTCATGTTGATGTTAAGGAAGATGCACTGCACCTTAGGAAAAACTTTGAGCGGGTGGTGAAAAATTTTGTTGTTACATGTTTTAAGTGTGCGCAGGCTTTACTTTGAAATATGTTGCAAGGAAAATCAGTGTGCCTAAGGGTTAGGCACGGGCGTGGGTTAGCAACACACAACATGTAGATGTTGATGTTGTTCAAGATGCACTGCGCTCTCAAAAAGTTGCTAAGTGTTCTTTAAGCTGGCATGGAAAAAGATTGTGTTACCTAGGTGTACAGTGCGCCAAGGCACGACTGTGGGAGGTGTAACATGGAAAGACAGTGCGCCAAGGGTTTGATGATTTTTTTACAATTTCTTTGATTTCTTCTCTCTTTTGGTTTTGTCAAATGGTAAAGAGAGGGTTTTAACAAGATAGCAAGCAGGGAAATATGGCCTTTTGGTTTCTTCAGAGGTAGGGGCCTTCCAGATTTGTAGATCTGGAAGGAGAGGAAAAGGGGTTTCCAGTTGGTTATAGATTGTTAGGTTCCTCTTTTTAGATTTAATCTTTTTATACAACCCTAAAACCTAACACAACCAAAAACAAAACAATAACAACA
Source organism: Taxus wallichiana var. yunnanensis (assembly GCA_018340775.1). Taxonomy (NCBI): domain Eukaryota; kingdom Viridiplantae; phylum Streptophyta; class Pinopsida; order Cupressales; family Taxaceae; genus Taxus; species Taxus wallichiana. The sequence goes on along the minus strand of CM031241.1, from coordinate 485,622,121 downwards.
AGGATGGTAGAAGCCACTTACCCGGATTTATAAAAGATGAAGGATGACATTGGGGTCCACAAGCTCAAAAATGGCACATGGGGGACAAGGATGGTGACAGTGCGTAGAAAACACTTTTTTCAATTTTCAAATCATGAAAATGACAGGTGTCGGGCACTATTTATAGAAAAACTGGCATTTATTACTTCACCAACTTCTTTTGGCGCGACTTTGGGAGCGTCGACATAAGGAAAAGTGCACCTTAGCACAAATTTGATGGACGTCAACACATCATTAACAGCACCTCGGTGCACATTTCATGGTGTCAACACAATAATTTCAACACCTTAGCACATGTTTTAAGATGTTGACACACATTTTCCAGTGTCGAAAGGATTTTTAAATGGTGTGCACATTTTATGATGTCGACATAACAATTTATACGCTTTGCCCTAGTTTTAAAAGGCACATTTTTAGGAGTGTTGACACACTATTTTCTGCGTCGAGTTAAAAAAGCTTTAAATGGCTAAGTTTAGAAACAACTTGATTTTTGAAAGGGAGTTTTAGGCCATTTTGAATGTTATCTCTCTGCTGCCCCTTGTGGAATTTGTAAAATACAGCTTCACCTAATTTATGTTGATTCACATGGTGTTGACTCACAACCAAACTAACACCCTCGTGTTTCATGCTAGCCATCAGCCACTCCCACCTAGTCCATCATTGCCATCCATTATATCACCTATGGATCTAACTCATCTTATCCCCATCGCCACTGGTGATGAGGAGTTTGCAATAATCCTAGACTATAATCCCACTTCCCTCTAGTACTACCTCGCTCATTCTTCCATTTGGGATTCCTCAAAGCAGTTAATATAGGGCATGCCGTATCTATCCCTCTTCAGTGCTACCATCATCCACTTTATCACCTATGGTGTCTCAACTAAATCCCTCATCCGCTATAACTACAACATCTACGTCATCAATCACACTGTGACATCGATTGTCCCTCCAACAATCCCTATGAGTCTAGCTCCATCTACACCTGCCACTTCCATATACCCATTGTATCGAAACCACCTTCCGGTGTCAAAACTTACACCCGTTTCCAAAATGTTTTCCTTTCTATCCCATAATCCTTACCCCTAATCAACACGAGTTATTCTGAATATCCCACCCGCATACACATACTACCAACAACCCCACGACGTCTCATCTAATGCTTATGCGGCTATGTGCCACCCACAAGTCTATTCTTCCTATGTAGTTCTCATTCTTATGCCACACCATATACCAGCATACCACCTTCCTCGTGCATTAAACATCAACCCCATTTTTTACAAGGGGCACCCAATCATCCTAACCTACTAACGACCTCATTAAAATGATGATGGAGAATATGCAAACCTTGGAAGCATCTATTTATGGCTCTATAATTCTTTAACATATGATGAAATTTGTAATGATCCTATCCATCCATATATTCCCATTTTCCTTACCCAAGTGCATTTGGAAATGCGTAAATTCAATCACTTCCATAGTAAAGAAGACTCACAAAAACTTGTGGTCATTCAAACATGGGTGTTACCTAAATGCCCATGATGATGCTTTACTCCTACAAACTTTCCCAATGTCCATGATAGGACCATCATTGGATTAGTAAAGTGGACTACCTTGACATTCCATTTAATCCTTTAATCAAGTAGCCCAAGCTTTCCTAGATCATTTTTCAATCAATGTTACCAAGAAAGTCACCATGACCGATCTCTATTCAACTTGATAGTATGAAGATGAATCTATCATAATTTCGTTACCCGCTGGCAGAGTCTCATTAACCAATTGATGTTCCAACTACCTCAGAATGAACTTATCGAGTTGTTCACTAGAGCTTGTGCTAGACACATCTCACCAACTCTACAAGTCCAAACCTTCCAACCTTTGATGAAGCATTCACCATGGCCCGAAAACTAGAAATTCATGTCATTGAAGAAAATAAGATCCAATTATGGAACAAGAACACCCCATTCAAATCAAATGATTATTCTTCATGTTCAAAACCCCAAAATAACTATTTAAATCCCAAAGGATTTGTGAATGTGGTAGTCCTCAAGGTGACTCCACCTTATCCTTCTAATTAGGCCCAACCTTCTTGCAATATTTCTCCTATCCGGGATTTTTCAGCTTCAGTGGGAGCAACGGAAGTACACTTCATTAGATATCCCTATTCTTTGGTCTTGGAAAAAATTCTTAAAGCGAGCCATTACACTTCCTCCCATAAAACCTCATACGGGTTTTCTACCCTACTCATCCTATGCCCACGTGGTATAAATATCACGAATACTATAATTACCATCGTGTTAAAGGACATAGTGATGGTAACTACATAACTTTTCAAAACATTGTTCAATAGATGATACACAATGGAGACCTTTTAAGTAGTCAACCCAAACGGCGCTAACAAATCAGAATTTACACATCTTGAAATAGCCATTCCTAATCATATACCATCGTCTAATCAAAATAGTGGACCTTCATCAAATGACAACACCATCCGTGAGGTTCACGCAGTTTTATATCACGCCAACTATTCCACAAACCGACCTAATTCATCTATTAAGGAAATCTTGGCATGAGCTCCTCCACCCACAAGAGAAGCATACCTCTTCTACCCTCCACCCACAAAGGATTCCCCCTTTTCTACCCTTTCTCTCACAAAGGAATCCACACTTTCTACCAATATCATGTTATATTCTTCTTCCCAACATTCTAAATCGTCAAACTTGTTATTCTCCCATCCATAAGAGAATCAACATTTCCTTCTCCTCCATGAGAGATAAATTTACCTCACCGACCTATTATCTCTCCTTCCCATGAGTGATGCTTTAGAAATGTCAATACTATGTTGGGGATAGTTCTCTCCTAGCATCCTAGAACCCTATTGATGTGATCTCGGCAGCCAATTCCCTTTCTCATAGGAATATTTTACAAGGATTGTTACCCAACCCACTCCATCATCTTCTTGATAATCCCATTTTCACGATTGGTCAATTGTTTGGATTACGTTGATCATTCCATTATCGGGGACATCTTCGGCTCCCCATTTCGACCCAAATGAAAATGTTTCCTAAAGATACTCCATGATATACCCAAAGGTATTTTCATAAACCAAAACTACACTAACCATGTCAATTTAAATGTATTATTCTTCATCATTCCTACTTCCATCTAAACTTCTACCCATCAATAAAACTATTTATAAACCTAAAAACCTACCCACACTTATCTCCCCACGTATCTAGACCTATCACTACTTTGGGTGTTATGCCGACATCAAGCCTTACTTACCCACTTGTCAGATTCGACTTAGCCACATCTTCTAAAGTACACAAGTAGCATTATCCTCCTACCTAAATAGAAAACCCAACCCTCTGGGTCATGTACACCGGTCTTGTCGCTCTACACCCCTTGTCATCCTCCCCCTCCCATCCATCCTAGGGCCTCATCCATCAACCTTAACCAAAAAACCTCACACCCAAAGACATTCAAAAGATAAAAATATACTATTGCATCACGATCCTTTGTTACACCTCATTCACCCAAAACCAAGCTCCCTCACCCTCACTCATGCACTTATTGCCACCTATACCTCCACCAGATTACTATAAACCCAACCTTGCGTTGCCTAACCAACCTCTACCAACCACCTCCACCATAACTCGGTTTCCCCATGGGTAACCTGTCCTCTTCCAAAATCTATTTTCCTTCTTTATCCCATACTCTCATGTCACCTTTACCTAAGAAGGTGTAACTCAAAGGTAAGAATCCGCTACCCTCCACTAAGGTAGTCAATCCAACCAAACCTTCCATCACCAACTCTTCTACCACACCTTTACCCAAAATAGATGCAAGAATACCTAAGACCACTCCACATACCAAACTAATAGACCAACCCATTCCCCCTCATGTAAAGCCTCTTCGTTCACAATTAGTAACCACACATGTATGTAAACCCACACTCACCTCCCATTGCGACTCCGTTAACGGGTCCCATGCCAACATTTTAACCAATCTCTTGGAGACTTCCTTCATCACATTACAAACGCTACAACCTTATAATCCTCTCAAACACAAACCAAAAGGGTTTTGGTGAAAGTAAGATTTGTGGCTATCATCATGTGTGCGGGACACGATGTTGAAAATTATAAGGATTTGAAGACCATTTTCTTCAACTTTCTCCTCTGAATTTTTTTGATGATGACGACCTACTCTTGATAAGGACAATGCTCCACCATCACTGTCACCATACATCATCATCCTCCTTTACCCATTCCATGATCAATATCTCCACCCCCATAACCATTTTTCCCACCTCCAAAATTTGAGATCAACATGTCCCGTATTAGAGAGTTAGCCAAACCACCACCCAAATTTCAATGTGCCCTACTCATTTCATAAGGCTCTTATCCACCACTAGGATGTTTCCCCTCATGTCATTATAAATTTCATGACACACCCTCTCCATCCACTCCCCTCAGATTAACATGGTTGACATTGATACCCACGCTTAGAAAGATAAAGGAAGAGAAAATAAACTAGCCCATCAATTGACCTATACCCAATATACCATCTACACCCCTCCCAAAATCACCATCTGTGGACCTACATACCCTATCTCTAATGGGGTCACCCATCATGTAATGATAAAACAATTAAATCAGTCTCCTCTAAAGATGTCTTTGTATGATCTTGTCTAGACTTATGAATCCCATAGACAAGCCCTTATCAAGGTTTTACAATCCATTAAAGTTCTACCCAATGACCCCACATTAGTGGCCTTGATTATCACCCCTCACCATGTGGCCTCGCTAACAAAATCATCTCCTCCTTCTACCCCGACTCCTCCTCACGTTGCCACCCTCAGCTTCTCTAAAGAGGATATTGTACCTCTCCAGTCAGATGACCCTGATCTCGCCCTATTCATTTCTATCTATATTGATAACATATGCATACAAACATCATGATTGATGGTGGTGCTAGCATTAACATCATCTCCTCCCATGTATACAATAAAATGTGTATTCCTTCTTGTAAAATTTGAGCATGAAGAACATACTTACACCATCCTTGCCAACTCATCACCATTTAAGACCTATAACATGTTGAACATGACCAATGATGTACTTGTACTAATCAAGGCATCTATCAACCCCTACTTCACCTTCACCCACAACCCATCCACCATTTTACCAATACCTCTCCCACATATAACCTCGTTATTCCTACTTTCGTAGCCTCTAAAAGCCCGACTCATCCTGGTTCCAAATCATCTAGCGAGTCATCTACAACGTTCCTTGTTATGAATTATATAATTCAAACACACGTTCAAGTTTTAATAATTGTTCTCTGTCCAATTAATGCAGTTTGGATCACACAATTTCCTTTTAAAACTAATGTTCTCTGTTCACATATTTGTAATATGGAACACACATTCAGTGCCATTCAATCATATAACAGATACCATATGCTGCTGTAAATGACTCGAAGAACTACCGACCTCCCACTTTATGGCTCGGAGTTTCAGCGATCTCTCATTTCATGACTCGGTGACTTACCGATCCTTCATGTTAATTCATGCATAGTATAATGAATATACAGGGTTCTTTTACCATTTCCGGTTATCGAAGTGATCCATTTAAGAAGCCTATCTGAATATCTGATTCTTGATATTCATCTGACATCCTGCATCTTAAACTAGGTGATTAGGACAACGCAACCAGCACTTGCGATACTTTGGCCAAAGATTTTCACATGCTTTGCATGATCATATTCCTAGATGTGATACACACCAATGGAATACGTCCTTCACCTCACTTCATCTGTTATCTAGAATGGTCTTTCCTGGTCTCTACCAGTCCTTCCATTTAAGGTCAAACTCTAACCTCAACTAGCAATATGAACGAGTATAGGAAGTTACTCATGGTAACTAAAGATACGCAGACATACGGTGTCGTTCCTAGATGACTCCGTGTGTCTAGTTACCTTTAGTCCTCCGGAGTCACTCCGTATACGTGATCACATTTCTATCCCCAGCCAAGAACTTATTATCCAGCTTATGTAAACTTGATGATTTAATTCGGAAGGGCATTGTAATATGTCAGCTATAACATTGTGTCGTCATGAAGGCCCCACCTTCACGAAGACACCATATTGTAGCTGGCGTATGTCAATGTCCTACGGAATCCTCTCATCGAGGGTACACATCTAGCTCAATTGTGATTTGGTTATAATCTTAGTATTTAAGATCAACTTTCAATAGCCATGTTGATCCTTTATCCTTGTTCTTGTTACAGTTGTATGTAGCTAAGAGACTTAATCCGTCTTCTAGCTTAATACACATCTCCTCCTTCATCTTAGAAGGGTTGCATATTCACTTCTTGGTTCCTTTCTTAATCTTTGGACTAATCAGTCCATTATCGATAAACTTAATAAGTTTAACCTATTAAACTTAACCAAGTTTTCCACAACTGTAAACAAATTCAGAATTCCATCTTATTAGACGTCATTTAAACGAGGTCTAATTCTAAATGAATTTATTCATTTATCCTCCTTAACCTTACTTAGTTAAGGTCTGTTAACAATAGATATGATTTCCCATATCTTTATTTTCTGAATTTAAATATTCGAGGCTATTAACGGAGTCCGAATACAAGGTTCGGCTGCCCCTAAGTTATTTGATATCCCTTAGCTTTCAAACTAATCCCGAATACCTTCCAATTAGGATTTCGTGTTTATCTAAATCTTTTTAATGTCAATTCAAAATTCATCTTAACCCAAGTATGAACTAATTGCACATTTCAACGTAAAAGTTGCATTCAGGTAAAGAATAGATGTTATTTCTTTTAAATTCATCCATTAACATTTGAATAATTCCAAGTCAAGGAATAATGTTATATTCTCAAACTTATTCAACCATATCAAACTGATATAGTTATTGAAAATATCACACTTTTACTTGTATTCATCCATCAAATTTACAATCTATACATTTGCAGTCCAAACGACTGGACTTTGTTTATATCAAACAACATTACAACTCATAAAGATAGAAGAATGTAACTTCTTCCTTTCTCATTTCCTCGTGGAGGAGTAATAGCTATCAATACAATCCATCTTCAGTTAATCAAAGAAGTATCAAAAAACAACCATGTCTTCATTTATACTCAAGTTTCATCTGCAAAATTACTTGCAGGTTGAGTTCATTGGCCCAGAGCATATTAAGCACTTGTCTTTAAAATGAGGTGCTTTTAATTAACTGTCTCAATAAAAGAACCCTGCTTTTATGAAACGTTAATATGAACATCATTCAAGAATTAAGTACCGAAAAGGATGAACAACATAACAACTCAATCATCTAATTACCATCCCAATCAGACAAAGGATTACTGCCCTCTTTCCCAAATAATTATTACAAGGAGTAATTTCCATCAAACAGTTCCAGATTACAACATCTGTAAGAACTACAAACACAATTTTGCAAACTGTTGTTCTAGCATAAATGCTATAATTTCCATTCCTTACAATAGTTATAATTTCAAAAGATAGAGTATAACTGAAGATTCAACCGAACTACTTTCCTTTGCTTTCATACAACTCATCGGAATTCAAACAATCAAACGCAGAAGAGAAAAGTAAACAACAATTAATGCAGATGCTTAAACCAAAGCAGTACAAAATTTAATCCATAATAATTATAGATTTCCAGCTGTAAGAGAGAAGAAATGAACATTAATTCAAATTATCCATCCACACTCTCTTTCCTTTCCTCATAGTTGTACTGAGAATTTTAATCCAAACGTGATATCAATCAATGATAACAGTCCAAAGAGAAATGAATGAAAATCAATAATCGAATAAAAGGGAGAAAGATCATATCACCTCTTCTCACTGTCTATCCAAATACCCATTATTTAGAACAGACATATTCCAATAGTATAATTCATTCAGAATAGTATATTTCAGTATTCAAAATCTACTATTACCTTTCCAAAATGTTGACCAGAGTTCATTGCAACTGGTCCGTAAACATTAGTACCAAAAGAACCTATAAACACAATCATTTCCTTTTAAACATTTCACTCTACAGACATTCACGTCTAGATATAGACAAGCAAGAATGCACATCTAGTTTTATCAGCTATCGTTTCATCAAAACCAACATTTCAGCTAGACCTGAACAACATGAATGTACAGCCAGCTACAAAATTATGAGCTTCCTCATAATAAAAAAAAAAAATCATTTTCCAAACATTCAAAGTAAGAATTCCACTTCAGTTTAGCCTTGATGAAACAACAAGAAATCTAAAGGGCAGTTCGTATAGGTATACAATCACATATTTATGCAAATAATTCATCATCCAATCCAAAGAAGACTGAAATAGTGAACTCTAATCTATCTGGTAAATATCCAGATACTCAGTTCCAGAATCAAGAATTAATTCTTTTAAACAAAGTCTTTCATGGAATTCAACCAAACACGGATGCTTTTTAATCGTTTTAAAAAGGAAGTGAGAGTAAAACGATGAAACAAGCCCACTGTTCCAAGTATTTATATTCTATGCATTGTATACCCTCAAGAAAATAACTCACCCAATAGTTCCATCTATTATTCTCACGGTTCTTCAAAAACCGTTCACGTACAACATTCAGAAAAACAATCTCCTTATCAGTATTGTTTACATAAGACCGAATCCATAATACACAATAAAATCCACTTACCATTAGCTTCAGATTTCCAACAGCAAAAGAGAAAACTAGTTCATTAATAGTTTTAGTAAGAAAAACACTCATTTTCTTCAAAACGCACAAGAATACTCAAGTCGTATTCATCCATATAATGATGTATTCAACCAGACATACAAAAAAATCATCTCATCCTCCTATTTTCACAAGGATGCACAGAACTCAGAATTGCTACACGCACAACTAAAGTATTCATAAGCACAAACTCATAAAATAAAGAATGAATCCCCAATACTATCGAAACGAATCCACTCAGCATGGGCAGTGTATTCCACTCAATAATTATGCAAAGAATGCTTAAGTCACATCACAAAAAAAGCGACTCAACCCAAAATCATCTCAACAAAACAGCCAAATCAAATAACCAAAACCCCCATCATAAGAGCAGGGTTGTTTTAATGAGATGATTAAACAAAAGCAAGCGGTTTAAGGAGAAGGGCTTAACATGCCTGTTAATTTTTCTTGTGGCTCGAAGAAAACCGCCCACTGGAGTTGTTTCTCTCCACGACGTCCTCGGCCAGGCTTTCCAACCAGTCACTAACTTCCACAGGCTCAAGAATAGCCTTTGTTTTCCAAAGAATAGAGATAATAATCAAAACACAGCTGGTTCGACAGAACCATGGAGAAACAAAATGCAGAGCAACTAAAATCCAAATGCACACAACAACAAACAATTTTCCTTTTTCCTCTATCCTCTTTCCAAGGTGAGCTGGTCGCTAAGACCAAGGTAATTGAATGCATTGAATGCATTGCTTTTTCCTAATTTTTCACGCCCACTTGACTCAGGGTTGGCGAGTTCCCAATTTCAAATTTTTGCATGAAATCATAGTTTAGCTTCATAGCTAGTTGGACGCCTCCAACTTTTCCATGTTCCCGCCAAACTTGGCGCTGCACATGTAAGGACTCCATTTACTGTCCCATTAAATTTCCTACCTTCCCCCCTTATCCTTTCCATCCACATGGGTCTATGCGTCCCCTTCCTTAGGTTAGGGTTAGTTTAGGATTTTAATAGTCCATATCTAGGTCATTCGCCTAGTTCCTAGGTTAATAGAATTCACATCTATTTTCATCCTTATAAAATTTAAAATCCATATAGGATAGTAGTTTAGGGTATAGGATAAAACTTAGGGGTAGGTTAGGGTTTAATCCCCTAATATTTAATTAACTAGTTTCCATATCAAGTCTTTCCACCTGACAGTCATATTCAACATTAAGCAGGACATTTCGTCCTAAGTTCCACATACCTGTGCCACTTGCATCCAGGCCCTTATCGTCTTACGTTGTCTAGCGTTACAACGGTGTGTGGTTTGAGAATCAAACCTTTTTCATTGGCATCTACGTACCAGATATTCATACCTGAAATCAGGTCTTGCAACATTTATATCAACCTTCAGTCTGGTTTAAAAGTAAATCGACAAAGCGATCATAAGAAGGCCACAACATACCTTGGATCAATGGAATTGATTCAAGGTGTGTTGTCAATCAGATGAATAGAGTTCATCAAGCATACGACAAGTCTATTGTCTCATTAGCAATCACACAAGCAATAATAACTTCTGTCTCAAGTATCAAGTTACAACAAACAAGGGTCCAGATCAGCAACACATTCCTCTAAGATCAAAAAAATGTGTCTTAACATATTTATCTTCATTTCTGCAGTTACAACCTCATGAAAGGTAATTACCATGATAACTTACAAAAATCAAGGCGTTACATTCCTCCCTTCTTAAAGAATCATCGTCCCGATGATCAAATTAACCAATTCAAGGAGTTTCTAGGACAAAATTCAGTTATTGTCCTTCCATTCATAAGTTCATACCAAAAACAGATTCACTCTTTAAAACAGTGTTTTAAGATAACTGTAAAATAGACCAATAATTGTCTAAATTTGGTAGAATTATCAATTTTTCAAATTTCAATTTCGATCAAACAAGTATGGAAAAGCAGATCTCATTTCTTCGAGATTTTCCCAAGTTGCACTTTCTTCGCTAAAGCTGGTCCCCTTTGGACCTACATTGATTCACTTCGCGATTTCTTAAGTACAACTGGCGAGTTCCCAGCACTCGAATGGGCTTAACCACGATTATTCCTGGGTCTTGGACCTGCAAGGAATTCCAATTCAGCACATGTGATAAATCTGTTACGTATTTCTTAAGCAAAGAAATATGAAAAACATCATGCATTTGTGATAAAGCAGGAGGTAATGCTAGACGATAAGCTACAGGGTTGATTATTTCAACAATTTCAAAAGGTCCCACGTAACGTGGTGACAACTTGGCAGCCTTGCCAAAAGTTATTGAGCTCTTTTTCAGCTTAACCCGAAGAAAGACCTTCTCACCAAGTTTATAATTCCTATCAACCCACTTTAAGTCTGCATAACTCTTTTGCCTATTGGCAGCCTCCTTTAGATGTTCCCGAATCATTTTGATTTGTTGTTCCATTTCCGTGAGGATTTCTAGCCCAATTACCTCTCTGTCCTCTACGTCTTGTCCCATACTAACGGGGTTACTGCATTTTCTTCCATCTGATGCTTCAAGGGCACCATTTTTAAGGGCGTGGTATGTATTATTGTAGGCAAATTCAACTAGCGGAAGGTATTCCTCCCATTTATCTTTTGGTCCATGCAATACATCCTTAACATGTCCTCTAAAACTTGATTGACTCTCTCGGTCTGTCCATCCGTCTCCGGATGATATGCAGAGCTGAAGTTTAATTTAGTTCCCAAGGCCGCATTAAGCGTTTGCCAAAACCTTGATGTCATCCTCGGATCTCATCTCTGTCGATATGATCAATTCGGGTATTCCATGCAATCTAAAAATTTCATGTACAAATCTTCTTGCTAACAACTTTGGTGCATCATCTTTCAAATTACCAATGATGAAGTGTGCCACTTTGGTTAATTTATCGGCGAAACCAGGATGATATCATGCTTATTCCTTGACATAGGCAATCCTTGAACGAAATCCATCATTATCACTTGCCATTTGTATTGTGGAATGAATTGTGGGGATACAATAATCCAGCGGGATGCATATGTTCCACCTTAACACGCTGACATTCCAAGCAGTGTGTTACAAATTCCACCACATCCTTTTTCATTCCCTTCCAGAAGTATTGCTTCTTAAGATCAGCAAGCATTTTCGTAATGCCAGGGTGTCCAGAAAAAGGTGAATTATGAAATTCAGTTAACAATTTCCTTCTTAAATCATTTGCCAAGGGTATATAGACCCTGTTTTTGAACCTCAGAATTCCTTCGCTATCAAAGTGAAATCCTTTATACCTCACATCCTTTGGATCTGCAGCAAGTGTTGTTTTAACTTGCTGGAAATAAGGATCTGATTCCAAGGCATCTTTCACCTCATCCTTAAACTGAGTTCTTAACGTTATAAGAGTAGAGATGTGCTTCCTTTGACTCAGAGCATCTGCCACTCTATTTTCCTTGCCTTTGATGTAGCTTATATCAAAATCATACTGAGATAGAAATTCTAACCATCTTCGTTGTCTTGCATTCAAATTTGGCTGAGTAAAAATATACTTGACCCCGGATGGTCAGAGTTTTTAACTCAAAGGTTTTCCTAAAGGTAATGCCTCCACATTTGAAGTGCATGAACAATGGCAGCGAGCTCTAGGTCATGTGGAGCATAATTTTGTTCATGTAACTTAAGCTTTCTGCTTTCATAAGCTATGACATGGTCATTACATAACGAGAATACCTCCAGGCCTTCTCTCGATGCATCCATTACAACCATAAAATTTCCATTTGGATGCAGTACAGAGTTAAAATAGGTGCTTGTAGTTAACTGTTCCTTTAAATTTTTAAAGCCAGATTCACATTTGTCAGTCCAGACAAATTTCTTATCCTTCTTTTGCAGTGAAGTGATTGGGGCAGCAATTTTTGAAAAATCCTTAACGAACTTTCTATAATATCCTGCCAAGCCCATGAAGCTTCTTACTTCATGCACGTTCTTAGGCGCAAGCCACTCGGTTATAGCTGCGATCTTTGAAGGGTCTATAACTATTCCATTCTTGCTTATAACGTGTCCCAAATAATGCACCTCTGCATCATAAAAGGAACATTTAGACAGTTTACCATACAACTTCCTCTTTCTTAAAACTTCCAGCACTACCCTTAAATGTTCTTGGTGCTCTTCGACATTTTTAGAGTATATAAGAATGTCGTCTAAGAATCTGACACACAAACTTGTCTAGGTATTCTTGAAAAATATTGTTCATCGATTCATGAAGGCGGCGGTGCATTTGTCACCCAAAAGGTAACACCATGAATTCATAATGCCCGTACCTTGTTCTAAAAGTTGTTTTATGAATATCTTCTTCCTTTATTCTCGGTGATGATACCCGGATCGAAGATCTATTTTTGAATAGTGATGCTCCACATCTGGTCAGTTGAGCAGATCATCAATCCTAGGAAGTGGGTATCGATTCTTAATAGTTTCCTTGTTCACATTCTATAATCAATGCACAGTCTCGATGTGCCATCCTTTTCTTTACAAAAATTACGGCGCTCCCCATGGTGAGACACTCGGTCTTATCAGCCCCTTAGTCAAAAGTTCCTGTAATTGAGCCTTTAGCTCTACCAACTCGAGGGTGGTCATTCTATAAGGTGCCTTAGATATGGGTTCAGTTCCTGGCTTGATTTCTATTGCAAAGTCAAACTCTCGTTTGGGTGGAAGACCTGGTAATTCCTCTAGGAAATACATCACTGAAATCCCTTAATAATGGATATCTTTCCATGAAATCATTATCCTCCTCAGCATTTTCTGTCATTTTTACTACATACAAGGTGCAGCCTCTATTTTTAGCCCTTTTTAGTTGCATGCCATTTGTTAGTTTCCTAACTATGACTTCACGCTTTACACCTTGAATGATTCTTTGCTTTCTGCGCTTCGTCAAAACAACAAATTTGTTTTTCATAACATCGACCTTTGCCTTATGTTACGCGACCGATTAACTCGATAATGATATCATATGATCCTAAAGGAGTGACATACGGGTCAACTTTGGTGGAGAAGCTGGGCAAGTCAAGAATTGCCCCAAAAGGCACATTTCGATTATATGGACAACATTATTCCCATAATGCCTTTGTCCATGTCTTATCCATCCGTTCGACCTTTCTTTTTAATTTCATTGCAAGTTTAGTAGAAATAAAGCATTCGGTGGCTCGAGTATCAAAAGTATGACTACGGGTGTGCGAATAACTTACCTAGAACTTCTATAGGCGTAACTTGCTTTTCGACTTGTCATTAGCCACCACATGCGTGTATCTATCTTTGTTGATCGCGATCATCCTTTTTTAGAGGATAGTGACTCGCGTAATGGTCCTTTCCATAGTTGAAGCATCCTCCAATGGCCCTTTCCTAGGCTCAAATTTGTTACCAGCTTTGAAGTTATCATTCTGGCTCCCATAGGACTTTTGTCCATTGCCACTAACTTTTTTGAAGTTATTCCGCACACTATTTATGGTTTGTTCATTCTGATTTCTTGTTGTTATCTACAACAATTTTGTTTTTCACACCAAACCTTTTCCAGGCCCCCTTTTGGGTGCGAGAGATGAAGAAGAATTGGGAATCTTCTTCCTTATCTCTTCTTCCTATGAGCAGAAATTGCTCTCGGTTTACATTCTGTCTTATTGCCTTTTAAATGACTCCTTCCATGGTGGTTGGACCGTGGACATCCACTTCGCCACCAATGATGGGATTTAGTCCCATTATGAACTTTCATATTCTAAACTTCTCGTTAGCTTGGTACTGCGGCACATACTTAAGGAGTTTAGTAAACCCTTCCCAGTATTCTATCACCGTCAGCCTTCCTTGCGACCAGTTCTGAAATTCAGTCATTTTCCTATCAAAATAGAGTTGAGGCAGCCACCATTGCCTAAAGTAACCCTTAAATTGATCCCAAGTTATGTCTGATTCAACAATATTCAACTCAACCTTACGGTTGTCCCACCATGATGATGCTTCATGAGAAAGATGATATGCTCCCCATATCGCTTTGGTCTCCTCGGAGAAGTTTCTTATTGCAAAGTACTTCTCCATTTCACTGAGCCAATTCTCAGCTCCATCCCCAAGGGTTGTTCCATCAAACTTTGGAGGACTTATTCTCTTTATGTCATTTGTAAGTTCAGCTACTAATCTTGCCCTTTTATTTTCAGGATGATTAGGAGCATTCACATTACTATTATCAACACCGGATTCCCTCCATTGGTGTTGTCCACAGGAGGTGGCTGATCATTTATATCAGCTTCTTCTTCCTCCTCTTCATTTCCCATTGAATGTTGTTCCAAAATAGTCAAACGATCTCTCGTGTCTAGTAGGGCAACAATGATTTCATCCAGCTTTTGAGCAATAGCTGCTTCTCCACCCGGTAACGGGTTGTTCGCAACATTTCTTCTTGTTCTGACCATTTTCTGTTCAATAAGAAAATGTAAACCTTATTAAATTGTGGACTCATTAGGTCCAAGAGCTGCAACCTTCAGCTCTGATACCAAGATGTAACATCCCCATTTTAAGATACTAGAACAAGGGAATTTTTTTATATAAAACGTTCCCTGTTATGAATTATATAATTCAAACACACGTTCAAGTTTTAATAATTGTTCTCTGTCCAATTAATGCAGTTTGGATCACACAATTTCCTTTTAAAACTAATGTTCTCTGTTCACATATTTGTAATATGGAACACACATTCAGTGCCATTCAATCATATAACAGATACCATATGCTGTTGTAAATGACTCGAAGAACTACCGACCTCCCACTTTATGGCTTAGGAGTTTCAGCGATCTCTCATTTCATGACTCGGTGACTTACCGATCCTTCATGTTAATTCATGCATAGTATAATGAATATACAGGGTTCTTTTACCATTTCGGTTATCGAAGTGATCCATTTAAGAAGCCTATCTAAATATCTATTACTGATATTCATCTGACATCCTGCATCTTAAACTAGGTGATTAGGACAACGCAACCAGCACTTGCGATACTTTGGCCAAAGATTTTCACATGCTTTGCATGATCATATTCCTAGATGTGATACACACCAATGGAATACGTCCTTCACCTCACTTCATCTGTTATCTAGAATGGTCTTTCCTGGTCTCTACCAGTCCTTCCATTTAAGGTCAAACTCTAACCTCAACTAGCAATATGAACGAGTATAGGAAGTTACTCATGGTAACTAAAGATACGCAGACATACGGTGTCGTTCCTAGACGACTCCGTGTGTCTAGTTACCTTTAGTCCTCAGAGTCACTCCATATACGTGATCACATTTCTATCCCCAGCCAAGAACTTATTATCCAGCTTATGTAAACTTGATGATTTAATTCGGAAGGGCATTGTAATATGTCAGCTATAACATTGTGTCGTCATGAAGGCCCCACCTTCACGAAGACACCATATTGTAGCTGGCGTATGTCAATGTCCTACGGAATCCTCTCATCGAGGGTACACATCCAGCTCAATTGTGATTTGGTTATAATCTTAGTATTTAAGATCAACTTTCAGCAGCCATGCTGATCCTTTATCCTTGTTCTTGTTACAGTTGTATGTAGCTAAGAGAGACTTAATCCATCTTCTAGCTTAATACGCATCTCCTCCTTCATACCGAAGGGTTGCATATTCACTTCTTGGTTCCTTTCTTATTCTTTGGACTAATCAGTCCATTATCGATAAACCTAATAAGTTTAACCTATTAAACTTAACCAAGTTTTCCACAACTGTAAACAAATTCAGAATTCCATCTTATTAGACGTCATTTAAACGAGGTCTAATTCTAAATGAATTTATTCATTTATCCTCCTTAACCTTACTTAGTTAAGGTCTGTTAACAATAGATATGATTTCCCATATCTTTATTTTCTAAATTTAAACATTCGAGGCTATTAACGGAGTCCGAATACAAGGTTCGGCTGCCCTAAGTTATTTGATATCCCTTAGCTTTCAAACTAATCCCGAATACCTTCCAATTAGGATTTCATGTTTATCTAAATCTTTTTAATGTCAATTCAAAATTCATCTTAACCCAAGTATGAACTAATTGCACATTTCAACGTAAAAGTTGCATTCAGGTAAAGAATAGATGTTATTTCCTTTTAAATTCATCCATTAACATTTGAATAATTCCAAGTCAAGGAATAATGTTATATTCTCAAACTTATTCAACAATATCAAACTGATACAGTTATTGAAAATATCACACTTTTACTTGTATTCATCCATCAAATTTACAATCTATACATTTTCCAGTCCAAATGACTGGACTTTGTTTATATCAAACAACATTACAACTCATAAAGATAGAAGAATGTAACTTCTTCCTTTCTCATTTCCTCGTGGAGGAGTAATAGCTATCAATACAATCCATCTTCAGTTAATCAAAGAAGTATCGGAAAACAACCATGTCTTCATTTATACTCAAGTTCCATCTGCAAAATTACTTGCATGGGTCAGTTCATTGAACTGAGCATATTAAGCACTTGTCATTAAAATGAGGTGCTTTTAATTAACTGTCTCAATAAAAGAACCCTACTTTTATGAAACGTTAATATGAACATCATTCAAGAATTAAGTACCGAAAAGGATGAACAACATAACAACTCAATCATCTAATTACCATCCCAATCAGACAAAGGATTACTGCCCTCTTTCCCAAATAATTATTACAAGGAGTAATTTCCATCAAACAGTTCCAGATTACAACATCTATAAGAACTACAAACACAATTTTGCAAACTATTGTTCTAGCATAAATGCTATAATTTCCATTCCTTACAATAGTTATAATTTCAAAAGATAGATCTTAACTATAATCTAAGATTATTGAACTACTTTCCTTTGCTTTCATCAACTCATCGAATTCAAACAATGAAAGCAGAAGAAAAAGTAAACAACAATTAAATGCAAATGCCTAAACCAAAGCAGTACAAAATTCGTTCCATAACAATTATAGATTTCCAACTGTATGAGAGAAAAATGATCATTAATTCAAATTATCCATTCACACTCTCTTTCCTTTCCTCATAATTATCTTTGAAATTTTAATCAAACGTGATATCAATCAATGATAACAGTCCAAAGAGAAATGAACGAAAATCAATAATCGAATAAAAGGGAGAAAGATCATATCACCTCTTCTCACTGTCTATCCAAATACCCATTATTTAGAACAGACATATTCCAATAGTATAATTCATTCAAAATAGTATATTTCAGTATTCAAAATCTACTATTACCTTTCCAAAATGTTGACGAGTTCATTACAAGTGGCTAGTGCCATAAACATTAGTACCAAAAGAACCTATAAACGCAATCATTTCCTTTTAAACATTTCACTCTACAGACATTCACGTCTAGATATAGACAAGCAAGAATGCACATCTAGTTTTATCAGCTATCGTTTCATCAAAACCAGCATTTCAGCTAGACCTGAACAACATGAATGTATAACCAACTACAAAATTATGAGCTTCCTCATAATAATAAAAAAAAAGAATCATTTTCCAAACATTCAAAGTAAGAATTCCACTTCAGTTTAGCCTTGATGAAACAACAAGAAATCTAAAGGGCAGTTCGTATAGGTATACAATCACATATTTATGCAAATAATTCATCATCCAATCCAAAGAAGACTGAAATAGTGAACTCTAATCTATTGGTAAATATCCAGATACTCAGTTCCAGAATCAAGAATTAATTCTTTTAAACAAAGTCTTTCATGGAATTCAACCAAACACGGATGCTTTTTAATTGTTTTAAAAAGGAAGTGAGAGTAAAATGATGAAACAAGCCTTGCTTCCAAGTATTTATATTCTATGTGTTGTATACCCTCGAAAATAACTCACCCAATAGTTCCATTTATTATTCTCGCGGTTCTTTAAAAAATGTTCACGTCTGACATTCGGAAAAACAATCTCCTTATCATTATTGTTTACATAAGACCGAATCCATAATACACAATAAAATCCACTTACCATTAGATTGATTTCCACAATGAAAAGAAAACTAGTTCATTAATAGTTTTAGTAAGAAAAACACTCATTTTCTTGAAAATGCACAAGAATACTCAAGTCGTATTCATCCATATAATATGACATTGACCGAGACATACAAAAAAAAATCATCTCATCCTC